>VZTQ01005902.1:21137-73964 GCA_013400755.1 Pelecanoides urinatrix
ATTAAGATTATAATAATAGATAATATACATCAGAAATTCTTTACATGAATCAGACAGCTTCTAAATATTCCTTTCATTCAAAGCACTTCTTAATCAGTTTAACCTAAAGAAAAACTGTTCTTTCTGTCTTCTTTGCAGCTGAACATTAATGACGCTTTAGAAATGGTATAACAAAACAGTGCTCTCACATCTGTCACTGATGGTGACTAATACTATTGATTGCTGGACTTCAGGGCCAAAAAATCCAACTATGGGTGCCATTCATAAGCAGATATAATGCATAATATAAAATTTTACAGTATAAAGTTTAAGAGCTATTTTTTGTAAATATAGGATCTCAGAGTGGGATCAGACTATATGCAATAAATTCATCTGCTTCTGGTGGAATCTCCTGGTAGTGTTTCAAGACCGATTTCCTAGAACACTTTGCAAGCTTTATTTTCATGAAAGCATTTGGGAAAAAAAAAACCAACATATGTTTTCCTCTGTGATTATATTATTTAATCATTCTTCAATGGAAAGGGAAAAATAATGCTTATTATATACTCTTTTCTCTCTGAACAGACTAGCTTCACCCATGAAACTAGGCTAATTGTTTATCATCTATGAGCAACATTAGGGCCATTTACTAGGAATGTAGCAATGCAGAAATTCTCCTACTCTTTTGTAAATGAAGGATCCACTTCAATTCCAATTATTGTCTACCTTTCTGATAGTTTTCTGATGAAATACAGTATATAAAAATATTTAGGGAAAAATCAAATACATGCATTATTTCCTATATCCTTAAGTATTTCTATAACTCCCATTTCCTATTGAATTTCCAGGCTGTGAATATGTTAATACCATTCCCTAATAATAATAAAAACAACAAAAATGCAGAGCGCAAAAATCAGAAAAGTAATATTAAGTGATTAAGAACCTTTTAAAAAATCTCATAACAAAAGGTGGATCAGAGTTCATTTTCCAAAAATCTAACAGATTCAAATTGTCTCTGAATACTTCAAAATCATTAAAAAGAAAATCCAGTGCTTAAAATACTAGGTAATACACAAATTGTTTGCTGCTATGGTAACTGACAAGTTTAGAGATGCTTGAATTTCTGTGTGTAATTGCAATGTACCTATCTTACATGATTTCATGAATTTTCTTTTTTATATTAGACTTTTTCGTAAAAATAGTTCCTTTCTGAGGGTTACTCTTGGCTAGTCATCCATAACCTGTTACTAGGATGAATGGTTTGGAAACTTCAGAGGTTTAAATTCTTGTAATATTAGTTATTATTAAAAAAAAAAAAATTAAGATCTAGTGCTCTTGTATAAGAAACTAAATTCCTTTAGATTGGTGAGCTAAGGGACATACACCTGAACTAGTAATAAATGACATTTGAGCACATTCAAACTGCCTTTTTTTTTTTCAACTGTTTAACAAAAACAGCCCTTCTGCTAGATTTTGTATTTTGATTTTTAAACTGTTCTTAGCAAAGCTTCATCTTCCATTTACACCATAGAATGAACCACCACGTCTCACAGGCATGTCAGCATTGCAGAACAAATTTTGGCAAACTGACAATATAATACTCATTCAACACTTATTGCCTATTAATGCAAATCACCCAACCATCAAGCAAAATTAGTGATATAAGTAACATACACCGGTTGTAGGGATACTCAGAAAATAATATTTCTGCCTTGCAAAATTTAAGTAACATAAGAACATTGTTTGAGCTACGCTTAAAATGAAACCCAACCTTGTCCCTCACAAATATAGGAAAAGAAACAGCCTAAACTAACCAACAGACAGCCTATTTGGGAAATTCCAGTTGAAGCTCCTTTCTACCTTGTGTCACAGAGGCTCACAAAAATCAAATTAAGCAGAAGATGAAAAAATAAACTTTATTTAAACCAAAACCATTTAGCAGAAAGCTAACTAGAAATACAATCATAGCATCCATGATTCTATTATTCTAACTAAAAATGAGGCTTATTAAAACCAAATTAACACTCCAACATCATCAATTACACAGGTTCAGAATGGTATACAAGAAATTGATACTCCACAGCCATCTTCTGAAATGAGGATCCAAAATGCACATAATCACTCACCTATATATGATGGGAGTTCTCAACATCGAGGAGTTTCCTTGGGCAATGTCCAAACCCAAGCTGAGAGTTTTCCCCCCCAAATGTAGACCCAATGCTCTAAGAAGAACCAACTCCAATTGCCCTCCGGCGGGGATCCATTTGTACCCGATCAGCTGATTGTGGTCAGATCTGATTGGCTGAGAGCCTCACCTCGCCCCTTTTTGCCCGAGGTGCACACGCGACTAAGGCTTGCACGCGACGATCGGCACACGCCACCTAAAGGCACGAAAGTAGGGGCGTGAAAAGTGAGAACGCTGCGGTCCCAATGCCCCAGCCTTTCGTCAGGGCTGGTGCACCTGCCACACCTTGACCCAGAATAAGCACCTTACCTCATCATCCCACATTTCCATGTGACCGTTATGATCATCAGGATATTTTCATATTATCTTTTGTCAAAAAAGAGAAGGTACAGTAAAGCATTTCAGTTTCCACAGTGTAATGTTTTTAATTGAAAATTAAATTGTCAAAAAATTGTCAAAATCTCTACTTCTCTAACTTATTTTGAAAACATTATCAGTCCCTACCTTATCCAGACTTTTAACTTCCAGAGCAAGTTTCCTTCTGCTTTGAAGATAAAATACCCATAATGCATTTATCTAGCTTCTTAGAACCACATTTAAATTCACAACATTACTTTGGAGGAAATAATTTTATTATAATAATTTCATATAGGGTTTCTTGGATGAGAAAAAGAAAATTTTTAGGAGTTTTCTGAAACCAAAGTTTACCCTCATGTAGAAGTTGATGGGTGTATGGGAAGTCAGGTAGCTGTTCTGTTGCTTAAGTAAGTGCTTAATATTTAGAAGTAAATTTATCATCCTCCACACTTCCTTAAAAGAAGATGTGGCTTTCCATTATGTGAAAAGAACAAAGACAGACTGGAAGATGGCTGATTTTCTTTCTCTGCTCACATAAGAAAAGCTGACTCACATGTCTGAAGAAGGTATACATGCATACAATTTGTGCTGATTTTATTGTTTTAGCTTGAAGAACACAAAACAATTGACAACATTTCCAAGGAAAAATGTCAAAAATGTCTAACTTCATAAAGTTTCCCTCGATGTTTCAGGTCCAAAATATGATCATTACAACTGTTCTCTGAAAGGTTAGTGTTACTATGCTTTCTGTTTATTTGTTTTCTATACAAAATTGTCTAGGCAAACGGTAGCATGGAAAAAAGGCTGCTTCATATAAATAAAATTTATTTTATTTTTTCCACAAGGAATCAAATAATCTATAGAAAATGTAATAATTTTCAGTACAGAAATGGCATGACATTAAAGTTATTCTCCTCATTCATCATTAGAAATACTGTTCTTATGAATTTGAGTATTCTACTTTTTAAAATTATCGCTTTTACTACATTTGTATTTCCTAGGAAATGCCAGAATTGTCCAGTTTTGTGCAACCATCATGTTATTAATGTGCACTATGTGTTATTAGTGTGCACTATGTACTTCACTGCCCAGAATGTTGTAAGGGCCAAAATTATGAGTGGGTTGAGGAAAGCAGATATAAGCGAGAAGGCAGCCAGCCCTGGGAATGGCAAGAATAGAATAATGAGCAAAAGCTGCTATATTTACCCTGCTGTCTAAATTAGGATTTTGCATGTATTTTACCCTAAAGAGTTTGATAAAACCAAAACTACTCTCATTTCCAAACTTAGTACTGTAGTTACCACCTTACAAATTGTTTTCTTTCTGGTACCATGACTTTTATATGTAGCAATGTGGCTTCGAAAGGAAAATGAAACTAGCAAAAGAAAAAGAAGAGGGGGATGGGGGCAAGTGGGTGCCTCTACCACACATTGTATTGTGGTGATTTAGGGGCTTACTCTGAGCTTTGAAAGTACAGGACCAAAGACATAGAGCAAGTTATCCCATTTCCTTGGCTATTACACTATTTCATAAAGTGTATATGAAACTACCTTCACCTCTGCTATTAGTTTTAAAATCAGTAAAACACAGTCATTTAGGAATACACATGCAAGACAGAAATCTTCAGGGTAGATCCAAAATGGGAAAGACTTGGAAAGCATTGGTATCTAAGACCCAAACATAGAAGTTTCAGACACACCCTTGTGATGTACATCATTCATTGCTTCATACAATCAGGTTTTGAATTATATGTTGAAGTTACCTATTTACTTTCAGTAGGTTTATAAGTGCTTCATCACTAAAGGCAGATGCAGAGTCTAATTTTTGGTACTGAGATATATGAATTGAAGTTACCTATATAAGTGGACTCTTTCTTTTACTACAAATTGCACTACTTTTTTGAACTGAGATAATGTAAACCTGGTTCTGACTCTACCCTATGAAGCCAATGAATATATGAAACAAGGGAAGCTACACATATATATACACACATGCATACATATATACAAATATACGTATAGAAAGTCTTAGTTCAAGCATAAAGAAGGTGATGAGTCTCAGGCTTAGCTAGAAAATACTGCAATAGGTTCTTGCCTGTTACTTGAAGAAGGAGCAGAATATCATAAGGAACACTTTTTCAGGAGTCCTCTTTGAGAAAACTCACAAATGCACAACTGGGGAGAACTTCTGAAGGTTGGGATGTGATTTCATCTCATTGTACTGACCTGCCAGAGATCTAGAAACTGGTGCTTAGTTTTTATCTTGTATTGGGTCCCTCAATACATGCCTGCATTCAGGGAGAAAAAAAGGCTGTGCTTTTGTATGAAAGATTCAAAGCTTTGCAAGAAATCTGGCCAATTGTCCAATTGTCATCCTTACAGAAAGTTTTAACTGAGATCAAATAGCCATAAATAATAGCAAAAGTTACAATTAGTTAATATTTTTAATCTAGTTATATAGATGTCTAATTATAAAACAAAATCAGTTGCATTCACGTCTAGCAATGCAACGCCATGTTATGTAAATAATAAAACCTACACTAAGGTGTCAGATATTTATCAAATGAACTTATCCTCTAGGTTAAAAATATAGACATTAACTATGAATATGTAAAGCTTTTTTCCCCCTTAATTAACAAATAGCTTCAGGCATGTTTGATGTAAAAAAAAAGATTAAAAAGCTGTATCATAGAATTGAACTCCAAATGACAAGCACATAGAAATAAGGATGTGAATATTATATTTACAATCATTCAGAAGTATACTGTATAAGAATTAGATAACCAGCTTCTTTTAAAAAGTATAAAAGAGTTTTGACCAAAAAAATCCTTAATTATTGACACAGCAGGTTTTAAATGTTGATGACTACTGCTCTAAGACGAAACACATTAATTCCAAGCTTCCAGGCTTTAAGCATTATAGATTTAATACTGAACATAAGAGAAAACTGTAATTATTTTTTGGAGAAAATGAACTTAAAAGTTCATCTTTGTATTCAGAGCAATGGATGAAATTCTGTTAAGAAGAAGCCATATTGAAAATGGAAATTACTTAACTCACAGTACAAAAAAAAAAAAAAGCAGTGAATACATTATCTTCTTTAAAAGAGAGATTTTTTTAGTATTAATAAATAGTGTTTTACACGAAATTCTTTATGAGAACATCTACCATACTTGGTCCATAGATTGCTTCTTAATAACCATAACATAAAAGCAGACAAAAAAGCCTCAACAGCAGTCCATGCAACAAAAGAAATTTTTTCTTTCTTTATTTCAGTTTTAATATTCAATGATCTAATGAAGTTCTCATCATCTGGAGATCTCTATAGTCTTTGAAATTGCCTTTAGTTTTATAGAGTGGCTGTGAGTATGTCTACATTACAGTTTCGGTCTGGATCAGGAGAGTGCTTTTAAAGGTAACCATTCCCATATACTTTGATTCACTTTGTAGCACAGTCTCAGGGCACAACTGCGTTCATTTCAAGTGAAACTAAGCTGAAGATGCACATTAAAAGTACACCCAATGCACTGCAGTCACTAATGCCATTCAGTCTGTGAAAGCATACTCAAGACAATCTGAAGTAACCCCACATGAAACATGTTAATGGTGGATGTCAAGTTATTGACAACTGCTTTGATTTACAAGTCTATTTCTATTGTAATGCCTTACTTGCTAAAGTAGACATAACCTACAAGATTCTCCACTTCAGTTCTCTGGAAATTTTCCATGTTACAATAAGATCAATGAAAAATACTCATGCTTTTCTCTAGAGAACACACAAGCTCTCTCTCCTTCTCACTACCTTTGAGCACAAGTACCTAGCAAAGGTTTATATAGCAGGAGCCTAGTACTGTGCCTCTAAGAGAGAGCAGTGAATAGCTACAAATTATGAAAAAGAAAAAAAAAAAAAATCATAGGGTGCCAGTAGTCAGGTAGCATCCATGTAAAATTCTAATAAGTAATAAGTGTACTTTATGCACCAACTGTTTAACCAGAGAGTGAAACTGAGTGGAAAATTTCCGCTACGGAAAGCAGAAGAAAAGTACCAAATCAATTTTAGTTTTGTTAAACACCATCAATGTTTTCTACTGTTATGATCCCACAAGTGAGAAAATACCCTGTATAGAGCTTGCAGTCTAAATAGCTGGAAGAATGACAAAACCAAATAAGAAAGCCAAAGAAGAATGTTTAAGTAAGCTATATTCATTGATGATAGAACAGGAAATTCAGCACTTACAAGCTAGCCATTTCAGTTACTAATTATGCTTAGCCTGAAAAATGGAATCCAAACCTCTGAGTTAAGCACAATATAGGGGAGAATTAGGTCTTTTTGAAAATTGTCAGATTTCCTACAAAGTAATAATAAAACATTTGCAATAACTAGTGGAGAATACTGAACATGAGATGCTTTTGAACTTCTGGCTTTCTGCAAGGGCTCAGATATGTATGTTGGGATGAAGGCAGGTGCCTCTGTTCAGTTAAGCTATCAAGCCTAAAAATCTCTCTCATGGTGTTTCAATACATCATTTAAAGGATGTGAAAAGTTCATGTAATTCTTCAGTAGAAAGCCAGGAATGATAGCATCCAGTTTCAAAGGAACACAACTTGGCCATTGCTAAAAAAACCACACAATGGCAATTCCCTGCTGCTCCCTACTCAGTTCCTGCTACGTGAATGGAAGAAGGGAAGGAATAAGTATGCCATGAATTCTCTTTGTATACAAAGAGCAACAACACATGCATGTAACACAGCACCTCAGGTATGAATTTGTTCTAGGAAAAAATACACTGCCTGTTTCTGCATATATGGACATGTACCTTTTTATTTTCACATTGCAGCAAGGTTACCACCTTTCACAGAAGAGTTAAGTAAGTAGAACTGCTCCTGGGGAGGAAACTTAGACTACCTGCACACATCAAGTTCAAGGTGTTCATTGGAACACTCTGCTTAGAATAATGCCCTAATCAATAAGATACAGGGGGTAAGTGGGCCTCTCCGTCCTCTAGAAAGTGTGGCCCCTGTACAGGAAATACTTCAAGATTTACTAGACCACAAAGGGAAGACTGTTGGCAGTATGGACATACAGCCTAGTGGTTATTTTATTCACATGCAATGGGAAATTCTTATCAGAACTTCTTTTTTAGATGTGAATGAAAAGCCATGGTGGCATCAAATAACAAGCAGAAGCACCATTAGTAAGTTTTGCCACACAAAGAGTAAGATAGCCAAAAGTCAAGATCTCCTGGCAGGTTGGGTTTTTATAAAAGAATGGGTGTACTTGAATAATTTTAATCCTTAATTACAAATAATGGAATGTCTACCTCTTCATAAAATCACTGTTTTGCTATGAAGATTTCTGTACACTAGAGACAGTACTCATAACATAATTAAAGATGTGACTTTCACGCCTTACCCAACTAAAGTAAAATTTATAGTCAGTTGAAATATATGTGGTGTTAGAGGAGAATTCATATTTTCTGTAGATGTAATATAAAAGACATGAATTTAAAATAATGGAAGTTTACAATTAATTTTCAGTACATTGTCCTCTTTTCTTCTCCTCTGCCTTCCAAAAGGAAATGCAGAGTTCTGGTTTCTCTGTCTTTTCTCATGATGCTTCATCCCTTTATAATCTCCTTCATGAATTCAAATTCAGTTTCCGTATCTGCGTTTATGCATCATTCAGACTTCTTGCTTTTTGTTCAAATTACAATTTTGCTTCACTTGTCTGGATTTGTACTTTTCAATTCATGGTCGACACAGCTAAAACAGCTGTAAAGTTCTGGCATAGCCTTCATTGGGGGATGACACAGGCTCTATTTGCCTGTAGTTTTGAAAAATATATCCAACAGTCAAAATAAGGATGACATTCCACATATAGTAGAAGTTGAACTAGACTGGCAGTGCTATCCTAATCCCCAGACCACATATCCTTTTGCTTGTGTTGGTTCTAGTGGTCAGACAGCCACAGGAAGAGCTGGATCACCAATTTTAATTTTTTTTCAGGGTAGATTTCACACAGATCAACAAGCTGCTCCAACTAGCCTCATAAGTAGTTGGTAGTATCCTCACAATCAGGGTTGAATCATCTCTCTCAGTTGCAATATGGTCTTAGTTTTGTTCACATGGATCATGAAATTCTGTCCTGTGCTGACTTGCCAGAGGAAACCTGGTGATACAGGTGTTAGAATGATGGCCTCACTGTTATCTCTGCAGTGGCTCCTTCCATGCAGCATATCCTAAATCCTTAAGAAATTCAGTGATCCTTAGAGAATCCTCAAATGTCATAAAATCTTTTTCTATGCTAGTCCATGCTTACTTTTTAAACTGTACATTGACTACAGCCTGTAGGAGAGGCCATGTACCTAGGAGTTTGTGCTTTCTTTTAAAGAGAAAAAAATTAATAAGACTATAAATCAAATGATATATTGACATATCTTTAGTTACATAGAGAGTAAGCACAAAAATATTTTACTATGAACATATAGGTTTAAACAAATAAAATAATTTAGTACAAATCATGTAACACAAACAACAACGTATATGCTGAAAAGCACTTTAGGTCCATATCAAAGGGATTTAGTTTGTCATTTTTATCTATGTACTTAAGTTGTAATCAGTAAGGAAAGACTTAAATATCTTCAAAACTGAGCTTAGTATGGAAATATTTAATGAATTTCACTGACCACAATTGATTATTTCAAGATCAAATTTATTTTTTAATCACGATCCAAGACATAACAATGAAGAATACATAGTACTTTGACTTTTTGGCTCATATAAAATAAAGTTTTAAAAGTTTTAATGCTTATTTAAACACCTGAAGCATGAATATCCACAACAACTGTACCTGCATTTTGCGAGGCTGATGAACAATACTTTTCAGGTTCTAATATATTAAGAATACTACTATTCAAATAACAGATTATGCAAAGCATAGTTTGTAGTTTATTTTGTATACTGATACATACTTAATATACACATTCTTATATTATAACTTTTTTTAGGTTGTTAATTACACAGTAATTAATATGCAGTATACATAATCACACTCAGCTACCTATATTGGGTATTTACATAGGTTTCATGTATGACTGCTAGATAATGACACTAAAAAGGCAGAAAGAACAGAGGAAGACATACTGAAGTCAGCTTACAATTCATCAGAAAAGAGAGAGTTTAATTATCTGTTGTTTCACACCTACTTGATATATTTTTTCCCTTTTTTTTTTTTTTTTACATTAAATGTTTAAAATTACTTTGTTGGCTTTATATTTGTGATGGTTTTAAGTTATCAAAATATACCTAATCTAGGACTCAGGGTGGGGCTATATGTCAACAATTAGCATCATGTAGTATTCTGGGAACTAATTTTAATAACATGTAAGTATATGCTTAAACTCTACTTAAACTGGACTTAAGTATATTGCTAAATGTAAAAATATGCTGTAAAATTTATTGAAGAAAGATTAATTACAAGTTAGATCCAAAGGTCTTGGCCACAGGACCAATTTATCAGAAGATAAAAATAACCATTATCTATACTGACTGTCCATAAGAAAGATGCTTCCAACCAAAATTTAAAATACAAGTAATATGAACTAGTTTGGCTGTGCCTGTAAAAATTTAAAAGCATGAAGAAGCTATGGAGGATCAGCTCACACACACATATAGAGCTTTTATCTCTATCTAGATATCGAAACTGTTCATGATTTTGATTAAAAAAAAAAGTTTGAGATACAAGGTTACCTCTTCTTTTTAAGCACATAAGAAATTCCTTCAGGTAGAAGTAGTAATATTTTTAAACCAGCAGTATCCTCCATGCAGTCTTTTCTCCTCTCCCCTCTCTGCCTCTTTTTTGATTCTTTTTAGGATCATTTTTCTGTTTTTGCTATCATTTTCTTCTCTGTTACTGTCATAAGTACATATTCTGTATAAACTCATATTATGTATAGCATATGCATAGTTATTTTTTGTCTTGAAGATTTTTGGGAAAAAATCTGTCAACCATACCTGATAACTTGTAGAATTAGGGTGATTATGGTTTTTATATTAATTTTGCATTAATGTGTAACCTGTGTTCCAAAATATAGCATTTCCACTATTACTGATTGTTATGTTCTAGCAGCACTTTCAACATACGCTATATCTATGATATGAGATACACACCTCACTGCAGGCCTCTTAAATTTTAGGAAGGATTTTCTCCTGGTCATTCTTTCCGAGAGATTTTTTCATCTAAATGTCACTAGTCTTTTCTTATAATTCAGTTTGTATGCAGATGAGTGTTGTAAACACTTCTTTCTTCCTACTTTTTTCTATGCTTTCTTTTATCATTTTGGCCCAGTATTGTGAAAAGTGGAATGACTTTTCTAAGATATTGAAGAAAAAAAGTGTTGTACAGAGAAATATTATTTCAATGAAGTCTCCTTACAGATGTTTCTGACAGGATTCATAAAGCTTCTGGCCTAGGACCTATTTCTTCAAACAAACAAAACAAGTGTAACAGAAAAGCATATAATCAAATGATTAGTAAAATAGGCAAAGAAAACCCCAACCATCTCCTTACTTTATTTATTTAGCAATGCATAATGCTATTTATAGAAAAATGCAAATATTCCAGGATTAATTCACCACACTGCCCCACAAACAATGTGAGAAACTGTTAAATGGAAAGAAAAATGTGAAACATGCAAAAATTAAAGGAAGCATTGTGGTGATTATGCAAATGCAAACATCATTAACAAGTGCAAGTATAGAAATGTGTTCTTTTCATTTGTGCATAAAAGTTTCATAGTCAGCTCCCAAAAACTCAGAAATAAATTCTTACATATTTAATTTGTTCTAAAATGTTGAACATAACTTTCATACTACTTGACCTTATGACCTACTGGTTACTTGATCTCTGGAGAAATAAGGGTTTTCTGGCCATGTAATGAATTTATTAAACTTTCATTTTGGATCAGTAGATCACAAAATGAAGTGTCTACAAAAAAAAAAAAAAAAAAGTGTACAGTAAGTGTCTCTTACTCTTGCAATTAAATATTGGGCCAGAGAAGTTAATTTGTTTGTTACATAATTGTATACAAGATACAAGGAAGGAAAAGATTTCAAATACAAATGGAGAGGTTAGAATTCTCTTTTTCTGTCATGGAAACAACAGTTTTTGCTTTAACTTCTTTACAGAGAATCAGAGAATGTAATGAAACCGTTGGACTGTTCTGTGAAAAGTAAATAGCACCTTTGTATTGTGAGTGCAAGAAGATCACCTAGTACAAGAAAAGAAGATAGACTTACTTCTTCAAGTGGAAAAAAAATATTTGTAATAATATATGAAATTACATAAAGTACTATTATTATATTTAAGAGTAACCAATAATGCATCAAAAATATTCAGACTTACTTAAAAAATTGCTTAAAGTCACTCATATGTGAGTAGAAAATCATACAACTTCACTCATCTCTACACTGTTTTTCAAGCACAGTTGACTTTCCAAGGGAATGTCATATTTTAGCCAGATTAGAGATTGTAAATGTTACTATCTTACATTAATTCTAACTCATATTGTGTTACAAAGGTAGTCTTCTCTACTAACCTTGACTTGATGCATTGAATGTGAAAGAATACAAATTTAAGAACATTGTCTTCAGATAATGCAAGGGTATATCTAATAAGGAAATAATTTTTCAGTCCTGTATCATGCAATCCTTCCCTTAGTGTTTTGAATGTTTTTTTTTTCTTTCTGTCTTTTTTTAAAGATTTAATCATGTAAACATCACAATTTAGAGAATTAACACATTGTTTTATGTATGTAGAATGACTTTTTCAAAGTCTTACTGTTTTTAAACAGAGCTAAAGGATTTTGTTCATTTGAGGTCTCTTCACATTCAGTATCAAACTAAAGAAAATACCTTTTCTTTCTCTGCAAAGCTACCTGTGTGTTCATGTTGAATGTCTATATATTTATTAACTTTACTATCTTTACTTGAACCTTTATTTTCTTTGCTGTCTGGTTTTATGACAGTAAAATTATCTCTGTGTTTATCTCAAAACCTGCTTTCTCAAGGGCTAAATCCAACAGTGTTTTGAATTGCTTGCTGTCATCAATAATCTTCTCATTTCTTTGTCTAGTGACTTTACATCAAAATTTTTAGAAATAAATGAAGAATTCTGCCTGAAAAGTAAAAAAGTGGACAGAGGATGGCAAAGCACTAATATTTTGTGTCCATGACTCAACAACTAAAGAGGATCTTAAGAAGCAGAATTTTTCATATGACTAAATACCAACTTTAATGGTGTACATTCTTTCCAGAGCCACTTAATTGAGGCAAATGGGACAAAGAGCAAACTGCTAGAAAGTAATAATCTCTAAGTTTGTTAATATCTCACAGGAAATATTGAGTGACAGCTAAACTGCCTTTTTTTTTTTTATCCTTGGGCTGTCACTTTTCTCTCTTATTACCCACCTACGTCCCATTTCATTTTCCTATTTCTCTGGCATCTGTCTTGCTGTGACTTGACTTTAAAAATGCGTACTAAGTATTTAAACTGTATATGAGGTCTTCAGCATTAGCATTTGTTGAAGCTTTATTCATAATGGTGGCTTAGCTTTGCAATTATAAAAGGCATCTGTGAGCCCTTGGCTTTCCTAGGCAATTATATGGTTAATTCATTGTCATATTCATTATATCATTCATATTTTTTAATTAATTTGCAAATTATATTGTTCCACTTTGTTATTTTATATAAGGATTCTAATATAGATGTCAAAATTTAGCAAAACTGAAATTTTGAAATAACATAAATGAAAAAGATGTTACTATTTTCCTTATTCTCAAATGCTTTTTAATTCTTTGAACCAAGCTATGAATGAGCTGCACCAAACCCATCAACATAGTGCTTTGCAGCAAATTCTTGGTCTCAATTCAGAGAAAATTACAATGGTTAGATAAGAAGGCAGGACAACAAATTATTTTGTTAGGAAGCTAAATTTCTCCTTGGATGTCCTTATGGACATCTCACTGAAACCAGGTGCAATATTCCAACATACTTTCAGACAGTAAGAAATTCTGCTTGATGCAATGGCAAAGAAAACATCGTGAACAAATGTTATATCATTTTGACTACAAGAATGGGGACATCTGCAAAAAACCTGAGTATGTAGATCACTTAAGTAAGAAGCAGGTGCATTTCCTAATATGTATATTCACAAGATTCCATGCAGTGGATAAGAAACTTTGGTTTGTTTTACAGACCTCTTCTGATGTGCTACTTTTGATACACAAGTAAGTCTGAAGCTGTAAACACACAATCCTCCACTTCACCAAAATGTTCATTTTATGTTGCCTCTGCTGCTGGACAAGGGTTAGGTTCATTTACTTCCAATAATTTTCTTGAGAAAATTGCATATTCAGTTTTCTCAATGATCTACCATTGTATATGAGTAAGTTGTGATCAGCAAACGAATATGCATGTGTGCATATATTTAACAGTGATACATCTACATACAATTCTAGATGGATTGTCTCAAACTAAAGAGCTCTAGTCTATGTGTTAGTAACCTACTGTGCTTGCAAAAAGCATATTTTCATGATTGCATCTAAATATATTTTTTATTGATTAATGAAAAATGTTAATGTCTCTTACATGCTCCTATAAAATCTCTTTCTGCAATCCCTATAGGACTCAATATTTCCATTTGTCCTGGTGTCAGCTGGGATAGGGTTAAATTTCTTCCTAGTGCTGTGTTTTGGATTTAGTGTGAGACGAACGTTGTTAACATATCGATGTTTTCAGTTGTTCCTAAGTACCCTCCTAGTCCAAGGACAGCTCCCATGCCTACTGACTGAGCTAGGTACACAAATGGGAGGGAACATAATCAGGACAGCCAGCCCAGCTGACTAACAAGGTATTCCATACCATGTGACATCATGCTCAGTATATGAATGGTAGGCGTGATCCAGGAAGTACCGATCACTACTTGGTTATCAGTCAACACAGGTGGTGAGCAATTGCATTGTGCATCACTCATTTTGTATATTCTATCATTATTTATTATTATTTTCCCTTTTCTGTTCTAGTAAACTGTCTTTATGTCAACCCATGAGTTTTTCTCACTCTTACCCTTCCGATTCTCTCCCCATCCCGCTGGGGGGTGGGGGGAGTGAGTGAGCGGCTTTGTGGTATTTGGCTGCCTGCCAGGTTAAACCACGACACCATTGTGATTAATTTCTGTGAAATTTAGTTATCTCCACAGGGGAAATTTTGGAGTTTCTTCATGTTTCAAAACTAGTTCAATAAAATAAGCACTATCTCATATATGTAGAATCAAACCTCTAAACCAATCTGAAATAATTCAGGACTATTTGATGATTGTTTCCTTGGTATTGAGAAAAAAAACTATTAAAAAATTGAAAATTTATAACAGATATTATTCATTGTATTGATGTATTATTGGTAAGGGTTATCAAAGCATATAAAATTGTTTTGTTTTTCTTGTTTTTTTTTTTTTCTTTGATTCATCTTTTTTCTCTATTTTTCTGCCTCATTCCAAACTGGCTTTTGATTTACTTGATTTTTTTCTGCTGTTCAGACTTGCTAAAGTGCTCTTGTCAACAGTTCAGTGGTTGAGTGAAGCAAAGTGTTAGTTAATAGTGTGAAAGCTTGGTGTGCTGTCAGAAAAGGGCAGACCATTAACTTGTGAAATTTTGCTTTCAATGTTCCACAGCCCTAGTGCTGGCAGAACGAATCTCACTGACAATTTACTATTAAAGTTACAAATGGCATATGAATTTATGGCACTTTGTAATTAAGCACCACACTTCTGCCTAGAGCAGTTAAGATGGCAGACTATGGAAGATGGTTTATAACAAAACCAAAAAAAAAGGCAAATGACAAAACACAGGAAAAAAAGAAAAGAAAAAACACAGCCATACTGAAGAGCAGCTCCTTTTTACCAGGAGCAGTAAGCATGTCAAAGGACTGCAATCTTGACATCACAATCCTATCTTTAAACTATCAGATCAGTCAGTACCTGACTGCAAAAACTATGTTAATTACTACAGTTATATGAACAATAAGAACAGATGACCTAGAATGTAAAAAATAAATATTATCTGATTTCAGTCCTGACAAGAAAGGAAAGTGATACCTCTGAATTGCAATAAAGTGCCCTGAAATGACAAAGATGTTTTTAAATGATAAATATTATGTAATGATAGGGTATATTACATACTATTTTTCTGTCTTGAAAAATGGCATATCATTGCATCTAAAACACTGCAAGACAGCTGATCTCAAGTCTAGTAACTTCAAAACATTTGTGTCACTTGTAATTTGTGTCATTGCCTGAAGTTACCTCCTAACAACTACTAAAGAGTTACAGGGTTATTTGGTACAAATGAACAATGTTCACTTTAAACAGACCTGCTGTGGACCTGCTGATAATGTTGTGGCTGTGCTTTTTCTCTCCTGCCAAATTTGCTCTATTTTTAGCTACATGTTAAAATAAATGATAGTATGTTACCCTACAAACTTTGTATTTCTTGTTTAGGTTGATTTTTAAATATTATGCCATTCAGTTCTGACTGCAACCATTAATTGTTGCTGCCTTTAGATTTGACACTTCTTAATATGTCCATCTCCTGTTATAAATAAAAGAAATCATCTGGCCACTGAAAATTAAACTGAAGAGCAGTTACAGAAAGCAAGACTTAATTGTACAAATCCACAGTGGTGGATTAAATAATTCATATTGACTAGAATTTATTTTGTCATTTCTCCCATCTACTCTCCTTTAAAAGTTATGTTTCACCTGTATGCTCCACCTTACTTAAAATTATATCATGAATTCTTCAGGATGGACCTGTGTTTTTTTGTGGCACAACACGGACAGTGATTTTTATTAGGTTCCTGAGTCTATCGGAATATAAGTATCCCCAAAATTCAGTAGCCGTTAAATCAGGCTTTAGTAAACAAAGAAGCAAACTTATTTACTTTACTTAAGTACAGAACTCTGAAACTGTGAAAGTCACTGTGTGAGCTGACACAGGCAGGATGCAGGAGCAACCACAAAAGCACAGATGAAATGCAAAGAGTAAATTTATTTTTGTTACCTCGCCAATCGGGGGATCCCCAAAGCAGCACCCGGGCAAAGGCACACAAGCAGGAACACATGCACCACGGAGCTCAATCCATGCTAGAGGATCACCGAACCTGCTGTTTTCACCTGTAGTTCAGGGATTCACACAGGTGTAATTTACCACTGTGCTTTGATCTTTCTCACAGCAGGGCAGGAATCTCAAGCACGTTCTATAGGGTGCCTGTAAGTCTATTGCAGGCCTATGTTATCTAAACACAGATGTTCTACTTCTCCAACACACAAGACCAAAAAACAATTAGTATGATATATGTGGTTTTCGACACCCCAGCTGCAAGTCACTTGAGCGTGTTTACAATCCTCCTTGACAATCTTCCTTTATTTTCCCAGAGTCATAAACACAAAGTAACAGATTTAAGGCTTCAACTTGCAGGGAAATCAAATGGCAAAACTTCCATTTCATTCAGTAGTAAAGGAGCCAGATTTTTCAGTAGGTCTTATGTATGGAAAGGTACAGAACAAATAATTTGCTCTATTCAGAGGAATTTTGCAATGAAACTTTGTGCAAGTATTTGGAAAGAAAAGGACCTGTATATTTACATAATTTGCAGACAACACTACACTTACGTCTTAAGACTCATAACAAGAAAAAAATTCTTAGTGTTGAACATTAAATAAATGGAGAAGGCTAGGAAGAATTTACACCTAAAATTCTATATTTTTGTTGCTGTTTTTTTAATTAAAAGATAAGTACATTCTTAACTGTAAGCTTTTTAATTGTAAAATTCTGTTGTCATTAGTTAGCAAATAATTTACAAAATAGAGTCAATATTTAAAGGGAACCTGTCAAATTTCATTAACAAAATGTTCATTAACATTCAAGTGTAGGCCCAGCAAATGAAGTCAATAACTAATATTGTTTCCAGACCTATATATCTGGAACTGTGGGTGACATCATTCATATGTTGTTACATTAAAAGAAAAGAAAAGAAAAAAAACACTAAACGGGTAGCAAGAAGTTTGTTTTAAGAGCCTAGGAATATACTCCTAACAGTAAGTGAAAAAACATATGGAACTCGTTCTTAAAACACTTGACAGTCTCCTGTTAGTATATGACTATACATTGTATACAGACTGTCCTTGAAGATTGATGAGAGCAGAAATTGCTATTGTAGTTATGGGCAACTTTCCAGCTTAAGGTGAGTAGAACTCAATGCTTTCAGAGATTTTAATGTTCAGTCTGAAAATGTATGTCTGAAGACCAGCTACCAAAGATTCTGTTGCTACTGTAAGAACTCAGAATTTGTGCAGATATTTTAAAACTTTGTTTTACATCTAGCCAATGGCTACAAGTCAAAGTTTCTCTAGCCCCGTGTTCTGACTGTATATACACACTGAGTGTGTATATTAGTGTGTAAGAAGTGAGCAAGCATACCTAAAGTATCACCTAGCTTCCTGATTTTGGGCTCAGGAATGTTTTGAGTTGGATGTGATATCCTTTTCAATTAGTTCTCTTTGATGAAATTTTCTGAGTATATAACCATTTTTAATCCAATTTAATTTTCTGTAGACACTGTATTTTGTACAAAGTAGTTTCCTTGTACAATTCCACATCTTGATTTCAGCTAGTTTTGTTATTTCTTTATTTCTAAAGCAAGGAACAATTACTTGTTATTTATTCTTTTCATGATCTGACAGACTACATTATATTCCTTCTAAGGTGTCTCTTCTCTAACCTTCAGAGAGTTTCTGCTCAGAAGCTTTTCCACAGCTTTGGTCATCATTGTGATCTTTCTCTGAATCTCTTCCAGTCCTATTACATCTTTTGTGGTAGAGTGAGGTGAACAGGGGAAAATAGTATTCTAAATGAATATCCATATTAGACTGGTTTAGCAAATAAAATGCTGTTCTTGCTCTCTGATTTACCTCTTTTAGTTTTCTAATCAGTCCTAACATTCAATTTACTTTCTTTCACTGCCAGTTTCAAGGGATTTAATTGGGTGCCCAAAAGACAGAAACATATGCAATTAGTGACCAACTATGAAATGTTTAGTTAAAACATTCCTTGGCATCACATAAAAACTCTATGGCAGAAGGCAGTTGTCAAATGCTTTAGCCCTGAAGGCTCTGTGTCCTTTTCCTGTAATCCTCTTCATCATTCACTCCCAAATGTGAAAATTGTGCCAAATGAAACAAGTTCTCATGGAAAACAGTCTGCTTACAAAAAGCTTTAATTTTTACACCTCCATCCTAGCAAAGTGCTAAAGATTAGGATTAACTTTAAACATGTTATTACACTTAGCAGTAATTAGGAATACCTCAGAAATATATTTTACTTATTGAGACAAGGGGAAAAAAAAGAAAAAAACATGTTCCTTATGTATATATCACCAGGTGACAATAAAGTTTCTGATGTATTCCACTGTGGTTTTGTGTATGTATGGTTTACATACTGTAATCAAGGTATGATACAAAGACATTGAAAATTATTTTAAACCCCAAGATTTTAATGTGAACTACCCAAGATCATTTATTCATCCTTGCCAGGAATTGCCTTAGCTCCCCTCATATATGATGTGCTTACCCATATTCCTTCTGAGCTAAATTATTGCTGACTCTTGTTTCCCTTGAGGTTACAGGGATAGATACTACAAGTTTCATGTGTGCAAAATATGCTGTTTCCTTTTGATTCCTTTTGCACAATGCTGCATTAGAAAAGAAAGGGACAACAATAGAGATAAGACTGACCAACTACAATATTCTTCTTTTTTTTTTTTTTTTTACTATTAAAACTGTGTGGGCATGTTAATTTCCCAACATAGTGTAATCATATATTCTTATTCAACTCACAAAAAATTGTAACAGGCTGCCAAACTTCCCTGCACATAAAATTCAAAACATATAAATCCTGGCAAAAAAAGTTAAAATAAATATAATGTAAATCTCTTCATTCATATTGCTGTAAAAGAAGTAAACTAAACTTGAACAGTAGTTTCAATAATGGAGACAGTTAATGAAAAGTTAATTTAAATAAATATATATATATCTCCTCCACAATCATACACACAAAATATATATATTCTTATTAGCCTATATACTATGGAATTCAAATGCAAATATTTACTATGAAAGCTTTTCCTATTTCCTAATTCACAAAAATCGTATCTACTTTATATAATTCTCATGAGACAGAAGCAAGACACAAGTTCAAAACTACCTACAGTATTATATGACTATTTTTTCTCTGTCTAGAGCTATTATTTCTGGCAAACGTGCATATCAATAATATCATTTCATATATAGACACCACAATTTTATTTCCAACATTGAGGAATAGAAGAAATTAATATAAACGGGAAATTGTTTCTTTTTTATCAGGAAAGCTAAATCACAGCTGGAGCTGAGTTTGGCAAGGGATGTGAAGAATAATAAGGGCTTCTACAGGTACATTAGTTAGAAAAGGAAGAATAAAGAAAATGTACCCCTCCTGATAACTGAAGCAGGCGATCTGGTGACAACTGACATGGAGAAGGCTGAGGTACTCAACAATTTCTTGCTTCAGTTTTCACTAACAATTGCTCTTTCCACATCTCTCAAGTCTCTGAATCTCAAGGCAGGGACTGGGGGAATGAAGTTCCACCTATTGTAGGAGAAGATCAGCTTTGAGACCATATGAGGAACCTGAACATACACAAATTCAGATGAGATGCATCCCAGGGTCCCGAGAAAATTGCAGATGTAGCTGTTAAGCCACATTCCATCGTATTTGAAAAGTCATGAGGTCAGGCAAAGTCCTCAGTGACTGGAGAAAAGAGAAACATCACACCCATTTTTAAAAGGTGTAAAACGAGGACCCTGGGAACTACCGACCAGTCAGCCTCACCTCTGTGCCCAGTAAGACCATGGAACAGATGCTCCTGGAAGTTACATCAAGGCATATGGATGACGGGGAGGTGATTAGAAACAATCAACATGGCTTCACAAAGGGCAAATCATGCCTGACTAATCTGGTGACCTTCTATGACAGAGTGACTGTGTTGGTGGATAAGGGAGGAGCAACTGATGTCATCTATCTGGATTTCTGTAAGGCCTTTGACACAGTCCCACACAACATCCTTGTTGCTAAATTAGAGATATACGGGTTTGATGGATGGACTCTTTGATGGATAAGGAATTGGCTGGATGGCCACATCCAAAGAGTTGCAGTCAATGTCTCAATGTCAAAATGGAGCTCTGTAACAAGTAGTGTCCCTCAGGCTCTGTATTGGGAGCAGTACTGTTCAATATCTTTATTAATGACATACACAGTGGGATTGAGTACAACCTCAGAAAATTTGCACGTGACACCAAGATGAGTGGTGTGGTTCATACTCTAGAGGGAAAGGATGCCATCCAGAGGGATCTTGACAGGCTTGAGAGGTGGGCCAATGTGAACCTCTTGAAGTTCAACAAGACCAAGTGCGAGGTCCTGCACCTGGGTCAGGGCAATCACCAGTATCTGTACAGAGTGAGTGATCAATGGATTGAGAGCAGCCCTGTGGAGAAGCACTTGGGGATATTGGTAAATGAAATATTGGATATGAACCAGCAATGTGTGCTTGCAGCCCAAAAGGCCAACTGTATCCTGGGCTGCATAAAAAGAAGTATGTCCATCAGGCCAAGGGAAATGTGTCATGGTTTAACCCCAGCTGGCAACTAGGCACCACTCAGCGGCTCGATCACTTCCCCCTGGTGGGATGGGGGAGAGAATTGGAAGAGTAAAATTGAGAAAACTTGTGGATTGAGATAAAGACAGTTAAGAAGTAAAGCAAAAGCCACGCAAACAAGCAAAGCAAAACGAGGAATTAATTCCCTACTTCCCATCGGCAAGCAGGTGTTCAGCCATCTCCAGGAAAGCAGGGCTCCATCACACATAATGGTTACTTGGGAAGACAAACACCATCACTCCGAACGTCCTCCCCTTCCTTCTTCTTCCCCCAGGCTTATACACTGAGCATGACGTCATACGGTGTAGAATATCCCTTTCTGTCCCAGCTGTGTCCCCTCCCAATTTCTTGTGCACCCCCAGCCTACTCGCTGGTGGGATGAGGTGAGGAGCAGAAAAGGCCTTGACTCTGTGTAAACCCTGCTCAGCAATAACAAAAGCATCCCTGTATTATCAACACTGTTTCCAGCACAAATCCAAAACATAGCCCCATACTACCTACTATGAAGAAAAATAACTCTATCCCAGCCAAAACCAGCACAGAGGTGATTCTGCACCTCTGCTTCACTCTCATGAGACCCCACCTGGAATACTGCATTCAGCTCTGGGGCTCTCAGCACAAGAAAGACACAGACCTATTAGTGCAGGTCCAGAGGAGGGCCACAAAATTATGAGAGGTTGGAACACGTCCCTTATGAAGAAAGGTTGAGGGAGTTGGGGTTCTTCAGCCTGGAGAAGAGAAGTCTTGGGGACACCTCATTGTGACCTTTCAATACTTAGAGGGGGCTTATATGTAAGATAGAGACTTTTTACCAGGGTCTGTAGTAATAGGACAAGGGGTAATGCTTTTAAAATAAAAGAGGGTAGATTTAGATTGGATATAAGCGAAGAAATTCTTTACAATGCAGGTGGTGAGACACTGGAACAGGTTGCCCAGAGAAGTGATTGATGGGACCCATCCCTGGAAGTGTTCAAGGTCAGGTTGGATGGGTCTTTGAGCAACCTGATCTAGTGGAAGATGTCCTTGCCTGTGGCAGGGGGTTTGGTCTAGGTGATCTTTAAAGGTGCTTTCTGACCCGAACTGTTCTATGATTCTGTGATTCTATGATTCTATGATTCTATGGTCATTTTTCATAAAAAAATCCACTGTGACAATTTCTGCTGGTTTATGTGCTGTTCCCATTTAAATGCTAGGCTTTCTTAAGCAAGTTTTTATTCCCTTCTCTCACACAGTCCTTTCTCAATTTAGTTCTGTCTACCTATCCAAAAGATGGGTGAAATGCTGGTCTAATTAAATCAACATTACGATATCCATTAAATTCCTTATGCCAGCATTTCACTCACAGTTCCCATTTTTGGAAAGCCACCCTACCTTTTATCAAAGCTGTTTCCTGCATTATGAAAGCTCCAGTAACCTGGTAACAAGTAACTAGCTTTGAAATAAAACTGAAACACTGAGAGTATTTCTAAATATATTTAACAAGTATGGTTCAAGTTTCTTAAAATGAAATACCATCAAAATTATTAATGTTGCAACATGGGTGTAAGTACAGTCAGATCTCCATTAAGTCAGAGATTTGTAGCATTCAGCTCTAGAAGAACAAAAAACTTATCTTATCTAATGATCTTATGTCAGTGTTCCTGAATTTCACTTATGTTACAGTCAAACACAAAGATAACTATGAACCAAAACGATATCCCACAAATCGTGATCTGAGGAGTAGTGAGACTAAGAGCCATCACTTTCTTTACGATCATGTTTCAGTTGTTAATTGTGCTTTCTGTTAATAGCATTTTTTGCCTTATTTCCTACTTTAATTTGCCAAATGTCTGTTTTCTGTTTTTCGTTATTGCTAAACGTTCCTGTTTAAGTATACAGTATTTTCTTCCCATGATGGTTTTTATACATTGTAATCAGGTCACCTCACCTTTTGATCTTCACTTGGTTTTCTTTGGATTAACTACAAAGACTAAGTACATTTCATGTCTCGCTGTGCAGATTTTTTTCTAGCTCTTAAATTATTATATGGTTTCTTTTCTACATTTCTTTCTAGGTTGCTATCTCCTTTTAAAAAGAGGATAACAAAATTTAATAAAAAATTCCAGCATCGGTATCACTATTATCTTTATCTAAGTATGCCAGGTTTTCATGTCAAAAGCTCTCATTCTCTTTTCTTGATCTATCATTGCACTCCAACTTTATAACTGTGAGTTGTCCACTCTGACTCTGTAATACATTTTTTGAAGTTCCACTACTTCTTTCAAAATTATGTAGCTATTGTCTAAATTTCTGTGCACCTGTATATATATGCATGTATGCATTAGGACATTTGTGGGGTGAGAGATTAATGTCAACTTTGCTTTTGGTTGAAAATGTATTTTATTTGAAAATGTCCCCCATCAAGTATCCATAATGCATTCTGTAATTGCCTTTTACTTATTGGCTACCACTTTAGCAGCTGGAGTCAGCTAATATCTCCCCATTTATTTCAATTGCTATTAAAGCAGTGCCCTGAAATTAATTTTGATAAGCTACTCCTGCTTCATTCTTCCAAAGTCATGATGCAGTGTGTGCCAAAGCTCCTATTCTTTGTTTCAATTGTTCTCTTCAGAATTCTCAAAAGAACTTAGTTTACCTTTACAAATGACACAGATATGAGTTATAGTTTAAGCCCATCACTAGCTGTTTTGTTTAAGGTTTATCATGCTCTTAACATTAATATGTTTGTGAGAATGCAAAGAGTTTGAAAGGATTCAAAAAAGTGGAAGTGCTGCAGGCTTTCTACCTTGTTTTTCTGTGCTACTTTCTGTTTGTGCTTGTGTGTTGGTATCCTAAGAAACCACTGAAGGTGGAATTTGTGAACTGAGAGCTCACAGTTATATTAAACATTAAAAAGATTTCCATTTTGAAAAATTTATTAGGAAATTAGTAATGCCAGCTTCATTTTATATGAAAAAAATGCTGTGCAGAAAGATTATTTAAGTAAGTGAGCCAAACTGCTGGAAAATATACAATAAATAAACTGATGACTTTGTCAAAACTTCTGGAATAAGGTTCATTCAACAAAGTTCCTTTAAAAATCCAGGCCATGATACTCATCTCAGTTCATTACTTCAGTACTATGCCACTGAAGCTCTACTGAGAGCAATGCAAGTGCGTAAGTGTAAAGGAGTATATTTCTGATTCAATCAGTAATCAAACTGCTGTACTTATTCAACAAAAATGTGGTAAGAGATTCTAAAACCAGGAGACCTAGCATTAAAATCAGAAATCAAGATTAAATTATTTTGTACTTTACACAGAGAGCAATAAATATATGCAGTGAATTATTGAAGAAGGCGATGAAAGTAAAATGTGCTGGTTTTAATAGAGTTAATTTTCTTCATAGTAGCTAGTATGGGGCTATTGTCCTGGTTTCGACTGGGATGGAGTTGATTTTTTTTTGTCCTACTAACTGGTATAGTGCTGTGTTTTGGATGTAGTGTGAGAATAATGTTGATGACACACTGATGTTTTGGTTGTTGCTAGGTAATGTTTACTTTAGTCAAGGACTTTTTGTCTTCCCATGCCCTGCCAGGTGTGCAGGGGGCTGGGAGGGAGTGTGGCTGGGACGGCTGGCCCAGCTGGCCAATGGGCTATTCCATACCATATGACATCATGCTCAGCATATAAGGCTGGGCGAAGAAGAAGGAGNACAAGTTTTCTCACTTTTACCCTTCTGATTCTCTCCCCCGTCCCACCGGGGTTGGGAGCGAGTAAGTGACTGTGTGGTGCTTAGTTGCCAGCTGGGGTTAAACCACGACATATGTAAATTAACTCACATTAAACCTAGATTTATTCATGGAAAACCAGTAGATGGAAGTGAAGAATGGAAAAAGAGGATACTGGCATTAAGACAAAATTTAAAGAGTAAACAATGTTTTAGAATTTGTTAAATTCTTGTGACAGCTATAGCATACATTGTTCTGAAAACAGATAAAAGTAAACAAAAAGTCAAAATTCAATATGCAGGTACTCTGTTTGCATGGGCAGATAAGCGTGCAATTAATTGACAGCTACTCATGATTAAGCTACTGAGAAATCCATAAACAGTGGAGTTCTTGGGAAAGCATGTGACTAGCAAATATGCTGTCAACAAAATACTGGCAAGCCCAAATTGCTTCTTGTATGCTATGAAAAAAAGTAGCTACTAAAAATTATAATCTGATTGTGGCTCTGTTTGATGGAATCTGGGAATAAGTAAGAAAAGATAGATCACTGTATATTTTCCTCCTACTTAGACTCTTCCCTTAAGCAGCTGCTGTAGGGAAAGTTGAAAACTGAATATGGAGCAAGTTCCTTTTCAGAACATCCTTCTTTTCAGGTGAGTCTTGCACCATGATAACACATTTGATCAGTAAAGGAAAATGTTTTTTGCACCAGTCTCCCTTGACTTTTTGTCCCCTCACGTGTGTCCAGGATTCATTTTCAGCTATGGAAACTGTAAGGGAAAGTGGACTGTGAGAACACGTGCTTCATTAAGGTTATCAGATCAAGGACCTTTTCAGTTCAAAGGGGGTTGTAACTAACAGAGTGATAAACAAAACACTCAGAGACACACACCTGATAGACAAGTGATAAAATGAACAATAACAAAGGCCAATATTCTCCAGCAACAAATTGATAGGCTGTTAAGAAACTCCAGGCATACTTTGGAGAGGATCAGCCTGGAATTTGTAACTGATAAGAAGGGGGAAACAAAATGATCACAAGCATTACAGATATTTAAGAGGGGCCTGTGGGACTGTGGAAAACTTACTAGGGAGAGTTTTGCAATTGGAGACACCGAGAGAATGAATTCAGGGCCAGTAACTGGAATCAGACCAGGTATGACAGAGTTGGTGCGTCTGTGCCAGCAACTGGTGTGGGACTGCAGGTCCCAGGGACCATGAGCTTGGGTGTTACCAATGGGGTGTTTGTATTTTACCCTAACCCAATGTGTTGGGGTGCACGTGTTTAATTCATTACCAGACTTCAAGCTGAACTTGCCAGCATGTAGGAGGAAAACCTGTCTCTGGGGTGAGTGAGGCACCCCAGGGTGCAGGGGGCCTGTGAGATGAGTGTGAGTATGTGTATCTGTTCGATAGGGAATATCAAACTGGACCCACCATTCAGGAGGATGCCCCAGGTCTGGGCAGGGTTATCAGGCAAGTAGAGGGCCCGTGCAGGTATTTGGGGAGACCTGTGAGTGCAGGGTGCCTGTAAGACGGGTGTATCAGTGCATGAGTATTTGCTAACGAGCACCAAGCTGGACCAGTTGGCGAGTAGGAGACCTATGGAGCAGGTAAGATAGGCCCAGGATCCAGGCAGGGGTGTCAGATGGACCAGGGAATCCATGATTGTGCATGCGATTGTGAATCTAGAGAGCGTTAAGGGTGTGCTTTCAGTAGTGTACTTCATTCTTTACCGGCGGAAGAGGAGGAAGGGGACTTGGCTGTCTGGGCTTGTGTTTTCCACTAATGCTGGTGATGCTAGTGCCCCAGGGCAGTGCTCTGTCTGTAGTAGTTGGTGTAGCTGACCATGTCAGTGTCCTCTGCATGTGTGTCTTGTATATACCCTTAGCCTCACCACTGGCTGGACCTGCAAATGAAAAAGCAGCAGCCATGTCCCTCAGCCTGGATTGGAAACTGCTGGGTCTCAGGATGCCCCAGGCTGGGCTCCAGCAGGGACAGAGGAATCCCTAAGCCCCAGAGCCCACTGGGGTCAAAGGCTTTACAACATCCCTTAGCAGAAACAACAAGGAGAATAAAAGGAAGAATAGATGAGAGAGCAGCATTGTTATCTTTTCAAAGCTTTGAAGGCACTAAGTTAAAATCAACATAATTTGACAAGCCATTGTCCAGAAAGTTTGTACATGAACTGAAACTGCCAGTGAGGCCTTTGATTGTTCTACGGGATTAAGGACAGCTACATTCAGAAAATATTTACTAGTACTGACTGCAAATAATTTTTTAGCTTTAGTAGCTAAAAAGAAGTGGATGGAAGTTTTAAGCATAGATACCCACCTTGCAAAATCAGGTAGTCTACAGAAAGAGCTCAGGGAAGCAAAGGCTTGCTACTTAAGTAATTTCTTTGTGTTTTCAAAATGTTTTTGAAAGGAATATTCATGTGAAATATAGATCTATAATATCGTGAGTTAGTAAATAATTTACAAACTAAAAATACAAAAAATCAGAAACTCAGAATTATTGGATACTTTGTTGTAAACATTGTCTGCAATTAATTATGTGAGATTATTTGTGAAATATGTTGATATTAAACAGTTTTACAAAAGGACTATGTTGCCTTTTGGAATGTCACAATTATAGTTTTAGAACTTTTTACAGAGACTTAGTCTTACTTAACTGTGGGATTTATCTGAAGGTATAATTTGGGGGATGGATGATCTTAGTATTTGAACACTGGATTAGGTCACAAGAGAGTTATTTCTTAGCTTTGCCAGAGATCCGTGTGACCTTGGACAAAATCTCACAGCTCCAGTTCTTTATCTAGTTAAAAAAGAAGAAAAAGAAAACAGGGGAAAAAAAAGATTTTTCTCTTGTTGTTTAGACAGCCCCCCCACTCAGATTTGCAAGTCTTAGAGTTTTCAGCATTTAGCACATAAGCAGTTTCACTGAAATAATTTCAAAACAGATTCATTATTTATTATATGTACCTGTGTTTCTTTGGTACCATGAGCAGACTTTCATTGGACTACGCATTGTATGAGGTTATATATGAAATGTTGAGATAAACTTTGCAATTCACTTTTCTGGAAAAGCATACTCTCTCCCATCGTATGCTTCACCCTATGCACTTACACAAAAAGGCTGGAAGTGCAGTACTGGCTGAGGACTTGCAAACCATATGGCAAGGGGAACAGAGTCATAAAACAAGTTTCTGACCCGCCAAGGACTGCTTACAAGAAACGATCTGCTATTTGAACTCTTTTTTCTTTGTACACACAACACAGATTGAATTACAAGGAGAAAGAAATTACTATTTGCACTGCATTTGCAGTCAGTATTAGTATATACGGCATTGTTTTTCATACATGTAATGATTTTTATATTTTGTATATGTAGCATATTTTATGTTCAGTACAGTTTTAAGTTTTCCCCAGTCTGTAAAGCAAGCAAACAAATAGTGTTATATCACTACTGCCACCATTTTTTATCTAATGTCAGTATTTTTCCCTTTTATATCCACCATTTTTAAATCATTTAGGTTTTCTTATCAGCTCAGTGGTTTTGACCTGTGTACAGTGCTTTCCAAGGAAACTTATAAGGAATCCAGAAAATACTTCGGTAGCAATAATTCATCATACATATAGAAATATATAACACTCAGCAGCTAAGAATAGCATATAATAGATAATCTGGATTAAGGCTGAAGTGTGAAAAAGACTTGGGATTTTTTCTAACTCTAACTATAAGGTATAACGTCTTATTATATGTCATGCTTTTATGAATAGAACAAGTAGCAATTATTTTCATAGCAAAAAAATGCAAGGTTAATTTGTGACCTTTGTGATGTCTCTCAAATGAAATTAACAATTTCATTCTCAGGAGCACCAGTTTTTTTCATCTTTCTTTACAAATTAACAAAAAGATTTGTTTGAAGTCAGTGAGTCCATAACTGCTTCAAAGCTAAACATATATTTAAGCATTGTCTTAACTTGCAATAGAGCTAAACATGTGCATAAGCACTTTCTTGGATTAGAAACTAAAACACATAGCTCATAGAATGAACAGAAAATAATGTTGAATATAATTACATATATGCATGCGTGTATATGTGTACATATATAAGGTATACATGTACATACAAATATATATATACCCACTTACATATATATAAATATGTATGTATTATTGAGTGTTAAACTTGAGTGTTCAAAAGTCCAAATTACAGCTATTTTGCAAAGTATTGTACAACACAAAACAAATCTACTTAATAATATGTATATCAGAATCTGAAGATGTACATTTTATTTCATTCACACCATGAAAGTTAAAGGTGATTCATCTACTACCGTTTCTTCCTTAAATGTAAGCTTTCACTCTGAAAAAAATATATATAATCCTGTATTGATCCTTGGATTATGAGCCCCACAGAATGTAGTTGAAGTGAGAACAAGTAGAATTTGTAAAAATAGGATTTGATTTCCAGGTAACTTGAATTAATGGAAGATATTTAACTGTTGTATGTGAATTATGTTTAGAATAACAAAGCATAGGAAACTAAATAAGACACTTCAGTAATGGCATGATTTGACTCTTGCTACAAAGAAGGATACTGTGCCCTACTGATTTAATCCTGAGCACAGTATGAGTGTGTCTCATTACATCAACACAATTTAACATACTATAAAACCCCACAGTGCAGAAATAATAACCTGGACAGAGAATGTGAAGGATGAACATTAAATACTTTCCAGTTTACAAAGGGGATATTGAGGTACAACACAATTATTAGCTTCTTATCACATGTGCAAAGTGCAGAGAGATCTACACATAAAAATTCTATATACTCTTCTGAATATTATTTTTACTATTATTATTATTATTATTACTACTATTATTATTATTAATTTATTAACAACACGAGGGCTGAAAAGTAATTTAACATTACAGATAGGTCACAACAGAGCTTGCCAGGTCAAATTGTAAATCACTTATAAACAGCTTGCATGAAGAATGTTTAATTAGACTGTATATGACATGAAAGGTATTCAGAGAAAGTAAATATATCCAACTCTATTGTAGCTACATAAAATGTCATTATAAGCCTATCTCTGCATTTTAAGTAGAGTCCCAAAGCTAGGTTTGATGCCATATTTGGAGGCCATGCACTGTTGAATCACAGAAGATTACTAAAAGTGAAGTTTAGAGTGGAGCAGCTCCTGTGCCCAAGGAATATGACTTGGAAATATGACTTATGTTTTAGAGCATTCTCAGGAAAGCACATTTCAGATATGTAGATGGCAAGCATAGCCGTCCTAACTATTTCGACACATCTGACTTGCCTTGCTGTGGTCGGTGCAACTATGCACCCACCCAGCTGCTCACTCACTCTCCCCACAGCGGTATGGGGGAGAAAATCGGAAGAGCGAAAGCAAGAAAATTCCTTGGTCAAGATAAAAACCAGTTTAATAAGGAAAGCAAAGCAAAACTGCATGTGCAAGCATAGCAAAATGAGGAATCCTTATACACCTTCCCATGGGCTGGCAGACAACAAGGTACTTCCTAGAAAGCAGAACCCCAGCATACACAATGGTCACCTGGGAAGGCAAACACCATGACCATGAATGTCCTTGCTTCCTCCTTTTCCCGGGCTTTTATTTCTGCGCATGATATCATATGATATGGAATATCCTTTTGGTCATTTCAAGTCAGCTGTCCTGGCTGTGTCTCCTCCCAACGGCTTGCGTCCGTGTAGCCTACTCCCTGGGGATTCAGAGTGGGAAAATGAGAAAGCCTCGATGTTGTGCAAGCACTGCTCAGCAATAGTCAGAACACTGGTGTGTTATAACTCTTATTTACTCACAAATCCAAAACATAGGGGCTACTATGAAAAATCTAACTCCATCCCAGCCAGACCCACTACACTTGCCCTTGCAATAACATAACAAAATCACTAAAGAGTGCAGTTTGGATTCTTCCTAGAAGAACATTGGCTCACCTCAGCACTGGCTTCTACAGGAATAATGGGACTTAGACAGTCTGTGTTCAGAATTCTGAAGTCATCAATTCACTGCTCAGCTTGACAGGCTGGATTTCTGAGGACTATAAAAATTTTCTATAAGCTGACTTGTTCAGGAAGGGTGTAGGTAAAGCTAAAATAATCAAGTGAAGTAAGGGTACTCTCAGATATTGCCATCAGTAAAAGATATGGCTTTATTCCTCTATTGTACTCATCAGCACATATGGTTGGTTGGCAGATGGAGTATACTTGTTCGAGTTAAAGTGTACATCCTCTGGGGTATAACAAATGATTCTTCTGCTTCTCCTCTAGAAATCATAAATTAAATTCTATAGCCCATAGAATGTGTGTGTGTGTGCGCGCGCGTGTGTGTGTGTGTATAACGTGGGTATACATGTTTAATGTAAATCTTCACATTGTTAATTATGTTTGTGGGAAAGAATGGTGAAACCAGTATTTCATCAGATATTCTATAGAAAAAAGGGAACTTCTTTCTCCAAAAAGAACAATGAAGCAGCCTTCTAGAGAAATAAGCTACAATTTCATTCAGATACTATAATATAATTTTCTAATATTTAATAAAGATAAGTAATTCAGATTATTTTTTTTTTTTCTGTCTGGCTTTATCTTTGTAGCACTACAAAGCAACATCATGGATCTTAAGCTATGAGGTCAGGAGAATTTGCAGGTTTGAGGATACTTGAAAACTAATCATTAATCATCAGCTCTAATTTTGTCAGTTTCAGCACAGCATATAATTTATTTTAAAAGACATCAGAAATGTTAATTCTACAGCATATTATAGGCTTACTTTCTAAACACCATAACCCTTCTTAAGTTTCTTTTATGCATAAGGGTCTTTATGAACAGAAGTACATATTAAACTTCAGAGTCTTGTTTTATCTCATGGAAATCTGGAAATTTCTTTAGAGTTATTTTTCAATTTTGAAAATTTTGAAAATTTTATGCTGCACTTAGTTGAAGGTGGTGTTAATTTTGTGAAAGAGATGGATGGAAAGCTAGATTTTTCATCTTTCATTCTGATGATTCTATGTTTTGGCCCAAAGTCAAACTTGTAAACCTGTCTTTGCTGGTATTTTTACAGTAGAGTCTGATTTGATTAATGAAATTGAGGTTTTGTGGCTCTGTTGAGCAGCAAGTTTTGAAACACACATCAGTGTGTGTCATGGACAACAGATCCCCCTTTCTTGGATAGTACAAAGGATTATATTTAAAGGCTGTGTCTGGTGTTGCAGTTTATCCATCAAATTGAAGAATTGTCTTAAGCATATGCCTGAACATGGTCTCATCCTTGCAGTATCCTTCATCACTGTCTAACACTTACACAAATTGGTCTTGGGAATGCTTGCTGAGCATCAGCACTCTGTAGTCCTCTGTTTGAGCTTTTATCCTGTGTAGGGTAGGAAAGGAAAGGAAACTACATATAACAGAACTAAAATTACTGATATATTTGAATTGGTTTATTCTTGAAATCACACAGAAAACAGATAACAACAGATAAACAACTAGATATTACATATCCAGCTTGAAATAAAAAGGTTAAACACTTTCTCTGTAACAATTTTTTCAGGTGCTTAGCTGCTTGGTTTCACCCACCTCATTTATAGAAGTCCCTTTTGTGTGTTGAATGCAGTATACTGGATTGAGGATAATCTCATATAACATTCATGGGATTTGACGGTTCATTCATAAGGTACATTTTTTGTGGTGGTAACTCAGATGAAGTAGTCTATTTTTTGGTTTTGATATGATCTAATCCACAGGAAATTTACCTTAGAGAAGGAGTAAGTGTATAAATGTATCCCTATTACTTCTTTTTGGAGAAAAAGGAACAAAACTGTTTCTTAATAAGGCTGCTTTAATGCTCAAGAGTAATACAAACTCTGTTGTCTCTCCAGATAACTCTCCAGCTATTTGTGCACAAGTTTGTAGCTAACAATTGCAGCAAGCAATTTGCCAGTGAGAAACTGTTCTGTGATCCTAGTTATACTTTTGGTAACAATCACCATTTGTCTGTAGATTCATCTCACAGCAGTGAAGTAGATACTATTCAAGATAAGGAATCCTGAATTTCCCTCAATGTCAACGTAGTCAGTGTGAGTTTGAAGTCAAAGCTTCCTTTGCCCACTATAAGTATAGCTTATTTTTAAGCTAAGTAGAGTTTGTAACTGTCAGTTTATCATTTATCAGATGTAATTACTTTAAAGAATATATAGTGGAGAATGCAAAATATCCTGAAAGCTGGGAATGTATATTCTGAAGCAAGAATAAGGGAATTGGGTTAATTCTATTTAGGGAGAATAACTTCAAAAAGAACTGCACCAAAAGATCTTTTCAGGTCTTCAGGTTCTGAAATAGACTCAGAGAAGCCACTCAGACCAATAAAGAAATACATGGTGGAAGGCTACAATGCATGACGTAGGCTACAAGAATTGACAATAATGAACTAAAGAAACCTATCTAGATACCTTAAAAATTATTGAGATTAAAAAATAGGCTAGAGATTTATGTAGACTCCACATACCAAAAACTTGAAATAAAGCAGAATCATTGGTCTACTCACAAAGATGCCATATCCCTTAAACACAAACTTTCAAGGATCTCTTTTTACCTTCCCTGCCCTGCCACCTTTCAGATAGGTTGTGGGTTTTCTCCTTCCATGATTTTTTTAGCAATAATAAATCACTTTATTTAACACTTTGAGGCTTTAAAGCCTGTTCTCTAAAAATCATTCTTACTCTCTCACTTAAGAAGATCATGGAATCTTAAACGTTCAAGATCCCATATTTTACTTTCCACAATCTTCTGTAGGCCTAGTTACAACTCATATTTCTTTGGGTTTATTCAGAAAATTCTGTTGTTGGCAGAGTTTCAATTTGAGTGAAAAGGAAATAATTAATTTTAAAATATTCTGTGGAAATATTAATATCTTTTTTAAGTTTTATCCAGAACAAAGTGTTGCTGCCATCAACTCTGCTTTACAAAGATTTAAGATTTTACAATTCAACATTTCAAAGAGCTACTAATCTCACTGGGAAACTTCCAATCATCTCTAATCTTCAATCTTCTTTCTAGGTTTCATTTTTAATTCCCTCAACTTCCTTTTGACTATGAGGAAGAATATGCCCACCCAGAACAATTATCTATAAACAAGCAAATACTCCTTCCACATTCATATTCACAGACTAAGAAAAAATAATAGAAAAAGAGAGATGATAAACAAGCTGATAAATGCAACTTCCTGCTTATGTCAAGGAGATGATGCAATACTCTATTATTGATGGAATTTATGAGATAATTTTGCTTACAAACACATAACCATACACACACACACACACATACACTGACTATAGGAGCCTGTGTTTTCTTCTATGTATAGGTACTTGCACATCTAGTACCTCACAAGACTCCTGGTCCAGAAGGATAAAAGGTCCTTCTTTATTTTGCTTAAAAATCTGCGTATTTTTGGAGGACTTTATTCCTGGCTTTTCCTGTCTTGCCATACAACACATTTCTCTTCCTTTTCAGAAATCCCTCCTTTTCTCATGTTATTCTTGTCTCTACTTGCTACCTTTTTCATCCAAAATTGTCTCCTTTGCTCATTCCCTAAAAAAACCCCAGTTTTGTGCACTACCCCATTGTTTCAGATACCCTCATTTCTCTACTGTAGTGAAATTTTCTTGTTCCATGCTCATTTACTACCTCCACTCTCTCAGGCCTGATTTCCTGATATTTCTGTTTCTTTTCAAATCCCATTTCAGTTGTAAACCAAGTTCAATTGAACTGAAAATCACATCCCCTTCTATAAAAGAACTTTCTTTATTACATAATCAAACCTTCCTCATGAATCCTTTAGAAACTTGCTGAGCTAGCAGATAGCTTTTGCTGAGTGCCCAAAGGGCAAAAAAATCTTACCCTCTGTTGTGCTAAGTATGTGAAAGTAATTATTGATAATCTAAATTCACCCTAGTGAATGTTTAAATAAAAATAAACTGGTCAACAGAGATCTTTTAAAAATAATCTGCAAATGAAAACACTAATGTGTTTACTACTAGCAACAGGCCTCAGAGAGAATTTGTTTAACACCAGAAGTTTAATGACTATCTTGTTCTAAGAAAGTGCTGTGGAGTGATGCCTTTAAATTAGCTTTATAATCAGTCAGAACACATTTGAAGAGGATTTTATTTGCAAGGTTTAATCATCAATCTTGGCTTAAATCTATAATCTCTGGTGGGTTGGTCATTTCTCCAACAAAGAATTTCAGCACCAGCTGTTCAACCTTTGCCAAAACTCTGTAAATTGATTGATCTGTCCCAGTTCACACCCTCAGGATATAGTTGGTCTGTTGACCCCTATAATCCTGAATGACAGTGTGGATTATAGCATGCAGAGCATGTGAATTAATTTGTATTTGTGAGTGGAATACATTCTGTAAGTGTGTTTTTAGATTTTAAACCTTTTTTTTTTTTAATTAGCCCTGTGTACTACAAGACTAGTATTCTACAAACACACACACAATTAACACGTCCATATTTAAAGAAGTTTACAGCCTAACAGCACAGTCTGGATACAAACATATTTTACAGCCCTAAATTCAACTGTATCCATTGAAAGGAACCTTAGGTGGCAGAAGGGTGGAAGAAATATCCAAAGAACAAAAGCTGCTCTTAACCACTAAGTGTTTCATGTCCATTATGATGAAATTAGAAAAATGCCCTTCTCTGTTTATTCTCTTGGATTTTCAATAATTGATTGTATTAAGATACTTACTAAATACTAGAATAATTTCTTAATCCACACTGAAATAAAGCTATATGCACTTATTTCTTATCTCACCACAGACACGACATGAATATCTTTACTAGCTCTTGTACTCCCTGTGCATTAGAACACAGTGAAAGGATACATTTTTACATTTAAACCCTAAATTTAGCAGTAAATGTTAAAATGCTGAAGATTTAAAATAATGATCAGTTCTTTTCCAACTTACTATCAATAGGGATATGGAAAGATTAGGATAATGTGCAGTAGACTGGCTTATCATTTAACAAGTCAGCATGTTCCTACAGAGACTGTTTGAAGGCTAAATTAAAACTATGGAGATCTTTTTTCTGAGTCTACACATGTATGTCCTATTTGTGGTTGGTCCCAAAAAGGCATATCATGGTTATATTTTAAAACAGGAGTCCAAACACTCAAGTTCCAGTCCTGTGCTCCTCCTTCAAACAAATTTTCTTGAGCTCACTGGAAGTTCTTGCCTTAATAAATAAGGAATAAAATGGCTGATGAAAAGAAGTATGAAAACAATTGACTTAAGATTAAAAGAAAGTACCAAAAGCAGACATTTATTTTTTAGTCTTGTCCCTAAATAAGTTGGGGTTTTATGTGTTTTTGTTTTGTTTTGTACACTATCTCTTCCCTGCCCCCTGGGTCTTCACGAGCGGGAAACATTACATACTTTTTGGTGGGAAATTTTCAAATTTAAAAATTTTGTTGTTGTTTCTTGGCTTACCCAGAAACACATTTTGTTCAGAAGTTAATAGGAGTGCCCAGCCTATTTGTTTTCAAGTTCATTTTTTCTGAGACAATGTGGCAGTAAACGGTTGGGCATCCCAGCATGCACTGGAAATAGAGCAAATGAAAGGACCAGGAAATTTATAGTAAAGATCCCTGAAGTCTCTTTATTGGTGATATCATTTATCATTACAAGAATTCAGTCCCCAAAGCTCGGAAAAGCACATTGAGCAAATGGAATTCCTAAAGCATAATGCATTTTATTACTATTTAACTCATTTTTGTTGAATAAGCTAACTATTTAGTTAGGACTCCTACACCCTTGGTAGTACATATATTTTACTGAGCTAAGGATCTTTTTACATACCTAAAGATTTTATTAAAAATCATCAACAAAGTTAGTAAAATGATTGAAATTATTGCCCCATAGTTATAATCTGTATGTTAACTGTCATCTACACTAAAGAATTTTACCAGTGAGCTGTGTTAGAGACAGCTACAATTTTTGAAAACTGTTCCTTGGTACATTGGCAAGAGTATTACTCAGAATGTTGTTCGAGTTCATCTTTCTTAAATACAACTTCCAGTTTCAGAAAAAGCTCGTTTTCTAAAATAATGTTTTCTGTGGTTTTTTTTTAAATGAAGTTTAATATTAAAACATAGCAACAGTATTTTCAATCTTTCTGAAATAAAAATGCACCTAACATATATTTCTTGTGTGTTTCCAAAAAAAGAGTAAAAAACCAACCTTTCAAAGCAACATCAATTCTATGTAGCAGAAATAAAGAAATAACTTGTTCAGGAAAATGTAGAAGTTTTAACCTTTAAAACAGGTAATGGAAAAGTTACCTTTCACTTCATGACCTTTTTATTTTATGCATAATTATGATTTTAAAAAAAAAGACATAATTCTTATATATCTGTCTTAGCAAATGTATAGTTTCATACAACATGTAGATAAGGCCTTCCTGAATGGGTTGATTTAATGTTATTAAGCTCTGACTGATTTTCTTGAACATTGAAAACTTCAAGGGTTTTGAGATTTAAGGAATAAAAATCAGGCTCCTAATGTTTACTTTTAAGTAATTACTTGTCAGTAATTTTATATTTATGGAGTTTATTTTACACTGTATATGACTAGTTTGACTAACCAAGCATTTCTTCATATTTGACATACATGTGTTAAACTATTCACATATGCATGCACACATACAGACATGCACACATACATACATACACGCATACACACATACATACATTATACCTACTACATTTAAAAAAAAATCTCATGGTCTTTTTTTTAAATGATTTTCAATATTTGTCCAAGTATGTGCTAAACAAAGAAATGAAGATGATAGCAAATAGCTTCAGTAGATTCCTGTTTATCAGCTAACTATTACATATATTTTTGACTCAGATGATAGAAGAAAAATGGAGTAAAAGCTAAGAACACTTCAAAGTGAACATTACACACAGGCTTAATCCATTGCTACTGACATGTATGGCCAATTGTAGTGACAGGAAAATATTGTCCAAGAATGGGAAATCAGCTCTTCCCTCTTGCTAGAGGACTGCAATATCTAATAGTGAAGCTCTAACCAAATGGCTTTGAAGGACAATCTGGACAGCAGCTGCTTAGAGGACCTCTCAGATTCCTGTTCTCTTGTAAAGTATCTTTGCCATTCCCATACATTATAATCGCCTATCAGAGTTCTCTGAGAGGAAACTTGTCGATTTCCCTTTTCTTCTTACACCAAAGCTTCACAATTCCCTTTCCTTATAAGACTGAATCCCTGAATCAGCAGATCTTGCCTTAATCTATTATGCTTGTTTTCATGTGGAGAGAAAAAGGAATATCAAGAAGAGAAAGGAATAACCTAAATTAAGGCAGATGTTTTTTAAAGTCAACTAAATCGATGTCCTGGTTTCGGCTGGGATGGAGTTGATTTTCTTCCTATTAACTGGTATGGTGCTGTTTTTTGGATGTAGTGTGAGAATAATGTTGATGACACACTGATGTTTTGGTTGTTGCTAGGTAATGTTTACTTTAGTCAAGGACTTTTTGTCTTCCCATGCCCTGCCAGGTGTGCAGGGGGCTGGGAGGGAGCGTGGCTGGGACGGCTGCCCAGCTGGCCAATGGGCTATTCCATACCATATGACATCATGTTCAGCATATAAGGCTGGGCGAAGAAGAAGGAGGCGGGAATGTTCAGAGTGATGGTGTTTGTCTTCCCAAGTAACCGTTACACGTGATGGAGCCCTGCTTTCCTGGAGATGGCTGAACACCTTCCTGCCGATGGGAAGTAGTGAATGAATTCCTTGTTTTGCTTTGCTTGTGTGCGCAGCTTTTGCTTTCCCTATTAAACTGTCTTTATCTCAACCCATGAGTTCTCTCACTCTTACCCTTCCGATTCTCTCCCCGTCCTTCTGGGGGTGGGGGGAGTGAGTGAGCGGCTGTGTGGTATTTGGCTGCCTATCAGGTTAAACCACGACAATCTAAAATTTTGTCTTGAAGAATCGTGTTAAAAAGTAGACTTACAAGTCTGACATGCTTAGGTAAAAATATATATTCAATCCAGATGGGTGATTTAGGTAGACTAAAGAGCAACTTGAAGCAGGTGATAGTACTCTCAAGATATTTTTCTTATTCAAAGGTTACTTTTGAAACAGGAGTATCATCAGCCACACTTTTTATTACAGTTATAATTTCTTAAGAGTTTCAACATGGACTTGAGCATAAGAACAGTGCCCACAGTTGGAAGGAGAAATGATTATGACTAGAGCTGAGCTGTTGGGTTGAAATGGCCCCTAATTACACTTGCAAATTGATGCAGAAGATACATGTGAATTAATATCTGATATATTAGGCATATAAATAATATTTATTTTATGAAACACTTCATCCTGAAGGTAAATACATGGCTGAGGTTTGAGGTCAATATGTTTGCTTTAAAATGAATACCGTATATGAAATATACCAATTCCATATATGAAAGGAAGCTGACCTTTAAAACTGTGCTTGCACATACTTAATTGCAAGAATATTACACTTTATTTGTGTTAGTATAACCAGCTGTTCTGCTATTTCAAAAAGCAGCTCTGTCACTTTCGTGCTCCAGAATCTCTAAAGGCTGTGTTTTCTCTAAATGTACCCAAATTCTTTCAGAAGGAATCTCCTTCAGTACCGCCCCATAAAACTTAATTACAATTTCAAATGAAGGCAAGGTCCTCTGTACCTATTGTCTAAATTGCTGGCTTTAAAATATATAATCATCATGGCATTGCCAACATTAGGTATTCTCAAATAGGAAACCACCGTGATTTCACTTTTCTAAACATTGCTGCATCTCTCTGTGATGGCAAGTGCTTTGATCACCACCCTGGGGAAATAGATTTACTTCTATTGTCACTGCAATGAGGGAAGGAAAGATGATGCAAGTAGCAATTTCTGATCCAAATTCTTTGCTCCTCTCCTATCTTTGTGATAGACAACAGTGATTCTTTTTGTGTAAGGGAGATTCTTCATCTCTTGCAGAGTCTGTTCATCTGGTGTGAGATAGGGAACAATACTACAGATATGTGTAAGACTATAGAATTGCACCTGTAAGTGCAAGAAAGAGAAGAATGGTAGGAGCTAGGGAACAGACAGAAAACACAGCCAAAACTAATGGATGTGAGCTGTGTCTAGGAGAAGCAGATACATGTAGAGCTAGAAGAAGATAAACATAATTGTCTAGAAGGATTTAGAATAAGTTGGGGTGGCAGGGAGCATATCTATTGTTTATTATAAGCAATCAATTCTCACTTTCTTTGAGTCATCCCTGACAATTATTACTCATCTCTTATTTTAAGAAATATTCCATTTGCTTATCAAGTGAATAAGAAGGCAAAACCAATCAAACAAGCTTTCACAGAGAATCATTAAACAATATTGCTGTTGACTAAAACTTATTTTCAGTACATTACTGAGCCTGTAGGCAGCCAACCTTTGGGCCAGAAACACACACACTCCCGCTGGTTTTGGCCGGGATAGAGTTAATTTTCTTCATAGTGGCTAGTATAGGGTTATGTTTTGGATTTTTGCTGAAAACAGTGTTGTTAATATAGAAATATTTTCATTATGGCTGAGAAGTGCTTACACAGAGTCAAGGCCTTCTCAGCTTCTCATGTTCTACCAACTGAGAAGGTTGGAGATAGATACACAAGAAGCTAGGAGGGGGCACAGCCAGGACAACTGATCGAAACTGGCCAACGGAATATTCATACCATATGATGTCATGCTCAGTATATAAACTAGGGGAAAGCTAGTCGGGGGGCTGCTGCTCAGGGACTGGCTAGGCATCGGTCCATGGGTGGTGAACAATTATTTTTGTTTTTTTTTCTTTTCTTTTGCATCCCTTGTCTTTCTTGGGTTTTATTTCTCTCTCTTTTTGCTATCTTTCTTTTAATTTATTATATTATTGTTGTTATTATTATTATTATTATTATATTTCAATTATTAAACTGTTCCTATCCAACCCATCAGTGTTCCAATTTTTACTCTTCTGATTCTCTCCCCCATCCCACTGCTGGGGGAGTGAGCGAGCGGCTGTGTGGTGTTTAGCTGCCTGCCAGGATAAACCACAACACCCCCACAAAATAAAAAACACAAAAGGATACTTCTTTTGTGTTGTTTAAAACTGCATATATTGCATGGGCTTAAGACACTTTTCACATTACCATAATCTCACCATTTGTATTTGGAAGCTAAGTAAGGAAATCGCCTTACCCATGGCTGCAGTCCCTCCAGGTACTGCCCCTGTCATCAGCTTATCCACAGCCACATGCTTTGAGGTGCTCCAGCATGACGTCATGCACAGCCACTGATGCTTCAAAGTGTACCTGCTGCAGCATGGACTTATCCACAGACACAGATGATTCGAGGTGTACCTTCTCCAGTGTGGACTTATCCTTGGGCCACAATCCCATCAGAGGTGCACCTGCTGCGGCACAGCCACAGACATTTTGAGATGTGCCTGCTCTGGCATGGGCTTATCCACGGCCACAGACACTTTAGGGTGTCCTGCTCCTGCACGGACTCATCCACAGGTCACAGTCCCTTCGACTCAAGTCCACACTAGAGTTCCAGTCTGTCCGGTACAGCAGCACAAAACCAGCAGCGATGCCCTGGCCATCTGCCAGCCCAGGCACATCCCCATTGCTGTTATCAGAATGTTCTCAGGCACAGCACAGTAAGATGATCAGCAGTCCAGCAGTACAGCGAGCAGCGAAAGCATAAAACAGCCACTGACGAGCACTAGACTTTAATGTACAGCAAGGCAAGCAAGCCCCGTGGCAAGCACAGGAGCCTGCCAATTAATAGCTAAACAGCAATAACAGCTATAAATTTGATCTAGCACATTCCAATCAAACTTTAGGTTATCTCGAACCTTTCAAGCCCCACATTGGGCGCCAAAAAGGACTGTCACGGTTTAACCCCAGCCAGCAACTGAACACCACACAGCTGCTCACTTACTCCCCTCCGGTGGGATGGGGGAGAGAATTGGAAGGATAAAAGTGAGAAAACTTGTGGGTTGAGATAAAGACTGTTTAATAGGTAAAGCAAAAGCCGTGCACACAATCAAAGCAAAACAAGGAATTAATTCGCTACTTCCCATGGGCAGGCAGGTGTTCAGCCATCTCCAGGAAAGCAGGGCTCCATCATGCGTAGCGGTTACTTCGGAAGACAAATGCCATCACTCCGCATGACCCTTTCTTCCCCTTCCTTCTTCTTCCCCCAGCGTTATATGCTGAGCATGACGTCATGTGGTATGGAATACCCCATTGGCCAGTTGGGTTAGCTGTCCTGGCAATGCTCCCTCGCAGCTTCTTGTGCACCTGGCAGAGCATGGGAAGCTGAAAAGTCCTTGATTATGTAGGTACTACTTAGCAAGAACTAAAACATCAGTGTGTTATCAACATTACTCTCATCCTAAATCCTTTATCTATTTTCCAGGAGAAATATTTGATTATAATTTTTGTACTTTGAAATATTTCTAGCAGGTAAATCTTGAATCCACTGCCAATGAGGCCCATAGTTTTAAGAACATTGGGAATCTACTTTGATTATGTTTTATGGAGCAATTCTTTCTCTGTGTATATTGTGTATTTTGTAATAACTGCATTAAAATTGCTAGCATTCATTCTTTGAACTTGATTGGGTACAGTTGTTTTTACACATAAGTTATAACGTACAGAGGTGCTTAAAATGTCCATTAATTTATTTTTGCTTTTGTATTTACTTCTGTGTGCATATTTGGTTTATAGCAGGACCCAGTCTTGCAAAAGCTTGTATAAGTGGTTACCTGTATAGATGGGTTACCCTGTTATCTTCATTAGGACTTTTGTGATCTTAAAGTACATACACAGACATATATCTTACAACACTGATATCTTAATGGTTGGACTTGATGATCTTAAGAGTTTTTCCCAACCTAAAAGATTCTATGATTCTATGATTCTTAATTCTTAATTTTAGGGGATATACGCAACACAAGCTTTGGAAACAGGAAACTGGAATGAGAAAGCATTTTAAATTCTAATAACCATCTTGATATTTTCCAAACTTCTGTCAGATTCAGTCCTAGTAGCTCCTCAGTCAGCATAGTCTCTCAGTGGGTTTTGTTGTTTTTCATTTAAGTCAGCCTCACAAACCAAAGGTAAAAGAAGTTAACTCTCTACTACCATAGACACATTTTGTTGAATATGACAATTAGTGAGGAAAAAGTTTACTTGTTAAAAGATCTCTATAATGGTCTAAGCTATCCTCCAGCTCAGATAATAATTAGTTATACTAATTCATAACCAAAGAATGCTCAAAGCAACTTTTGTTTAAACATCATTTCAGAAAGTTAAAATTTGTGACTTGTATTCAAGTATCCCCAAATTTTCGTGACAGAGAAAGTAATTTCTTACATTAGTCTATTTATTTATTGCAAGTTGTGGAGAATTGCCCAGGACACACACTCCTAGCACATTCATACTGTGCAAGTAATACTTGTTAATAACAACAAAGGTAGCATATCTGTCACTTATTCATTTACTTGAGTTTTATCTTAATTTAGCTGCCTTAAAAGGTATATGAAATACAACACAATAGTTATCATTTTATACCATTTGAACTATCAACATATATAATATATTAAATATTATCTCAGGACTTGGAGTAACCCCTAACTAAAATTAGTATCTGGACCTCCTAAACACTTCTTTAAAAGACAAAAAATATCATAGAGCAACTATATGAAATAATTGTTTCTGTGTGTCGTGGTTTAACCTGGCAGGCAGCCAAATACCACACAGCTACTCGCTCACTCCCNAGCAGGAATTGAATTGAAAGCTTCTACCTTCAGCTGTTGCAAGATAACCTGGAGAACACAGCAAAGACCACATTAAGCACTATTGCCTCCATTAGGAAAAATGTAGGAAGAGCAATTGCGTAGAGGTTCTGGTCTGGAGCTAAGTACAGACCTCCAACATCTAACCCAGAACTTTACCGATATCAGAAGTCTTTAGGTTTTACTTATGCAGCAAACAAAATATATGATTCCTCCAGTACAGAGTGCAATTTTTTTTTCTGGCAAGGTGCTCAGTGTCTGCTATCAGGTGAAAAAGGTTCTTTTCCCATGGAAATCAGGGATGCAAGGAGGCTCCATACTTTTCAGAATCAGATTTACTAGAATAATTCTCTTTTACCTAAACATTCATGAATACACGCACAGAGACACAGAGGAATACACACACACACCATCATGTGGAAACTGTTCAGAGTATTCTATTACTCTGAAATTTTATTTAGCAATTAATTAAGATAATACCAGTGTACCCCACTGAGGTGCATTGATTGTGTTTTTAACAGGACTTTTAAAAAATATTGTGTGAGATATCTAATTATAGTGAAGACTATCAAGGTCATATAGGTTTTACATACTGTAAATGTTTGTTTGTCATACTTCATGACACAGGGCATTAATTAAGCTTGCCAGTGTGTTCTCAGCCTGTTCAATATGGTTTCAAAGTAAATGGAACACAAATTTTTTTTCAAATGACTAACAGTCTTAAATGCAAGCTAACGATAGAGATTTTTTTCTGACTTGCTACTATATGATATTGCTGGGGAATTTATAACTAATTTATTTATCCATTTTCATTATGCATTACATGAGTCAGGGAATGCAGATGCACCATTTAGAACTACAAACTAGGGAAGTTCTAGTGACTTTATAATAACCATAACAAAGATGAACAAATAGTTTTTAATATTTTACTGAAATGTCCTTTCTGAGTCTAAATCTTTTCAAATGGTTAGGACCTCATCAAATAAGTATAAACAAATCTGCCGAAACATATTTGTATAAAAAATGCAAATGCAAATAAAAGATGAGGGGATAAAAACACTTCAAGTATATATATTTATAAAATATTTAGAAAAACAATACAACAATTTCAATAGTGACAAATAGTGACACTTTTTAATTGCAGCAAATGATCATAGTTTATCTCTGTTTGCTGAATGACCCTCCAAATATTAGCTATCACACTAACTGTCCAGTAACTAGAATTTGGTAAATACAGATCACTAAGCTGTACCTATTGTGATGGTATTTCTAATATAGAAATCTCTCATGTTCAAGTACAATTTATAACCAAACATGCAGATAAAACATTAATAAAACAGCAACATCTATGTTTATGAGCTCATAAAAATATAGATACATTGAATGAAAGATTTAATTACATCCACATATTGTATCAGCTCATTATTCTGTAGAAGAAGCAGAGCCCTGTGACGTGTATAAATTAGCGTTTTACAGATGCACATGAGCAACATGACCACCCCTGGTGGTGCATTCCCCTGCTTCTCCTGGGCTGCTCGTTGATCCCAGAAATTCCCATGAAACCTTGGCCTTGGTGCACTGAGTCTGACGGTTGAGCGCTCCTTGACTGTAATAGAAACTCTGCATAGCTGAGGCTGGGAAAATACTCCCCCTGCCTGGCCCAGGAGTCATCTTATCTGAGTTCTAGCTCAATTGTAACAACACTGAAACCTTCAGAATTTTAGTAACTACTGCCTCAGACTGTGGCTAGGATGGAAATTTACAGATGACTTAAGTCAATCATCTTGCTACCCTATAAACAGCAGTCCCAAGTGAGACCCTTTGAGCTCTCCTGGACCGCAGTAGGCTGTGCCCAGAATCTCCCTCTGAAATGAATGCTCCTCAGAATTTGCAAACTCTCGAGTTTGCAATATTCGGAGTACTGTCGCCGGCTGGCACGGGACCTGGGCTGCAATACTCCTCGGGACTCAACCCTTCACCCATTGAGAAATGCCAAGACATTTTACATGAGTATTTCACTGCATTCAAAGGGGACTTTTAACAAGTATATCTTTGCATATTTATCTATCTTTGCATCCCTGTGCGTGTGTGTGAATTGATGAAAGTACTTGCTAGCAAATATAGTCTGCTAAAATTTTATGATCGATCTTAAGATCATGAATGAACCTGCTGCTAAACATATATACTCTTTCGACATATACCGTTGACTAAGTCTGAGACTAGGACTGGATCCAGCCAGGTATTCTCTGAACCTTGTGATTCAACGGGAGGGTCTCCCTTAACCTTTTCATCGTTGGTCTCTGTATAAATCACTCCAACTCAATTCTAACACAATATCCTGGTTTCAGTGGGGATAGAGTTGATTTTCTTGATAATATCTCGTATAGTGCTGTGTTTTGGATTTAGTGTGAGAACAATGTTGATAACACACTGATGTTTTAGTTGTTGCTAAGTAGTGTTTACACTAGCCAAGGACTTTTCAGCTTCCCATGCTCTTTTCCTTTGTATGCTTCATCCGTGTAATAAGGGATAGAGTGCACCGTGCCATCGAACTCTGTTAAGTCACGCTTTTATAAATCACTATTAAAATCACTTTCTGCTAATAACTTCAACAATGATTCTTTGAACAGCCTCTAAACCACTCATTCACAACATCACCAAAAGGGCAAAAGTGTTGCACGTGGGAGACACCCAAGTAACAGAAAGTTGGAAAACAAAGAACAAGAGAAATGCAAGGGACTGCAAATATATGTCCTGACTAATAAAAGAGAAGGAGTACTGGCAAAAACAAATCAGAGAGAAACAGTATCAGAAGCCAATTTTAAGGTCCTTCTTTTGAGAGGGGAAGAAATAGCATAAAAACATCAAGCATGAAGAGGAAAGATGGAAACACCATAAGGTGTACTGCTGATGAGGAATTTAGTAAAGTTTAGTCTTAAAGTTCAAAACTGGCCTTAACACTTATCATTATCTAAACAGTCCCACCACAGCAATCTCTAAGATGCCATTCATTCACAAAACAAAAGTTGAAAAGCAGCAATAAAGGACTTTAGCAGCAATAGCCTAATAAAAATAGTAAATATTTACTCTTAAAATGAACTGCGAAAAAGAGACAACCTAAATAAAGGTCATTCCAAAATTTACATACATCTATAAATCTACTGAGTATAGTTAGTCACTGAATCATATAATTTCTGGGTCTGAATTATACCAGACTTCTAATGAGTAATGGATATAAGATGTTCTCACAAATCCCTTAAAACTCTAACACAGTGCACTAATTTTTTTTATTTTTTTTTAGTACTGCAGTAAAGCATATAAAATGCCAAACACTCTCCACACGTATCATTAGAAACAAAACAAGTCTGGCATTGCAGCACAGTCAGTGAAACCAGGTGGATTTGGACAGGGGATTTAATTCTTTTGTTTGGAACTGCCTTTAACCCCTTATTCACGCCAGCTCCCAGCCACTTTGCTCCAAATATAACTTAAAATCTTTGTCCCTATCTGCCATCTTTATCATATGACACTACTGACACTGTTGCTACTATGGACATTAGTAATAGCAATACTCTCACAGGAGATCATGATAGTTGTTGTTCCTTCTTTTTCTCATCTCTTTGGTAATGTCAATGATCCTTATACATGCATTATGTCTCAGCCCTGAAAATATGTGATATAATACAATATTCCATACCAAAAATAATGTACTTGCAATGAGCTTCCTAACTTGGAAAGTCTACGAGCTTAACATTATTTAGCTTATCCACAAGACTGACATATTTTGAACATAAAGAACATCATCAACACAAAGAGAATCAGTGAAAAAGCTTGCAAAATAGTCCAGCTACTCATCTACACATCACTAAGTTTGTGTGGTGAGATCCTATGAACAATATCAATCCCCATTATTAGAGTTTGAAGGAAACAGAATCAGAAATTTTAATCATTCCTTTTCCCTGAAAATAGTCACAGTAAAAGTGAAAGGGTCCATAAAGTGTTTGACGCACAGATCAGACCTCTAGCAAGTCACAGTTTTTAATATTAATTAAAAGATAATAACAGATATTAATTTTCAGTATGTTTCTAAATAGCAAGGCTTAAAAATAAATTATTCCATTAAGTAAAGAAAAGACAATAATGAGTTTGCAGCAGAGTTTTTAACTTTCTCCTATATTCTTGTCATATTTCTTGGGAAATATAATTTCCTAGGAGTAGGCTAAAGTATTGGTAGAGAAAATTCTTTTAGTTTTTCCATCAGTAGAATATTTCCAAATTCCTCTAAACAAAACTTTGCTAAAACACATAATTTCTTGTTCCAAGAGCAGTCATATTTCATATACCAGAGTGAGTGTGTATATTATTCTTTAAAGAGTCATACATCATTCAAAAGATTTGTCTCAGTAACTGGTAGTGTGATTTAACCGATGAACAGAAATACTGAAGGGAAAATAATCTAGTAATTTTTTTTTTTATTTTCCTAATAAAATTTTTGGAGAAGAAAAACTATTCACTTTTGACTAAGCAAAGCATTTTATTTCAACATAAACGGAAAATTCCTTTTTCAAGTCCACTAACAGAACCAAAGGAAATGAAGAACTACATAATATGTCTGGAAAAGGAAGAATTTAATTCAGAAGTGCTTTTAGCCAAAAGCCATTTCATTAAACCAGGTAATGGGAAAAAAAAAAAAAATCAATTCTACCTCTTGGTAATTGGAGTATTTTCATGTGTGCATGTTGGGGAATAGGATTCTAATTCCATGCTTAATGCATATTCAAATATGCCATGCAAAACATAATAGTATGAACAGTATAAAATGAGAAACTCGCAAGATATCCAATATTATAATTGTACCACATCTCACATAACAAGTAAAACATGGCTGCAAATCCTTTGGGGAAGGAAAAATTTGATACTAGCTGAAGAGCCTAACCACGTGGCTATTGGATAAACCACAAAAAAAAACCTTCCTAGCATACAGGAGTTTCAACCTGAACTAGCCTGGTGAAAAGGGTTCAAATCTGTTGTGATTTCTGTCCACCTGTCAGTCTCCTGACTTCTTAGACATGCCTGATAACATTGGCTGCAGTAGTTTCACCTCCTATGGGACAGTCTTGTTGGCTTCCTAGCCCAGCCTAACTTTGTACTATATGTTTTGCATTCTTCCTGGTGCTACTCAGTCAACAGGTGCTCTGGCCTGTGAATATTGGTCACCTGGTACTAACTTTGGAATGGACCATCTACTTTTACATTTTTTATGCTGTTGGGATGAAAAACTAAATTAATCTTTACAATTCGTAGTATAAATCTAATGTTTAGGTACTATTTTATTGTCCTTTTAAGTGCATGAAAATATATTTCAACACTTTTTGCAAGCTTTATTTTTTTCATCATTTTCATGTCAGGTGAAATGGAAATTTCAAGTGAAATGGAAAAATTCGTGATATGGACACAATTCACAAACGCTTTTGATCACTGCTTAATAGCCTTTTAGTGACTAAAACGATCTACAAAACTAAACCAAAACAAAAAAATAAATCCGCCAGTCTTAAAATGATCGTAAGCTGCAATATTCAAACATTGAATACTTTTATGGTTGATACTTTGTGGTAAGTCAGTGTTGAATAACTGTAGACTTGATCATTCAATCAAATGAGCTTGGATGGACTCCAAGCATTTCTTCTATATCAACGTTCAACCTGTAAATCATGGCTACAATATTAACCTCTACATACGTTTACCTGCTTATGTCTCCTTTGTTTGGGAAATGTCCTGGTTTTGGCTGGGATGGAGTTGATTTTCTTCCTATTAACTGGTATAGTGCTGTGTTTTGGATGTAGTGTGAGAATCATGTTGATGACACACTGATGTTTTGGTTGTTGCTAGGTAATGTTTACGCTAGTCAAGGACTTTTTGTCTTCCCATGCCCTGCCAGGTGTGCAGGGGGCTGGGAGGGAGTGTGGCTACGACGGCTGGCCCAGCTGGCCAATGGGCTATTCCACACCATATGACATCATGCTCAGCATATAAGGCTGGGCGAAGAAGAAGGAGGGGGGAATGTTCAGAGTGATGGTGTTTGTCTTCCCAAATAACTGTTACGCGTGATGGAGCCCTGCTTTCCTGGAGATGGCTGAACACCTGCCTGCCGATGGGAAGTGGTGAATGAATTCCTTGCTTTGCTTTGCTTGCGTGTGTGGCTTTTGCTTTCCCTATTAAACTGTCTTTATCTCAACCCACGAGTTCTCTCACTTTTACCCTTCTGATTCTCTCCCCCATCCCACCTGGGGGGAGTGAGCGAGTGGCTGCGTGGTGCTCAGTGGCCGGCTGGGGTTAAACCACGACAGGAAATTCACTGTAGTAAAATGTTGAGCTGGTATTGCTGTCATGGTGCTTCAACACAGTTCAAAACTCCCAGCTTTCACATAGGGCAAATTACTAAATATTGCAAACAAAGCTATGAAGTAGGTGGGTATGTTGAACTTATATATAGTTGGAACCAAAGCAATTCAGTGTTATAAAGTGACAATTACATATAAAATTATATGCACTTAGACAATTTACTTAAATGGAAACTCTTAACACAGCAATTTGTGAACCAGACCATTATGACTGTCTTTTTAGTTTCAATTTTAGAGAATTATTTCATAAAATGTATTGTGTCAGGAATGTTCTTAAGAAGATAATTATTGTAAAAATCTGTTTGATATAATTACATTAAGAAATCAGTGTATGAGAAAAAAGATGCGTATGCAAAAAAAATCTTCCTGTCTATAAAATATCCACAGAAATACTGAACAAATAAATAGAATTAAAATATTTCTTCCATAATTTTACTATCGGAGCTCAAAGAAGCCACTTTTGTTGATATGAAATTAACTGTGTGAAAATAAACTGGAGGCCCAAATGTAATTTATTTAGAGAGTATCATACAATGGCAGGTAATAAAAGCTTTGAAAGGTCACATATATAATGCTATAGTAATTCTTGTCAACAGTGGGCTTCTATATCACTTCGCTGGTTTACAGTTTTCTTTACCAGTCAAGTAGAAAAGAACTAGAGATACCTAATAAATCTCCCATAGAAATATCTAAGAAATCTCTGAAAACAGAAAGATTTAATTGTGTAAATATATTTTAATGAAAAAATAACACTTGCTCTTCCTTACAACTTGCTACTGACTGTTCATCATTTCAATAGACTTTGAAATTCAATCAAGTAATCAAAAGACTGATTTTTTACTTTATTTTATGAAAGCCAGAAGTAATTAGGATCACAAGGCAAATGTAAATTCCTCTATTTGTGGAGAGAGTTGTAATGTGTTCTAAGAAGTATAGAAGTCCTGTAAACACAACCTTACATAAGCATATGGCATACCTATGAACCCTTGTTTACACTAGGACAAATCACTTATTCTATAAGTGAAACGAAAGTTGCATCAATACAAAATAAATATGTTCATTTGTTTTACCTCAGAAAAACTCTTAAGGGTCTCAAATTAAAAAATGAATAAGCAAACAATTGAACTTTGCAGGAATACCTCCTCTGCTGTAGGAGCTGAGTAAACACTACAAATGCACTGCCTTCAAATTGAGAGTTCATTGTTTCAAGCCTTTTGTATCCACACTGCAAACAGCTGCAGGTGTCAAGTGTGAAACAATCCCCCCCCTCAAATTTCCCGCCCAGAAAAGTCAGTTCTGCAGAAAATGTGAAGGATTTGGAGACTGATATAACTGTATATACATTGGTTACACACATAGAAAGGATTGTAAACACTCCCTAACTCTTAGATTCAGATGATTTTGTCCTGACAGCAATAAAAAAAAAAAAACACAAGAGGAAAAAGAAAAACAACACAAAACCAACAAGGTCAGGAAAGCCACATTAATCTCTTCTCTGTCTCATGGTTCCACCAAAAAAACCCTAGGTAGTGGACTGACTGGAAAGCACAGCAAACTAGAATCTAATGCTGCTGTGTGATCAGTGAATCAAGAAGCACAACAAAGCATATCTGCACACAATCAGACATACAGATGAAACATCAACACAGTCTAAATTAAAGTCTGGATAAAAAAATTCTTGATTTATTTTTTTGTGGATTCTGGGAGTTTGAGCATGATATATTGCCATGAATTCATATGCAGCAGCCTTTTACTAGAGTTTTTAACACTTCTTCAGTAAATTTGGGTTCCTCAAGTTTTGGTCTTTTAGTGTTCCTTGGGATTTAAGTGGCACTTTCTCTAGATATACTGCAGGGGCAACAGACCAAAAATCAAAGGAATCAAAATAACAAAAGAAGAACCCCATCCTCTCCCCCCTTGAAAAAATATGCACCACCACCACCACCATCCCAAAAAAAAAAACCAAACTCAAAACTGAGCTTCATCTTTTGTCTTTGACCAGATTCCACAAAGATATAAGGCCATTCAAATCATCACAACCAAGGGGAAGAAAAGTGTTTAAAATTTGTATTCTCCACAAAACAACAGGAGGGGAAAATATCCTCTCTCTTCTCAAAACAACTACTATAATAAATTCTAGAAAAGCAAGAAAAAAAGAGTTTGTATTTTCTAATAAAAAATTAAATGGGAATCTGAAACTTTCATCTAGGTTCTACAACCTGCTGCCTTGACATGATTTTTCATCTACAACTAGTCACAAATTAATACTTCCATTTCGGGGTGTTTTTTTGTTTGTTTGTTTGTTTTTTCCCTTAGGGACCATAAAACTTGCCATATAGTGACAATCTCACTTTTTCTTTCCTTTTTAAGTACTTTCTCATCCATTGTGACTGTAGAAGTACACTTGAAGATAAGAATCAAGGCTCAAAGTCTCAAGAAATAGCAAGGTGTCCTGGTTTCGTCTGGG
>VZTQ01005903.1:0-20261 GCA_013400755.1 Pelecanoides urinatrix
TTATTTCAGTCAAAAAACCCACTATCTGTACAATTTATGTTCAGCCATATGACATAACATAGGTTGTTGTTTTACTGTAGTCTAGAACAAATACAGTAAGAAGTCCTTTTTCTCGTCTTTGTTAGAAAAAAAATAGATGGTTGGAGGTCCAGTCTCTCTCCCTCTCTCTCTCTCTCAAAGATTATGGAAAGATCTTGAATTTAAATCATATATTTCTTTAAATAGTAGCCTCTGTGGAGGCAAACATGGCACTGCAGATTCCCAAAACATTTGACAAATGTGTATGGGTTTAGGTTGTATCACTCCATAAAGCTAAAACCAGTTCAAATATTTCATCTTACCCCAGGGTAACAGTCACTCAACTGAAGGATAACGGTTTCTTAAAAAGCATAAATTCATTCCAGCTGCCTTTTTTTGCTGTTGATACCTCACCCACAGTAAACAAACAGCTAGTATCAGAAGTCAAACTTCATGAAATGTTCTGGAAAGAAAACTTATACATACATAATAAATAATAAAAATATAAATGTAATTACAATTCTACAACTTATGTCTCATATAGTTAATATGAAATCATCACACATTACAAGTTCATAAAACACACATTTATATCAGGTATACTCAATTAATTAGAATCAAATAGGACTTAGTGTTTATTAATTCAGTACAATAGTCAAACCTACTAATTGAAACTCTAATTTTTCTTGTGGGTTTCTGTTACTCCCAGACTCAAGGAAAGACTGTATATTCCACAGATATTTTCTGGATGTGGAAGGAAAATCCTAGAAATTGTTGCTTAAGTAGTTCTAGCATTTCTCAGCAGTGTAGTGTTGGCTATCTACCTGCTGCGGTTCTTTGGCTTTGATTTCTGGCTGTCCTGGTTTCGGCTGGGATAGAGTTAAATTTTTTCCTAGTGCTGTGTTTTGGATCCAGTATGAGAACAATGTTGAAAACACACTGATGTTTTCACTTGTTGCTAAGTACCCTGCTAGTCAAGAACATTCGGTTTAAAAAAAAAACAANTTTCCATTCCTTTTCATTCCGAACAGCACGAGGCTACTGTGTCATTACTTATAATGCAACAGGGTTAGGACATTTGCAGCATATTTCCTCAGTAACGAGAACACCACATAGTTCATATTTATTGAGACAGAGTCAAGTAACAAAACCCTGTTCAAGACTTACTTACCTGTAAAATTGGATTCAGTTCAAAGATCCAGTTTTCAAAACTCCCAGTGCCCGGTGTTGGGCAGGTATCACCATTTCAAGTCTCTTCCCTTTTTCTTAAAAAGAAATGGCTTGTTAGTACATCCTAGCGATCTCTTATGGGTCAGGAAAATTAATAAATAAATAAACCTTCAAGTTATGAGTGTCTGTCAGCCCTAGCAACCTCTGATTCAAATTATTCTCAAAAAAAGGTTCCAATCTTTAATATATCATATCTCCAGTCTGGAAGGTTTTCCTCATAAAGCCTGCAGAATAGGGTGGAAAAAAAACCACGCGGGGTAAGTTCATGCATTTAGTATTTAATAAAGTCTTCTTCACATGCACAGGGGAACTATTATTTTCATCGTAACAATGGTGTAGAGTCAGCAGTGTGTTTCTGGCCTCAGTATGCAAACTTCTGCCTATTAGACTGTACTATGCTGAATCTTGAAGCCCAGCTCAGCTTTTTTGCTCCCCTTTTATAAAATAGAAGATTTTTAAGATATTCAGTTTTTGTAATTAGAATATGAAATACTAATTTTATTCTGGCTCCAATTTAAGAAGAGGTGGATGCATATGTATGTATGTATGCATATATTCACTGTATAGGTACAACAGAGTGTGATATCTAGACAGACAAAATCAAGCCCAAACTTTTTAATTTTACAAGGTTTAGTTACACTTTGGTTGGATTTACTTATTAATCCACTATAATTAGCAAAACATCTTTTATTTAAATGCAAAAGGAAAGATTTATTCACTTATTATACTATAAACAAACTCTTCACATAATGCCTAATATAAGAACCCTGAAATTGCTAAGAACTTTTCCATTGTTTCTAATAGGCTTTATATAAAGCTGATTTTCAGCAGCAAATATCTGCAGTGCAGAAATAATTATCTTTTCTGACATATGTGACAGTTGTACAGAGACTTTTTTATACTCGTGCCACTGTGATCCAACAGGAACTTAGTGCAACCCCTGTATTCTTCAAAGACTGAAATTATGCTTCTTGTTAATAATATATGTATGCTTGCATGTTTACAATGACCATGTATGTGCTGCTTGATTTTGTGTGTACCCTCACTTCTTATTTTACTCCTACTCAACTGTTAACTTAATTGAATGTGTATGCCTGACTAATCTAGTAGCCTTCTATGATGGAGTGGCTGCATCAGTGGACAGAGGAAAAGCTATGGATGTCATCTATCTGGACTTCTGCAAGGGTTTTGATACGGTCCCCCACAACATTCATACCTTTAAATTCGAGAGATATGGGTTTGATGGATGGACTGTTAGATGGATAAGGAATTGTCTGGATGGCCGCATACAAAGAGTTACCATCAATGGCTCAATGTCCAAGTGGAAACCAGTAACGAGTGGTGTCCCTTAAGGGTCCATACTGGGACTAATACAATTTAATATCTTCATCAATGACATAGACAGTGGGATTGAGTGCACCCTCAGAAAGTTTGTGGAAGACACCAAGCTGAGTGGTGCAGTTGATACGCTTGAGGGAAGGGATGCCATCCAGAGGGATCTTGACAGGCTTGAGGAGTGGGCCCACGCAAACCTCGTGAGGTTCAACAAGGCCAAGTTGCAAGGTCCTGCACCCAGGTCAGGGTAATCCCCAGGATCAATGCAGATGGGGGTATGAATGGATTAAAAGCAGCTCTGCAGAGAAGGACTTGGGGGAACTGGTGGATGAAAAATTGGACATGAGCTGGCAATGTGCAATTGCAGCCCAGAAGGCCAACCGTGTCCTCGGCTGCTTAAAAAGAAGCACGGTCAGCAGGTTGAGGGTGGTGATTCTCCCCCCTCTAGTCTGCTCTGGTGAGATTCCACCTGGAGTACTGCATCCAGTTCTGGAGTCCTCAGTACAGGAAAGCCATGGTCCTCCAGAGGAGGGCCACAAAAATGATTGGAGGGCTGGAACACCTCTCCTATGAAGAAAGGCTGAGAGAGTTGGGGTTGTTCAGCCTGGAGCAGAGAAGGTTCCAGAGAAACCTTGTTGCAGCCTTTCAATACCAAAAGGGGGCTTGTAAGAAAGATGGAGAAAGACTTTTTACCAAAGGGCTCCAGTGAGAGAACAAGGGGCACAGTTTTAAACTGAAAGAAGGAGGGTTTATATTAGACATAAGGAAGAAAATTTTTACAATGAGGGTGGTGAAACACTGGAACAGGTTGTCTAGAAAAGTCTAGTTGCCCCGGCCCTGGAAACATTCAAGGTCAGGTGGAACAGGCCTCTGAGCAATCTGATCTAGTTGAAGATGTCCCTGCCCATGGCAGGGGGGTTGGACTAGATGATCTTTAAAGGTCCCTTCCAACCTAAACCATTCTATGATTCTATGATTCTATGATTCTATGATTCTATGATTCTATGTATAAGTGACACCATCTCTTATTGCACTGATACAAGTATGAGAACAGAATAGTGATGATTTAAAATCTGTTTACTTTGAATTTACAGTTGTGTGATTTTTCTTCTTAATCTATGATCTATAATATGCATACTTTTTATTTTGTATATGCAATACTGAATAACACATTTAAAATGCATTCTAACTAATGATAAAATACAGAATAGAAATGAACAATCCTTTTAGCCTGTAGATGTTGCCACATTACTTATATAATGCATAGAATTTCAAAAGACCCAAAAGTTCTACAGACAACCATACTATTATTTTAAATGTGATGTAGTCTATGATTCCATTGTTTTCAGATATCCATGTTTTTTCAAAAACATGCAAATAGATACAGGCAAATATGTGACTAATGGAAATTTTAAAATATCCTAAGAAGATAAATGAAGTCCTCCTCTGAAATTCAGTTCACGAACACTAAGGCCTTGATCCCGCAGATCTTTGTGAGGTATATAGTGCCCAGTATACACACAAACCCAACTGCCACCCACCCCAGCACAGACATTATTGCCAAACAACAGTAAATCTCAGATTCCAAAGCACAGTAAAGAGGCAGAGACCAGATGTGTCTATGGAGACAGAGGCTTAATTACAGAGCTCGATTCTACTAGTAAGATCCTGCTTAATTGTGCATCCTCCTTTGCTAATTTAGCCCAGCTGCTCTGTGGCTATAAGAGCCATACGGCATAATAAGGTTCAGAATACTTTATGCTTTTAATAGAAAGATAGATAACGATGTGCAAAATAATGCGTAATCCAGACCAATATATAGTTGCACATGGTAACAGAAATCAGTTTGTATTTATTTATTTTGTCTGCTGAGAAAAGCAGATTGAGTAACTTAAACATTAGGCTCATTTAGGTTACACCAAAATCCCTTGTTCACCCAGTAACTGGGTTTATGGTTTATTAATAGATGAGTGATCAGATATTTACGTTTTTAAAGGAACACTTCAGTTAAAACCAGAAAGATGAACAGGTTGCAGTGTATTTTCCTGCATCAGAAAGGAATCAAAAAACATGTCATTTGGCCATGGATGAGTACAGGCTGATGAAATCTGCAATGAAAAGCCTTATATTTAAGCTAACAATGTTATTGTCAAGCTAAACCTCCTTAAAAACTTGTGATATCCCTGAAGAAGAGTTATGAAGTTCTTATTAGATGAGAAATTGGTGTTTTTCCTCTAGTGCACACTACCTATAAATAATTAACAGAAGCAAGTTAATCAAGAATAAGCATTGAAGATGTGGAAAACTCAGACTTCTTTATCTCCACTGTCTCTTCTGTTAGCCTTCACTATTAACACTGTGCCAGGACATACAGTCCTTTCTTTTTACTCCTGTGCTTCATAGGTACCCAGCTGAATTAAATGATTTAAAGGGTGCTCATAAAACTTGGAATAACCCCATGTCTGCTTTGCTCTTGAGACCAGCCTGGTCTCCCTGTAGGGAGGAGTCAGAAAAGTCACATGAAGTATCTGTGTTTGCTCTTCCACCATTTGTTCTGCACTGAATTCAGATTATTCGACCCCCAAATCAGGATTATTGATTCCTTGCCCTCACCTTTTCCAGCTTTTAAGTTACACAGGGACAAACTTACATACAAGGAAAAAACAGAAGAAAAAGGTCCTTAAGGCTATGTCGAGACCATTAAAGAAACTATAGCAGGTGCTTGTCTGAGGGCCATTATTATATGTATTATCAAGTCAACTTACAATATGGTTTCCCCACAGTCCAAGCAGCATTTTCCCTAAGCAACCACATCATGGTTTGAGGGATACAAAATTACAGGGACCGTTACCAAATAGTAGTACAGAAGAGTAAAACTTACTGAGGGGCGCAGAGTTGGAATGCATGAAATGAAATACTCCCTGCCACTTATCTCGGCGTCAGAGAATGTTTCTTGATCCATTTTATTTATTAGTATGCAAAATGAAAGGCCCAGATAGGAAGCTGTTGTAGGGATAAAGGCGACACTACAGCTGAATAGAAGGTGCCCAGGGATCCATCCCTATTCCTGAATTCAAGCAGCACTGTGTGCTTAAAATGGAAAGGGTGTACCATCATTTAAGGGGCAGAAAGAGGAATGTGTCCAGATGATTTGCCCAGTCTACCACCTCCTGTCGTCTCTGTACATGGTTCTTTGCCATACTAAGATGCCCAAAGTCACTGCTCTTATTTGTTCTGTTCAGTAATTTGACTGAAATACATAATTTTTGTCAAAACCAGAAAATGACAGCAGCAGAATGAGAAATCCTATTCATTGCTATGCAGTCCAATTTTTTAGAAATGCATCTTCTTCGACCTCTCCTCTGAGCTTTCACCTCTTAGGATATTTTTTGTTGTTGTTGTTTTAAGAAGCTTTTCAATTAAGTCTTGTGAGTCACTAACTTTGTTTTGCTGTTACTGTTGTTATCAGCCCTTTCTAACATTGCCACAGGCTCTCCACTTCCCAAAAGTAATAATGATGAAGTAAAACAAGGAGAGAGGAGATGGGGTACAGTGTTTTAAGAAAACATTACATTTGTTTTGAATGTGCATTTTAGAAGGGAGGAGGTAAATTCTTTACAAAACCGTAAATGTGCACATCTTTGTGTTGCAGGAAAGCCTGACTGGAATATTTGAAAATGTGAGCTGCTCAGACTCCTTATCCGATTCATGAGTTGCAGTCTAGCAGTCACGGTTCATATTCCTCATCTTGATTCTTAACTTCACCTCACTCTTATGCAGGGAAAACATGGAGGCAATTAAAATAATCCAGATACAAAATTTATAATTGGAAGCCATATTTAGTGAAAAATCTCTCAATGCAATCTCAATGAAGAAGATATATCTGTTGGTAAAAATCAAATACTTAAAAAAATCAAATGTTCTGAAATAGGATATTTAGGGGTTTTTGTTTATTCAAATAAGATTTTATTTGTTCAACTGGAAATATTAATTGTAGTAATTAATGATTTTATTATCTGCTAAGTAAACAAATCATAGTGAGATAAAATGTCTATAGCTTAATTATAAGCAACCTTACGATATCATGCATTTTTTTTCTATTCAATACCAGTTCTTTTACCAAATTCAATACCACAGTATCTAAATCTCTTCTAGTGAAATTTATTTCACTCACCTCTATTGCATATACCTAATATATGCAGTACATACTTCTGAAGGAATAAAGATATAAAGGGAGACATGAGACACAGAGAAAATCAAGTGAGCAATTTAGAGGAAGGTAAAAAGAAGGGAAGGAGTAATGAAGCACAGTGTCTGGAGCAAATGGACATAAAATTATCAGGCTGCAGAATCACTGACTCAGTGGAGGGATATAGAAACAGTGAGAGAGTCTCAAATAATCTCAAGGGATTAATCTGAGGGCATTTGCTTATATTTGTGTCCTTTGAAATACCTGGATTTGAAAGTACTTGATGAGAAGAGCGTTTTTTTTTTTTTATTCTAATCAAAAAATACATTATTAAGGTACTGCAGTCATCATGGATCAGGAGTAAACTGATCATCAGTCCCAAGTTCTGGAGTTGCTTAATTGTATATGTGTATATATATGTTTTCAAATTTTCTTAAAATAATTATTTTTCATTTTGTAAATTAGTCTTTTTACATTAATATCTCTGGAGCTTTTAGGCCTTTTTTATTCATATTTCTACCATTCTGTTCTAGTTCTAGAAATAATATAATAATGGCGATATGTTGTAGCCATAGTGATACAAAAATATATATAAAAAGACAGTGCCCAAAAGCTTTCTTCTTTATCACACTTCCAATGGCATAAATATTGGAATAAATTTGAAACCAAATTACCTCCTCAAATTTATTTTATTTAGTAATATATCAAAGCTTGACTGAGAATCTAAAAACAAAATTAACAAAATTAATGCTTGTTTCATTTTGTTTTACTTTTGTTAAATGTCATTTCAACAATAGAAATCAGTACAATTTCATTGTATTAATATGTTAACTTCAATATTTAAAACATTACAGAAGTTCCTTTTTATGCTGAACAAAATAAATAAAAATAAATACTCTATTGTCTTTTCCTGTCACATACAAATGGAAGGCAACAGTGAACCTCTATCAGCTTAGATGACACATTCATTGACTTAAATTGGGCAAACCATGTAATTTTTTTCTATACTGGAAAATGTTGAGCAAAATGAGTCTATCACAAACTTGGGGCAGCCAAAATAATTTAGGCAGAAGTTCATCAAAGGTGAAATTCACCACATGCAGAAGGTCTGCTCAGGGCCCATGAAGAATTTATATTCTGCCTCATTTTCAAGGTTTCAATGTTTTGAAGCTGTCTCCTGGACATAATGCTTTTTAAAATCTTTTTAGCACGACAGGGTATGATATCCTACATAAATCAGTATTTCACAACTGATCATATAAACACCTGAATTCAGTTTTGAGTTTTGCCATTGTTATTAAATCAGATTTCAATTTCACTTCTGTTCTAATGTGTTACCAGTCACTAACAGCAAATAGAACTAAAAAAAAAAAAAAAAAGAAAAAAAAAAAAGAAAAAGAAATCAACTATTTTATCTGGCATTCCAGATAGGATGGTGAACATGAATGGACATTTTATTACTGAAATTAAGTTTATAAACTGTTTACCTTTGGTTCTCATTACTGTGTTCTTACACATGGGATTAGCAATTTATAGGAGTTCGCCTAGAGCTATAGGGGAGAAACTTTATGTTTTTCTCTCTCTAGTTTGTCTTGCCCAGAAGTGTGCTGGAAGCAAGTGTAACATATCAGAATGGGAGAAGTGTAGCTGAAGTGCTTTATTTTAAAGCAAGTCTAGAATGCAAATCAGCTCAGTGACAATGTAAAAGCTGTTGTGAGGACCAGCATTTACTTCAGTCTGCAGAGCAGACAAAATCCAGGCAAAAGCCTCTCCTTCCCCTCTGATGTGTTTCTCTGCACTTGTGTCTTAACAGAAGCAATAGAGAATATACCCCTTTGTCAAATACATCATGATATGAAGTGTATTTTAAACATTTCAAACTGGAGAAAACCTTTGCACTTACGAAAACACGTGATGTGACTGCAGAGTCTGAAAAATGAATATTCAGATACCTGTAATGTAATTTGATACAATCAAAGATATTGTCGTATGGATTTAAACCATTTTCTTCTACCCAAAATAATCTTTCTCTTTAGGTCTCTCATACTAAATGAAACTTAATGAATTGTATCTCAAATGCTGACTAAATACTTGCAGATGGATTTCCCAATTTGGCAAGTTAGTTATGTTTGATAGATTTAGGTTTGAAAGTACTAAAAGGGTATGCTTGATAAAAGAGTTCATTGGGATTAAAAGGGTTTTGCAGAACTTGCTGGTGTGATAGTATCTTGTGGGTCTTCTGATTTTGAGTAATTAGGATCTTACTTTTGCAGGGGGTACTACATATTTTTCTGATTTTTTTCAACACATTACAATTGTTTCACAAATTAAAAATACAAATTTGTTTTCTTTTTGATATTAGCTCATGAAGAATATCACTACAGGGAGAAAAACATCAATTTCACCTATAAATCACTCAGTGTTTATCACAAAACATCTCATTTCATTGCTGTTTCTTTTTTAACCTAAGTGGCAAGTTTGTTCTGCAGACTGGTTTGGTTGTGTTGATTTTCTTTCTGGTGTTTCAACAATACATTTGTGACTCAATTTCTCAGTAAATTCTTTACATGCATCTGTATCCAGCTGAGAGTTCTCATTCTGCAGGAATCTTTCTCATTGTGTGTAAATGGTCCTATTTTAAGTGCTGATAGAGAGCTTGATTGTAATTGTTCAAATTGAGATGTTTATCATTGTTTGAAAAACCACAGTGTTTCTGAGAGATGCAAATAGTGTTGTAATTTATGACATTTCTGGATTAGTTGGAGGCCAGGCGAGATGCCATAAGCAGGCTATTGAATTAGGCCTATAATGAATAACATTCGTTCTTAACAATATTGAAATACAGGTCTGTGGAACTAATGTTTTCAGAAATACTAAAAGTTGCACTTTAAAATATTGGGGTCTGACAGGGCAGACAATATTTATATTTGCTTCCTATGAAATCAAAATACATTTTTAGAGGAAAAAAATTAAATAGGTATTCCAGCTACCCACAATAAAGACCTGAGAACCTCAGGATATCTATCACCAGTAAAAATTTTTCAGTTCATGTAATGTAAACAAAATCATGATCAAAGTGATTTATCATTTTATTAAAGACAGGTAATTAACAAGCAATTAGTGAACTACACATTCAAGGTCAATAACAGCAATACGAAAGATAAACCACAATACTAGATATTTTAAAAAGTTGATAAACACATATTTCTAAACACCCTTCTGTAGCTAATGACCTTCTCTCTCTTGCTCTGTCACACACAAACACACACTCTCAGACACACACACACTCATTCACACACACAGATACAGGTCATGCAGGTCACCAGCACCCTGCTGCCCACGGAGCGGGGGTTCCACTCCATGCACATCCTTCCTGTGGGAGCTGAGGATGCCCTGGCTTTGAGCGCACCCCTGCCACTCCCAACACCTTCCTGATGGATACGCTGCTGAAAAAGCACTCCATAGGCTCATGCTCACACACCCGAGGTGTGGTCCCTGCTTTGTCACCCCAAGTATTGCGCCCTGCAGTGCCACCCCACTCAGCAGAGTGCAGCTGCTCACGCCATCCCACTCCAAGGTGGACAAATTTTTGGTAGCATAAACTTTCGTGCTGTCTCATTCTTTGTTTCAGAAGTCATTTTGAAATTGAATTTAATTGAAGCAATAAGAATTTACGTCAGAAAGAGATATTTAGGAAGTTTAATTTATTTTAAGAGGAAACTTAAGTTCTTTGGTTGATCCACAAGACCCTATGCTTTCTGTCAATGTTTCCCAAACTGCCAGATTACTGCCAGCATTTATATTCACCTTTATTTTAAAAATAATATTATTTTCAAGCAAAATAGAAAGCAGCTGGGAAATCAGATTGCTGGAATAGGCCTAAATTTCAGATTCCAGACACCTGTCTTTGAAGTTGGGGTTCAGCTTGAGGTTATAGACACCTGTAATTAATTGTCTAAATCTAGGTTTCTTCAAGTGAGCTAGGTGGCTAAAGTCTGAGTAGTCAAAGGAAAACCAATAATACAGATAATGGATTTGATTCAGTTGTCCACACACAAGGTACCTAATGTCACTTGAGAGCACCTTAGTTACCCTGTCTCTCCAGCAGCTGCTATTGAAGATGAATACAGATCCCCCATACGTCCTCTGAGAAAACTGCTGGTTCATGTGGATGCTGTCGATAACTCAAGGCATATTAGGTCACATTAGGTTCTTATGTCACTTGGGTCACTAATCCAAACCAGTAGAATTTATACAGCTGTTTAGCAGATGTGTCTACATATGTAGACATCTAAATTGAAAACATTTACACGGCAGACAACTGACTGTGGAATATAAAACTCAGAGGGTGGGTTTTTTTAACAGCCAAAAAAAAAAGAAAAAGAAAAAAGAAAAAAAAAAGCAAAGGATTCAAAAAAATTCAATGAAAGATTCAATGCAATTAATCCAGCACTGGAACATGTTCCTCAAGGAGGCTATGAAATCTCCATTCCAGGAAATTTCCAAAGCTCTACTGGATATGACCTGAGTGATCTGATCTGACTTCAAAGTTTGACCTGTTTTGAGTGGGAGATTGGACCAGTGTTGACACCCTAATGTCCCTTCCACCCTATATTCTGTCTGGTTCTGTATATCCACAGCAAAATTCCACCTGGGACATTTTTTAGGGAGCAACAAGAACAGACAGCAGTGAAGGCAAGATTGACGTCAAGGATGAAAGCATAGGCAGGGACAAGGGCACAGTCTCAGCTTCAAAGCAGCTCCCAAGGGAAGGAAGGGCAGCCCCTGGTTCCAGCTTTCTTCTCAACAGTACTTAACAAGAAGTAGCTCATGTGCTTGGACTCAGCCAGCTAAATTTTGTAATATAACAAAACAAAAATCTAGAAAGGTGCTCTCACAGGCCATCAGGTAATCTCTAAACTTAGTTCTTCCTCTCACAGGTATGTTATTACAATTTTTGTGACCACTGTAATTTAAAAATACATTCACATGCTAAGTAAGTTTGAGTGAAATTATATCTATGAAAGTTATACTCAACATTATATTGGAAATGAAGAATGGGGTCTTTATTGCTGTATGGAAAATTTATCAGTAGCCACAAAGAAATCCAGCTGATATAAATATGATCCATCCAATAAAGTCTATGGAGATTTCCAAAAGGCATTTGACAAAGTCCATCACCAAAGGATGATCAATAAACTAAACACGACTGGGATAATCTCATCTAGGTTTCCAATAACCTCATCTAGGCTCCCTTTCTGATAATCTCATCTAGGCTCCCTTTTCCATGAAAGGTTGGACCAGATGATCTTTCGAGGTCCCCTCCAACCTGGGCTGTTCTATAAAACTATGAGGGGTAAAATCATTTACATAGGTAAAAGACTGGCTAAATGACAGAAAACAGAGGATATAAGTGGTAAATTTTCACTGGGGGGGAGACCAAGCAGTGCTGTAAAAATGTCACCTCAGGATCAGGAGTTTTGTACTGAAAGATGCTGGATGAAGGGACAATATCATTATGTCATATATGCTTTGTTTTGTGTCCTGTTTTCGGCTGGGATAGAGTTAATTTTCTTTCTGGTAGCTGGTGTGGTGCTGTGTTTTGGATTTGGTATGAGAGGAATGTTGATAACACACTGATGTTTAGTTGCTGCTAAGTAGTGCTTACATAGTCAAGGACTTTTCAGCTTCCCATGCTCTGCCAGGTGCACAAGAAGCTGGGAGGGAGTATAGCCAGGACAGCTAATCCAAATGGCCAGGGTGGTATTCCATAGCATATGACATCATGCTCAGTATATAAACTAGGAGGCGTGGTCCGGGAAGTGGGGATCATGGCTCGAGGACTGGCTGGATATTGGTCAGCGGGTGGTGAGCAATTGCATCATGCATCACTTGCTTTGCATATTCTATTCTTACTATTATCATCACTACTACTATTTTACTTTATTTTATTTCAATTATTAAACTGTTTTTATCTCAACCCACAACTTTTCTCACTTTCACCCTCCCCCTTCTCTCCCCCATCCCACTGGAGTGGGGGAGTGAGCAAGCGGCTGTGTGGTGTTTCGTTGCTGGCTGGGGTTAAACCACGACATTCTGTCAGCATCTGATGTTAACCATTGCCAAGCACAGGATATAGGCTAGGAATATCTTTGATTTAATCTTATCTATTAAGCTTTTTCTTACTTTTTAACATCCTTAACTCCCACAGTTGTCTATGTTGGTAGTTAAGCTCTTCAACGTATTCATAAAAGTCTGGAAAGGAGGACTATGAAATCATAAAGTTTGCTGATGATATTAAATTANATAAACATCAGATGAAGTTCACCACTGACAAATGTAAAGTAACACACATGGGAAAAAATAATTCTATGCTTAAATATTGGGCTCTGATCTGACTAATAGCTGTCAGAAAGAAGATTTTTGAGTTACAGATGGTTCTGTGGAAACTTCATCTCTACAATCAGTAGAGATTTCAAAATAAAAAGAAAAAAGGTTCACTAGGAATTATTAGGAAAGAATTAGAGAAAAACAAACAAAATACCCCAAACAAACAAAACAGAATATGCTATTGTGTATAATCTTTCTGAATTCTATGCACTGTTTAGATCCCTTAGCTCAAAAAAAGTTATATCTGAACTCTAACAAAAAAGAAAATATGGAAATGCTTTTGCTGAGGAAAAAAAAAATAAACTAGAACCCTTTGTACCGGTGTGCTCCCCCTGCCCCCGACCTGACTTTTCCCCTAACTCTGCTGAAGCGCATAATCACCTGCGTCAACTGTGATGAATGCATCTGATGGATGCAGATTCCAACATAATAGGCGATGCATTCACCTAACCACAGTGCTGATCAATGTGTGACTCCAGCCAAATTTGGAATAAACTAACATCTGCAATTGGTTTGTAAATATGACTATGAGTCAATCATCTTAACCCTATAAACAGTGGGCAGCCCAAGAACCCTTTGAGCTCTCCTGCTCAGCAGCTGGCTGCACACCAGGATCTCCCCTTGAGTAGGGACACCTCTCAGGGTTATTCCTTGAAGCTGAGAGATTCCTTGCCACAGCAGATCCTTGGTAAGTGACTAATAGCATGCTAAACTTTTTGAAATCTTAGCTAAGTGATATAAAGGATTGATTGTGCATATATAATCCTTTAGACATAAACCTTTGACCAAGTCTGTGACTGGGATTGGATCCAGCCGCACCTAGACTCTTCTCTGAGAAGTTTAGAGAGCAAGAGGGCTCTTTCTGAACCTCATGACTCAATNTTCAGGTAGGTAGTAAAGACTGTAGGGAACTGTGGGAAGATCTTACAGTTCTGTGTTACTGAGTGTCGTAACCTGGCAGGCAGCCAAAATACCACACNTCCCATCCTCCATGCAGCAAATAATCAAGTGTACCTTGCCATTGAATCTTGTTGAACCACTGTCGCATTTACCATTGAATTCACTGTCTTACATCAATAAACATATTGCTTCTGTCTTACGAGTGAAGTGCATGTCTCTCACTCCATCCACGACACTCTTCAATTTAAAAGAAAAAAAGAAAGAGATGGACTAAAGAATATACGTGTAAGTCATAAGTAGTGTGGAAATGTTTGTAGAGAACACTAGTGCAAGAATAGGACAAGTCATCTAATAGGACATCTAGTCCTACATCTAGCCCCCAATAAGACATCTAGTTATAAGAAAAAGGAAATCAAAGTAGTGTAACAGATGGCAAGTTCAAAACAATGGAACAGAGGCAGTTCTTCTCATAATATGCAATTACATTGTAGAATTTCTTCTTGCAAGGTGTGGGTACTAAAATTATAAAGAGGGTTAAAAAACATAGGAGCAAAATCTATGAAGCTGTATTAACTAAAATCACAGTACTCTTGGTTTAGGATGTTTTGAGGCATGAACTACAGAAAAAAAAGATATTCTGAGGAAATATAATTTCATTATTGATCTGTTACTGTGTTCTTCCTTAAAAATCTGCTCTGAGCTATTTTTGGAGGACAGATATTAGACTAGTTCGACCTTTGGTCTGACAATATGCCTGTTCATATGGCTCTATACCTTATTTATTTAACTGATTTTAGCCAAAAGCAATCATAACGTCCATAATCTGTCAGTTGATCAATTTGTTTGAAAGAATAGGCTGAATATGATAAGAAGAAAGGCCATTCTTTATTGTAATTTGTGATGACTCCATCCTAAATGGAATAATTTTTAGCAATAATTATGAAATCTAGAATGCCTGAATAACCAGGAATAAAATAGCTTGGAAATACTTCTTTTTCAGATTCCAAATATTCCATTTGGATATTTTCTATATTTTATGAATATTTTTCTACTGACCCATTTATTGTTTTAAAGGAGTAATTTCTGACATAAAAGATGAAATATAGTGGACACAGTAATTGCTATTTTGGGGGACAAATATAGGTCAACTGAAAAATTTTAACAGTTCTGAGAGATTTTAGTAGAGAAGTTACCTCTTAAATATTGTGCTTGTCCTAAATATCTATACGTGGTTTATCTTTAGAACAGCACAACAGGCTTTAGAGTGGACTATTTTGCATTGCATTTGTTAAAAAGAAAGGTTTTCACAGTGTCTAATGACAGGAATCTACTGAAAGTCAAAGAAATCCACCCTCAAAAACCAGGATGCTACCTTAAGTGTTTTGAAAGGCTATTCAGATGATACATTAAACAGGTAGGAAGTTTATTTAGGTGTATGACTTACGTAATGTCAGTAACTCCCACAGTTGCATGCTCATAGTTTTGTAATACTTTAATAATAAGAACTGCACAGTAGATATGCTGTGAAAAATACACCATTATAAACTAATTAATAGCTTGTGGGATAACTATGATGTAAATACAGGAAAAAATGGTAATAGAAAAACTTCATTGCATGTACTTTGCAGAAGTCTGCATTAAGCCATTTTAATAGGCTTTGAGCAGTTTTCCAGGCTTCTGCCTGATGTTCTTCTGTGGGAATACTTCTGGCATTCTGTTCCTATGAGCAGCTGGAAAGAGAAGAAGACAGTCCTGAAAATATGTGCTTATTCACTTGTCTGTGATAACTCTCATTAAGACTAGATGTCTCTTTTTCACATGGCAAACATAATGTCTTCTTCCACTGTGCAAAAGGATAATATTTTTTCCAAGCAAGGAAGTTTTGTTATAATCATTCAAGTGATTTATACCATCTCAAGAAATATATTGCTTTAAAGGTCTTACTATCCTGTTTGAAATTAATTGATAGAGTGACAAAGGGAGTAAGATAATGGCAGGTGGGGTCTTAAGATAGTATTTCACAAATACGCAGAATTCATACATCAATATGTAGATCATATTGAGATAAATCTATTTACAGTGTGTTTACATACAGGCATATCTACTTGCTCTCAAAAGACGGCTTCATCTCCAATTGTTACCTGGCATTTATAAAGAAGGCTTTTGCTTTTCACAAGCAGATGGCCTTATATGCATGCCTGCAAGAGCCACTGTCCAAATTGCAATGACTGTAATGCTTCAGGACCATGCTTAATAATACCTTGTAATATCTGTAGTAAAGCAAATTGACACTTTTAATTTTTTTGTCTTTAACGAAAACATAGTAATTTTATTTTATTTAGGAAAATAAATTGCATGGTATTGAAATATTTAGGCTGAAATTTAAAAATTACTGAAGAATAATTTGTATTTGTTTATTTATTTTTACTTAGCCTGCAATGCCTATCAGAATTCGAGCCTACCAAGAGACTTGAGTAGCCTTAAGAGATAGTTTCTACTGGGAAGACAACTGCAATGAGATACCAAGCCCAAAGGAACTACACACTGTGAAAAATAAGACAATTATTCTCTGCTGATAAAAGATTTTATCCCAAAACTTCAAACAATTTCTGTCTCCACAATAGGATAAATGGAAAAAAAAATGTTTTTAGGAGATACAAAATTCAGAAAACAAATAGTTTTCCTAATACCACTGTAAGTAACAAGAAAAAAAAAAGAGAGAAATGTGAGATTTTATGTGATTAAATATATTTTTAAGAAGTGTTAATAGACAAATCACAAGGAATAGATAGAGACATCATGAGTAAAAAAGTAAAAAGTATATGTGGAAAGCAAATAGAGAAAAAAAAATCTATGCAGAATAAAAGGAAAAGGTTAGGCAGACAGTCAATTAAGTATTTGCTAATTTAGTTCCAGTTAGGTTTCTTACTTTCATTCTACTAAAAAGCTTTTTTTAATAGATGTGTATAAACAAGGAAGGGGATGAAATGTTAGGGCAAAAAATACTGCAACAAAGCAATTGATACCCAAGGGAAGGAAGAATGCAGTAACTGGGATGATAAAGATTTATTGGGATGAGGGTACTACATTATTTACTTTCTGTCTCAAAGGATCTTAGATAAATGGATTAGATGGGCTTTAAATGACCTTTATGACACAAAAAAAAAAATGCAAAGGGAACAATACTCTCACATAACCCCTAGCAAAGCTAGGGAATATAATTATTACTATCCAAGGCAGCACTGCTGTGAGGCTAAATAAAATTAACCACAAAACATTTTGTTCTTTATTTCTGTGAAAATTGATTCTGTAGAATTTCAGTAGAGGATCTGACTGATTTATATATGTCTGGTTCTTTCATATACTCGGTAAGGTAACTTGAAACATGTTTTACCTGGGAAGGAATTAGGGAAGAACAAAGCCTACTTGGCTGATAAGGATACTGGGGGAACAAATGAGAATGAACACTGACCTAGAAAAATAAAATAATGCCCTTTCTTATTTGTTATGTTTAGAAGAAAAAAAAAAGTGTAAATCTTGATTTTTTAATTTTGATTACTCTTTTTTATCAGTGGATCACTCTACTTCTTCTGATAGATATTGCCATCCTCATGGTAGCTACAGGAATTTATTATATACTGCATTGCCTTCAGAAGGATCACAATAGAAATTCGGTGAATGAACCTGAGGCTCCATGTAAAAAAAACCTAAACAAACCCTAATTTTCTTCCAACAAGATAATGTTTTATGAACTTCCTAATTTTTGCAAATAATAACACTCATGTGATACTGACACTGACTAAATGTGGATGCCCTATATCTGAACTACTAAAACTAACCTGTCTTCCCAATTAGAGAAGAGAAAAAAAAATTTGGTTTATTTAATCCTAAAATGTATGTTGACATCTGGTCAGATGAGTTAGATAACATATCAGGACTCAGTTTTGGGGTAAGACTTGTTCAATATCTTTATCAATGACCTGGTTGAGGGGAATGAGTGCTCCCTCAGTAAGTTTACAGATGACACCAAGCTGGGNACTTAGGGACATGGTTTAGTGGGCATGGTGGTGTTGAGTTGACAGTTGGATTTGATGATCTTAGAGGTCTTTTCCAACCTTAATGATTTTATTATTCTATTATTCTATGATATTTCCCATTTTTTATTTCCGGTTTTCTCATGTACAAGGATTAGCGATGTATGATTCATCGCAAAGGTTTAGACAATTTACTGTGTAGACACTGGACATATCTACACGTTTGTTAATTTTCCATACCATTTTGAAATCTTTTGAGGATGATATGAATTACATGCTAGTAAGGTATCTTTTCTGAATCCTCAGGAAGAAAGACTAAGAGAGATAGTTCAGCTACTAGTTTAGTTAGTTACTATTTGGGTAGTTTAATTTGTTTAGTCTAAGATTAGATGAATACCACCTGTTATGCCAAAAAATACCAGAAATTAAACACTTGGGAACAGATTTTTCATGTTATATTTGTGCTGAAATGGTAAAAAAAGAAATTATGAAAAAGTTTTTATTTTTAGATTGCCACTATGTCCAACTGCAAAAATGTGTAAAAAGGAAATAGAAAATCTCTCTCTCATTTAGGATTCTAGCTCCTTTGGTTTTTTTTCAGCATTAACAAAACTGAAACAGTTCACCTTCCTATTATAAAGAATAAACTGATTTCCTATGAGCATTAAATTATACAGTGAATGCATTGAACTTTTGCCATACCTAGAGTTAACAATGTTTTTTTTTTCTTTTGTATGGTGATATGCAGAACATTCCTGTTCTGTCTTGAGTTAGAATGAAGATGAAAGGTCTTAACACATTTTCATTAATATACAAATGAATGAGAGGAGACTTGCCAGTTTACTTCTTACTGAGATGCAAAAGAATAGGCAAAAAGGAAATAAAGATAAAAAATGTAGCTTTATGTAGTAAACAATTTGCTATCTTCTTTCAGGAATGTCTCTGATATAAGTAAGAGAGTGTTAGAAGGTAAGCTACAGTATCATTTCCTGAACGTGCACTTACCTGTTAATTTTCTCCCTATATCTGTTTTGGACCACTGCATGTAGCTGTTTCCAAGACAAAGACTGGGCATAACTTGGGGGGTTATTTCGTTGTAAATTCTTCCTCCAAAAGCAGTATGCATGAAAACTGCTCCAAGTTTAGATTCTCTTTACCTACAAAATCCTCCAAAGGACTCCGATCCAGGCTTTGCACCTGTAAATGTCTTCAGTTCTCACCCAAGGGCATGGAATAAATTCATCAGAATTGAATTAATCACTTAAAATAACCCTAGACTTATTTCTTTCACGTCTGTCAAAATCAGATTCTTATATTTAGAACCCCTCAGCTGCCAGAGAAATGCATTCAAATCTGTGCAAAATCTTAGTTAAGAGAAGTCTGACAGCAGAGAAACTAAAAAGCCACAACTACAAGCTTATGTTCTTAGTACTCAGCTTTACAGGCACACCTGATTCACAGACTAGAATGAGCTTCTGTCTCTTGGGAAGTCGCATTCAAGATAGCAGCTGAAAACAGTGTGACAGCTTGAAGTCTACTTGGCTTTGTAATATAGGTGACTGGTGAACAAATCAATAGAAGTGAAAATTATACAGTTAAACTTACCAAAAAATACTTTTTTTTTTAATGAGGAGTCCACTCTTGGTGCTGGTGCTGCTGTAATCCTGAAACCTAATAATGCAAATGAATGGCAACATTCCATTTCTACCTGTATTCACGCTGTTTTCTCTGCACTGCATATTAGTGGTAAATTAGATGAGGGTTAAGGTCTAGATCCCAACAGCTACTTAGGTGCCAGGAGCAGAAATTTAAACTATACTTAATAATCTAAGTCCAAAATTCAGATTTGATTTGTAAGGCACTTAAGTTTAAACTTTATTTGATGTTACATAGTCAGCTGGATTTTTTACCTAGTCTGAGCAGCTCTCCAGCCTACATTGGCGTATTGGGTGCAGGTGCAGCCCATGGAGGACCATGTTGGAGCAGGTATCCACCCTGCAGCTTGTGGAGGACCCAATGCTGCAGCAGATGGATGTGCCCTGAAGAAAGCTGCAGCCTGTGGAAAGCCCATTTCAGAGCAGGCTGCTGGCCGGAACTGTGGCCTGTGGAGAGGAGCTCATGCTGGAGCAGGTTTTTTGGCAAGAACTGTGGCCTGTGGGGGACCC
>VZTQ01005906.1:0-25268 GCA_013400755.1 Pelecanoides urinatrix
CCCCTCATTCCACCAGTGGGGGCTGGGGGTGAGCAGCTGCATGGCATATATTTTCTGCTGGCTGGGGTTAAACCACGACATGCAGTTAGTGAAGTATGCTAGCCTTTCCAACAGCTTGCCTCCACAGTCTTTCCCTATCTCTTCTCTGCACTTTCTTCCCTGTTCCTGGCCATAGAGTCCTACCCCTTCACTGTGCTACTCTGGTGCTTGCTGGATCCCTCAGTTGGCTCTCTGCTTTGTGCTAAATTAGTCCTTTAGCACACTAGTTTGTTGAAGCATCTCACAGGAGATCCAAAACAAGGTAAAAGGAAACAACAAGATAGAAGCTGGATGGGGACAGGGGAAGGGTGCATGACCTCCCCCTCTCAGTGTGGCAGTGAGTTTAGTCATCAAACTCGTATTTAAGAAAGTTGGTCCTAGAGCCAGGTAAATCAATCTAACGTGGCTGCCATTAGTATCTTGCCCAAAATATTTACCATAAATGCAACAATCTTATGCTTTACTAGAAAAAAAAAAAAAAAAAAAAAAGAAAGCAAAAAAAAAGAAGGCGTCAGGAGACCTGGCTTTTGAGGATGGCTTCCCAAAGAGTTGGAAGACATCTGCTGTCCTTGGTGAGGAGGACAATCAGAGACACTGATTCTTTTGAAGTCAATGTATTTACACTATGTACAAGATGTATTAAACTATCCATACCAGGTGTATATATAGCACCCACACATTTTCCCTCCTTTTCTAAAGTGGGATGTATCTATAGAGGAATGAAATCTGTCCCATTAATATAGGATTATCTCAAGCCCTTTATCATGCAGCCCTAGCAGCCAAGTTGATGTAAAAGCCCATTGCAGCTGAAAGAGGTTTTTTCTTTTATATTATTTTCTTTCTTCCCCTCTACATCCTATGCTGATAAGCCTTTCTTTTTTGTCAAGAACTTACCAAACACTTTGAGTGTTTAGAGTATTTAACTCATTTAATTGGCAATAGCCCCTTTCTTTTCTTTTTTGCTGCTCACTTAACTTTCTGTCATCTTAATGAATTAATTTCCTTACAGGGGGCTTTGATAAGGGCACAAGAATAAGCACAAAGTAAGCGGTAGAAGCATACCATGAGGTATGAGGAGTGGAGATGGAGCAGAAGGATAGCTTATCACTGCCAAGAGGGACAGATCTTTGTGTGTTGGTTCACTGGATTTGATGAAACTGTATTCTTCAAAAAGATGAGAGCAACTGCTGCTGATGAATGTCTTGAAAAAGATTATTCAGTGAACAGAAGCAGACAGTGCAGAATAAGATTCACCAATTAAGTATATTTTGAATGTTAGAAGTGCCCAAGTTGAGAGCAGCTCCTACAGTGTTCTGGAAATATAAACCTGGAGGGCATTTCAAGGTATCTGCAGGTCTTAGCTTCTGTACTGAAACAAGCCATATAACTGCCATAACTGTCATGCACCTTATTCTTTAAGTAACATGAACATGTTTATGAGTGGCCTGCATGGAGAGACATTTCTTACAAGTAGTAATGCTTTTGAGTTAATACCAAGATTTTCAGTGTAAATGCTGGTACTTAGGCATTTAAATTTAGAGTCCTGTTTTTGAAAGTTTTGAATGCTTATCATATGCCAGTTTCTATTAAAAATGCCTCCCTTCCCTCATATACAACTATAGAAAATAATTTTTCATCCTCTCTTTGGATTTTACGTCGTTACTGGCTCTAGAACTTCTCATCCTGGCAATGCTAGACTTGGGCATAGAAGGTATCATTTACTATCTGTTCTATAAAACCAGCAATGACTGAAACTTTCTCCTTGTCTTCAGAGCCTGACAGATTGATCCATTTAAATTGACACAAAGATCAGCACGTTTTCCACCCTCACTCTATTAATCTATGCTTCACTTGTCTCAATGTCTTGAAAGCTATACTGAGTTCTCAGAATGTCTCAGTCAGGCACTGCTGAAATTGTGAACTGCCGCCACCATTGATCTTAGGAATTCATACAGTGTGGTTTATTGTCAGACCTTGAAAATCAAATCCTTTTGCAGATGCTAAAGGTCTCATAGCGTTTAATGGGACCACTCACTGAGTTGTTCCACAGTCCTTGGCCGTAACTCTCTCGTCTCTCTAACTGTGTATACTTTTCAATGCATCAACTAATGCCCAGCCTGTTTAGAGGGGGCTGAATGTCGCTGATGATGTATTGGTTTATGCATAGCTCGCAAGGACTTACAACCCCTTTTAGTAGTAAGGAGTTTTATAAATATGAAATGTTACTAGTGACTGTTGCTTTCAATTTGCATACAGATAAACCTGTTTTCAATGGATCTGTAAATGTAGCCATTTTATTACATATCTTTTAATTATAAGAAAAGGAGAGGTGGGGAAATCTTAGTAAACTAGTTTACAGAATACAGAAATAAGCAATTATCTTGTAATTACATGGTACTTGGTAGATGCAAGAAGGTCCTTTTTATGATTTTTCCAATACAATTCTCATGTAATTTTCAGAAAGTAAATAACCATGTCATTAAAAGAATTACATTGCTATTGTCAAAATAAACATTAAAAACTTTTGGTTTGGTTTGTTGTTTTTTGGTTTTTTTTTTTTCTGATTACTCTAAGACCTTTTTAATAAGGACTAATGCAAAAGAAATAATAATAAAAAAGACCCACTATAAAACCCTGAAGTAAATTACATGGGAAAAATGGGCAACTTAAAAAAATATAGGTGACAAAAATGAATTGGTTCATGTCTGTGTAATCGTGTACCATAGAGTCAGAATATATTTGTGAAGTGCATTATAATCTGAAAATATTTTTCCACTCCATTGTGTGTGCAATCAAAGTCATTCATCTGAGTGTCTTTTTACAGGAAGATTCTTATTTACATTCAGTGAGTAGTGATGTTTTCATTATTTAGTGGTTGTAGAGTTTTCTACTTCTGGTCTATGTAGAACCTCTCTGAGGTCTGCAAAAATGACAAGGAAGCTTAGTGGGCTTAGATAGTGTAGATGTGGATCCACTATCATTACAGAAAAATTTTAAGAACCTATATTGAAATTCAGTATTAAGAGAAATTGGGGCCTGATGTTATATATTTAGTCAAGCTTGGTCAATAATATACATATGATTTCATCACATCTGACTATCAAATCAGAGATCCCTTTTGTTTTGTGAACACCCATCCTGCTGTATATCAGACATAAAATAGGTGCATGTATACTGGGTGGATCAGGTTATGAAAGATTTCTAAAAGGCTTGACTTTTTGCTACCATTATTAGCAATGAAAAATTATTTGGCATCTTTCACTGTTAGGTTACCTGATAGGGTTGGAGCTCTCCAAGATATTATGCTGTGTAATTACCTTGCCATTCCTGTTGCTGTATATGTATAATGTTTCTTCCTCTATACTAGTTTTTTCCCAAAACCAGATTTTTATTAGCTTTGCAGTGTTCCCATTGCTACTTTGTTACTCTGGTTCCCTTGTGACTCTTAGGACAAATTTCCTCTTTCCTCTTCTGACAGGAGGCTGCCCAGTTTCACTTTCTGCCAGTGGAAGCATCTCGCGCTGTCACAGTCTAACTATCGAGCTTTCTGCTGCATGACATTCTCAAGGTTTGAATCTGTCACTTGAGTCTTGCTAGAGTATGCTACTAATTTTAAAACTTGCTGCTTTCTTTTTAGGCAAAGAAATGCTCAAGTAGCTCTTTTAAAGGTAGATTGTCACTGCACACAGTGATGGATGTAATATTAGTAATTATCCTTTAAGAATTAGTCTAGTAAAACAGGGAAAAAATCTATACTCTTGTCTGCCCTCACTGGAGGCTTTAAATATGCAGAAGACTATCTTCATCTTCCTTTTCTGAAGATTTAGTGACTAAGTTTAATTAATCTTTGAATGTGAAACTAAAATGAACTCTGAGCCCTCTCAGTTCAAACTTCTGTGCCTGGTTTTATGAGGAATAGTGGCATACTAACAGGAAAGCTGAGACACTATACTGTTTAGGCAATTGTGGAACATGCAAGCTCATCTGTGGAAGAAAATGTTCTTTAGACTATTTCTTAAGAAAGTGAGGCTTAGAAAAATAATATAATCATATAATTCCTCCCTATAAATTTTGACTCTCTTGGGCTAATTTCAAAGGAATTTGATGGAAGAATAGTAGGCCCAATTAACTGAGTTCCTGCAGGCTTTCTAAAAATAGCAGATGGAAGGAAAAGGAAAGAAATCAGTACCACCAGTGCAAGTCTAACAGACAACCAGTCACACAGCTGGCTAAAACCCATCATCATAGATTTACTTGTCCGATACTGGTGTGGAATTTAGCCTCAGAGTTGGCTGCTGCTTGCCCAGCCAGTATATAGGCATTTGGAGTGACACAGAAGTCCATCAGGGCCTGGAAGTCACAGGGCAACTGAAGGAAGAACCTGGAAATATTACATATGTATGAATATGAATCCAAATCTCCCCAGGCTTTATTTAGTTCTGCACTCCATGGAGTGGCAATATGTGGTACAAATTTGCAGGGAAGTTACTGGATTTCAAGAATAATTACTGTGTTTTGGTTTTTCTTTTTTGGTAAAAGCATGTTCTATTCTGATGCTATGATCTTTCATTGACTCTAAAGTGAACTGGATTTCTCGCTCTCTCTTACGTTTTGCATAGACACTTCAGAGCCATTTCAGCTGAAAGGCAGGCTCTTTTTTTCGTACTAAAAAAAACCCCAAGTATCCAAAGTGTCTTACTGCTGCTGGATGCCAAATCTAAAGACATGCTCATTATTCAGTTAAATTCTGCCTTTTTTTTTTTTAAAAAAAACAGAGAAGCTTTTGGCCATATTTATGAAAAAGAGAGACAAGGTAGTAATGCATTTATGAACTAACACCTAAAAGAACTGGTTGGAAATGAGTCTGTTCTGCATACTTTCTTACCCTGAAACAAGTTTTTCAAACACTGTTAAGTTAGAGGAATAACTATTGTTTGACAGTGGAGCAAAGGATTAAACTACATATTTCTCTCACCAGGAGAGGTAATATTTATTATGTTCATGCTGAATATAATCATATTGACAAATTTTTGTTTGCTTTCATTTCCTGTTTTTAGAAGCTGAGGAAGAAATAACATTGTGCCACCAGATAGAAGATAGGAGACTTAAATTATTTTCCTGATTATCTCTAGATTTGCTATATATTTTAATCCAATTTTCTTAATCACTCTGGAAAGCAACTAAGTATGAATTTGTCCACACTGCATGCGTGATTGGCAGTCTCATGTGACTACAGTACGAATTAGAATCTTGTTTACTAAATCATGACTCTGGCACATTTACTTACATTTTCTGTGCAAGTAGCCAGCCTGAAATGAAGTATGGCTTCCTTTAATCAGAATGGATTCTAGATCTAAAGAATTTACTATCACATATAAGTATAAATAACAATGAGGACTTTCCCTGCATGTGCTTTCAAAGTGTATGTTTGAGGGAAGCAAGTAAATGTTTCTGCTGTTGTAGAAATTAGTCATCGTTTTGTTAGCCAGTTAGATTTCTCTATAAACACTTATGCTGATATTTTCCTACGGAAACTGATAAACATCATTAAGGAGTTAATTTCTTTTAGATGGGGGAGAAAGAAAATAAATTTATTTCTCCTAACTGACATTAAGCACTAGCTTACTATGATAGACCTAGAGCCAATATAAGCTTTTGATTGGTTTCTTTAATATATATGAGTATATCAGATAACAGAGGGTTGTACAACATAGGTTGCATTTAAAATGTTTTTAAAAGATTCTATTCTCTACTTATCTTTCTGCATATAATTATTTTGCTGTGATTTACTGTAAATTAATTAAAATGCTTGGGTGCCTGATATATTGCTGAATAGCTAACCTACCATGATCTTATAAAAAAAGTCATTAAACATTGTAGTGAATTACATCTGAGTAACCTGACAAATCCTAAATTATTGATGCTTTCTATCAGGGTCTGAAAAATACTGTTACTAATCCTGCTGTCTGCATGAATAGAAACCAGGATCAGATGAGTATGAGAGCTGGGCAGAAGCATAGCTAGAGATGCTGGTTTATTCCATTCAGTGAAGGGGGCAAGACAGGGAGCTAGGAAGCTTGGGGTGTGTCTCCTGAAAAGCCAAAGAAGGTGATATTCTTTAACAGCTGTTTTCAGGATAACAACAAAATGGCCCAAGCACTGTAGCAGTTTATTTAGGTGAGATAATATGGGTCAATAAAAAACAAGTACACAATGCTAACACAAGCTCTTTGCCACAGCAGAAATAGAGATTTATCTTTTCATATTAATAAATAACTGTTATAAAATAACATCTTAACTCGTATACTGCTATATTAATAAAACTCTACATCACCTTGATTTTGTGTGAACAGAGGCCAAATACTTACTATGTAGTTGTTCAGTGGATTATGGAAACATGTAGACCAAAATGACTACTCAGAAGGCTGGAAGTTTCTCCTACAGAAACTAGTTAGCAGTAGTATTAATGTTGTTTAAAACATTAAAACCGGTAGCTCTGTAATGAATAAAATGTAATTTCACCTTTTAAAATCAGATTAAAATACCAAAGTACAGTAGATAAGTAATGAGAATTTGTAAGAGAGAACTAATCTTCCCAAAGTAATTCTGAAAAATAAATTGCATTAAAGACTTTGAGTTAATTTCTTGTACTCTGCCTGTAATCACAGGAACATGATAATATTTCATGTTTTACCCAAGACTACTGTCATTTGCTGGTTATCTGGACAAAAAATATCCTAATTTAGAGAAGTACTTAAGTATGTTCCTAAGCTTCTGTTACTTAATATAAAACTAGGAATTTAGATGTTTGAGCCACCAAGCATGCCAGGTAATAATTAAACTACATGCCTCAGAAATGTTGCTTTGTAGATGCCTATAAGTATTTCTTTTAAATAAGGATGGAATAAATGTTTGGCATTAAAATCTTTAAACAAGGCAAGCTTTCTGGAAAGATGTGACCCAACAAAGATTCAATAAAACATCAGTTGCTGCGTCTCTAATTACACTCATAAGTAGTCTTGCTCATAAGGCTTTTTGTTTGGAAAACTTTCCTGGTTTGCAGAAATATCTCCCATATTTATAGTGGTAGAAAAGGATTTCCTTGTTATTTATTTTCTGTTGTCCTTGGGATATTCCAAGGACACTTAATTTCTCCTTTTTGTAATAATTTGGACTTTTTGTCTGTGTCATATGCAGTATACATCTAACTTGCATTTGTTTCTGATGATATCAAGATGACTCGTTAGTGTAAATGGCTTCATCTCCTCCTTGTCTGTGTGGAGCTCAGACAATAAATGGTGCAGGCCAGCAGTTACTGGGCAGGAATATGCACAGAACTTGGGGAGGAAGAGCATGGAGGGAAAGATGAGGAAAATATTATATATGGTTGATAGGAGAATGAAGCAATTTAGTACTGTGTAGGGAATGGTTCAGAGATAATTGGAAGACTAAAAAGCAAGAGAATGTGTGGAGAAAAATACTTCATTTACTTACAAGAAAGAGTGGCAAGGTGCAACAAGATGGTGGTGGTAGAGAAGCAAGGAAGAGGGAAGCCTTTTCTGTTTGTGTGTTGTATTCATTGAAAGCATCATTTTAAAACATAAACTGATGAACTGCAAATTGAAGATGAATATTGCGTGAGTTGGGAAAACATTTTAAAAGAACGTAATACATTTTGAAACCAAATGCATATTATTGAATCAGTCACAATAAAGGTGGTATAGTGGTGGTTGGTAGAGGGTCATTTATTTAAAAAAAAAAAAAAGAAAAAAGATCAGAGATCAGTGGATCCCCACAGTATATGTTTTACTTTTCAAGCTAACCATGTGGAAAGTCTCACTTACCTATAAAGGCTGTTTAATTTAGTTTTTAATGTGTATACAACAAATTACATACTCTTAGGGGCCAGGGACCTTGATTTAAATTATAGATGTAAAAATCTGTTGCCCAGCTACCACTTTTACACAAAATGAACCTGTAATTCTAGGCACTCTTACCATCTTTTGTCTGAGATTCATATAACAAGCAGTGAAGTGAAGAAGACTTTTAAAAACACATTTGGAGTTTATAGTTACCTAAAAATATGTATTGTTTAACTGGCTTTAATCTGTTCCTAAGCTTGTTAATATTTCTGGGAAAAAATGGGAAGTTTGGGAGGATGTAGTTCCCTGAAATTAATTTTATTCCTATTTCCAGTAAAAAAAAAAAAATTGAAGATTTGTATGAGAAATGAATTGTTTAAAAACAAACAGCAATGTCATTTGTGTGGGTAGTCTAAAAATATTCATGAAATACTGAATATATTTTAGATTTTCCTCCTTCTGTCATTTAAAATTTTACATTTTGGAGGGACTTTCACTGTTCCTTCCTTCCTTCCTCCCTTTCTTCCTTCCTTCATTCCTCCCTCCCTCCCTCCTTTCCTTCCTTCCAATTTTTTAATTTTAAGAATTGCTTGGACCACACATTTTCTTTTTCCTCCATACCTTTGCTCCATGATGTGATGCTTATGGAAACACACCAATTACCATGAAACACTTGACAGAGTCACTAGAATTGACAGCACTGATGCTAGGTAGCATATTGGAAATGACAGTCATTGACGTAGTACTGGAGTGTTTCTGTACATTACAATAAAATGCTATTTTGGGAGATATTGTCAAGTGCTTCCGCCACAACATTTGCACTTTTTCATTTTTATTGTGTTTGAATAGCCTCTCCAGTGCCTGTGAGTACTGCATTAGGGCATTCTGTTAGAAAATAAGTGTAGTGACTGAAATTGGAAAGGAAACTCTCAATAGAGCAGTGCAGTTTCTTTAACCACGGGGACTGACTTAAAAAAGGGTGAATACAAAACTCAATAAATTTTTATGCTCTGTCTTGTCTAGGAACTGAAGGATCAAAGCTGTCATAATACTTAGAATTATTAACTTAAATAAGATGTGATCATTTAAATAAAAGAACACATGCATTGTTACTGAGTATTAATGTTAATATGGCTAACTGGTCAAGAAAGGAATAGTTGAACAAAATAGTTTCAAATGTTTACCAACAACATGGTTACTGGAAAATAAGTTCTGTAATATTCATGTTGATTTTCTTAACTTCTGCTCTGACTGTGGACTGTAGTGATCTAGTGCAGTTCCATGCTGAGGTCGATGGTACATCAGAGCAACACTACATGGTTTTTTCAATAACTTTTGATGCAGAGTGATCTGCAAAAAATGCTCAGGATTGAGAATGTTCCTTTAGGGCAAAAGGCTTGGAATCATTGACTTTGAATGAATATAATCTGCAAAAGACTGACTGCATCATTAGCACCCAGTTGTGCTATTGATTTCAAACAGACCATGCTTGCTTTTTTACCACATGACTTTGCAGCGCTTGACTGACCTTGCTCAAACATGCTGGTATTGTGAGGATTTTTTTTTTTTTTTTTAATATACAGTGATTTTATAGTTCTATGGGTTTTACCTAAACACGGCTTTAAAATGAAGGGTGAACTAGGTGCCATCTCTTTCTAGCTAGTTGCATTAATGCTTGCCAGGGTAGTAATTAGGGTTATGTAATAGATTTCTCCCCATTTTAAAATCAATAATCACAGAATCATAGAACAGAATCATCGAATCGTTTGTGTTGGAAGGGACCTTTAAAGGTCATCTAGTCCGACCCCCCTGCAATGACCAGGGACATCTTCAACTAGATCAGGTTGCTCAGAGCCCCAGCCAGCCTGACCTTGAATGTTTCCAGGAATGGGGCATCTACCACCTCTCTGGGCAAACTGTTCCAGTGTTTCACCACCCTCATTTTAAAATATTCCTTCCTTATATCTAGTCTGAATCTATCCTCTTTTAGTTTAAAACCATTACCCTTGTGCTATTGCAACAGGCCCTGCTAAAAGGCCCTGCTTGACAGAATAATAGCCTAGCATAGTGAGAGCTTTGCTTTCTGTAACATTTAGTTGTGGGTTTTTTTAAACAGAGGATGTTGTCATGGACAATGGAGCAGAAGAATGGGCTGCTTCTCTTTATTTTTTTCCTTCATCCTCACTTTTAATTAAAAACTAAAAAAAAAAAAAAAGTAGATTGTGTAGCAGTTGCTTTTAACACCTGTTTACCTCTGTTAAGAAGGGTGCTTTGGTGCACCTAATGGTCACAACAATTTAGTGAAGTTGATAACTTCTGAAATATAAGGTCACTTGAGTTAACATTTATAAATGTAAATGTGATGTTTTAACAACAGTGCATAAAACACTGATGGATCACACACTGTATCAAGTGATGCAGTCCCTCTTCAATCCATTGCCATAAAGGCAAATTATTGCTGCAGGAGCACAAAATCACTGCATTGTTTCAGGTGGCATCATATGTCTGACATGTCAAAGCAACAGTGGTAATGTATCAGATTGAGAGAAGAATTCAATGTCAAGAGAAAGCTGAGATTCAGAAAGGGAGGAGAAAATACTATTTTTGAAACTTAACAATGGCAGACAATATAATGCAGAGTTAAAATGAAAAGAAAAGTAAGAAAAGCTGTGAAGCTGCAATTTGGAAAGAAATCTGAACTATAAGAGGCTCAGGAGTTAAATTTGTATAAAGTTATTCATCATAGCCTAATATGTTTAATTGATCACAACATGAAAAATGTGCATGTGTGTATGCTGAAACTTTTCATGCTTTATCTCTGCTCATGTAAGCTTCTTACAAGTCTAAGGAAAATAGGTTGAGGTATTTTGTTTGTAAGAAGGTATTTGCCTGACAGAATAATACAAGTATGTTTGTTAGTACATTGCCTTGCTCTCATTTAGAAGTAGAATAATTGCAGATTTTTTTTTTTTTTTTAATTTAAATATAGCCTGGAAATAAACTTGACTAAGTTAAGGTCTCTCTTCTTAAACAATTTTAAAGTCATGTCCTTGACATACAGTATCCTTGGAGGGCATGCTGCACAGTGCATGCATGTGCATTGTGAGCGTGTGAAAAATCTGTTTGGGCTTATTTTGCAAAAGTCTGCAGGATTTGTGAAGTAGTTCTTCCACACTACTAAGCAAGGTTAAAGTCTCAGATGGAATACTCTGTTGGTTTTAGACACTGCACTTTGAGGAAGACATGGATCAACTGTAAATAGTTCCAGGGAGATCAAAAAGAATAATCAGAGGTCTAGGAAATATGGTATCATTACAAAATGTGAAATAACTGGGGATAGATAGAGAAGCCCAGGCATCAGAATGGAAGAAAGGGCAGGGTTATGAATGGGGAGCTGAATTTGGATGCATTTAAAACTGCTGCCAGCAGGCAGAGAAAGGAAATAAAACAGGTTATCTATACCCATGTACAAGGCCTAGTGAAATTAACACCATCAAGGAAGAATCATATTAGACACAAACAAAATTTTCTAATGGCAACGACATAGATACACTGACACTTACTACTTTGGGGGGGTTTTAGAATATCCATCACTGTAAGCTGTTTTCTCTGAGGCAGACCAATATTGGTTGGAGATAATGTTGAATAGTAGATGGTCCTTTGGCGAGGGGAGGAAGGATAAAATAGACTAAATGAGCTTACAGATGACCTCACTGTTAGAATCTGACAGTTGTTAATGCAAGAGTAATGTTGTAGGCAGGAGAAAATGCTTTGTGACTGCTTAAAGTGTGTATTTTCTAGATTGCTGATAGCTGAGAAGAAAATAATCAAATAAAACTGTGTATTTCTGACTTTTTTCCAAGATAATTTTTTAAAGTAATTATCAAAACATTGAGAATCACAGTTTGTAAAATAAATGTCTGTTGTCTATACCTACGTTCTCCAGGCTTCCTTTCTAAAACAGGTTATGGCTGGATGATTTCTCATAAAAGGTGAATCATATAATTATGTTGACGTAGTGGGTGGAAAAAGTATATCCATTCCTTTCAATATGTTTTTAATTGAATTGCAGCACATAGACTTGGGATTATGATCCATTAATATCTGGTTGTTATGGTGTTGTTTTTTGGTTTGTTTGATTGTTTTTTTTTTTTATTTTTTAGAGGAAGCCAACAGATAATTAGTGCATAGGAAAGTTTACTAAAGCTAATGTAGTTTTTGGTGCCTGAATTTATGTTAAAGACTACTTCATGTATCAGCTTGCCCACAAAGATTCTGCAGATTTGGAACCTTAGTTTTTATTTTTCTATAATACTATTATATGTAAAATATAGATAAAAATTATACTGATTAAAACTTAACATAGTATCTTAAAGAATGCTAGTGTGGCTTTTATTTCTGTTCTTCATTAAAAAAAAACCACAAGGATGAGCCAAAGGATGGGCTTGGGGCATAGTAATATCCTTTTGACTCTTGATTCTGAGTTGTTTGGGGTTTTTTTGTAAAAAAGCCAGTTGAAATATGTGGCAGTTAGGACTTAAGATGTGAAAGTGACAAATCTAATTATAAGCTGATTCAGAAGATATCAGTGAAGGAAAATGACACTGCTATCTACATAATTTATTGCTTTTAGGGTTCTTTTTTATCCTTTATATACTTCATTACAAAGAAAGGGAATAAGCTGAAGTTCTTTGAAACTAAGTCCCATTTATACGTTTTTCATGCAACATTTGTATAAATGAACAGACTCATTCTAGCACCTGAGTCTACTCTCCTGTGACCCATTCTACATAAGCAAATGCACAAGGCTCCTCATGACCTTGTCATATATCACTGGCAAAAGAGGTCCATAAATATGTGTGATATTTTTTAATGATTGCAGGTAAATTGCCGGGTAAATTTATGTTTGTTTGCTATAGTATGACAATACTTTCAGTGACCTCACTGAGCATATTTTAAATGAAAATTTAATTCAAATAACTCACTCTGGCTATGATCATCAATTGTGATTTGGATGCTTATGCACTTGGTAAGACCCTAATAAAATCTTAGTGAACTGCTTAAAACTCTTTTTTATGTCTTACCTAATACCTAGAAAGATTTTGCTTTTTGGGGAGGGAGGCAGTGCGCTTAATCTGCATTTCCTTATTCTGACAGAGTATCTTTTTTTTTTTCGGTCTTTTGGAAAGTACCTTAACAGCCCAGCCAATTGGCTTTATCCACAGCAACCCAGAAGTACCTGAGCATAGCTTTTGCAAAAAGTTTCAACAGTGAAGTCCTACCAACTCACAAGAGAAAAAGAAAACAAACAATTAGAAAATAGTTTTCCTCCTCCTTCCCAAGGCTCAAGTTCAGTCCAACACCTCTTCTCCCACCTTCCTGGTCTCAGTTTCCCCTTTTTTCACCATGCATTATACTCATTCTTTCCCAATCCCTTCGGTGAGGCGACAGGCAGCACAGGAGGCTGGGGTCGTGGGTGTAATACTGCCACTCCCTGCTTCTTGTTTTTCTCTGCCACTTCTTGCTGCTGTTTCATTTCCCTCTGCTCTGGCAGTCCCTCAGCCCTGGCAAGGGCCACCTGCAAGCTGCAGTCCTTCCCAGTGTCCCTGCCCTGGTGTGAGTCACCTGTGGGCTGCACCCCCTCTGTCATGGAACGCCTCCTTCCACAAGCATGTCTCCAGCCGTGTCCTCAACAATGTCCCCTTTCATACATCATCTGTTTTTCCTTCCACATCTCCTCTACCTCCTCTACCCCTCCCAAATGTTGCTGTCTCTCAAACGTGCCTGCACAGAGGTGCCACATGCCCAGCTGCAGCCTTGGCAGGCGGCGGGCGGTGCCAGAGCCGGCTGGAACCGGCTGTGACCGGCTAGGGACAGTTCCCCGCCCCACTGCCCCACTGCCAGCTGAGCCCAGCACACTCCTCCTCCAGCTACCATGAAACATATTTAAAAACTGTTTGAACATACATCCGTTATAAACCTTACTTTTAACATCATCACAATCTTAATACACACATGTTATAAATTCTGCCCTTCCTCCCAGACAGTGGGGATTTGGCACTGTAACCGTGTGTACAAACGCTTGGAGAAAATGCCATCCCTCACCCCCAGGAACCAGGCTACAGGCATTCACACCATACCAATCTCTCAACGTGTATTCATTACAAACTTTAGACTTTGTCCCTGCAAAACGTGTAACGGAGAACATAATTATGAGGTATTTCTCCAAACTTCTTTCCCTCTCTGTCAGGGCCCTGAAGGCACTAATAGACCTTAATAGCTCTGACCAGCCTCACCTGGGGCCTCCCACCCACATGTCCTACCCATGGGGCCAGGATTCCTATTTAAGCTCAGCTGTGTTATAATTCTGATTCCAGCTCAGTTACAACTATGCCTATGTCTAGCCAGGGGCCCTGCTGATTGTGATCCTGACCTGTGGATTGGCTTCTCAACTTGACCTCAGACCTGTCTTGTTACATGGACTTGCTGAGCGATCACTGGAGTGTGTCTGATCCCAGTTACCCTTGCCAGATCTGATCCTGAATGTGACCCTCAGATTGACTTCCCACCTTACTGTTATGAACTTGCTTGGTCATCTGGGCTCCTGGTTTAACCTGGCTACCATCTCTGGCTCTGCCTTGCTCACCTCGTCCAGGTACTGTGGGATGGGGCCCTGCCCTCCTGGCTGTATTATCACCCTCCGCTCCCAGCTTCACTTGTATTTTCTGACTGTCATATTGATCCATAGATATTGCACTGTCTGACTGCTTGTATTATGGCTTTCTGAGACAAGTTCCAGTTGCATTTGCTGCCCAAAAAGCTTTTCCTTTCTGCTGCCTGTTACCATGATTCCAATCTTTGACCACTTTCATACTGTATTAACCACCACCCAGAAATCAGTACAGATGTAGCCAGGGCAGCTGATGCTCCTGACCATGTTTAAAGGCTATTTTCAAGGCTGTTACTTCTACAAACTGGCTGGAGTGTCCAGGCCCTTTGCAGGAGCCAGCTTCCCCTCTGGAGGGGTTCCAAGCAGTGGCTTGTCACCTTCTGTTTCCTGCTTTGATTTTACAGGTTCTGTCAGTAGACAAACTTCATTTATTTTCAGCACTTAATTCATCGTATGCTGGGGCTTCAATAGCCCAAGGAGGTTAGTCTTCCTCATATTGTTGATCTCTTGGCCACTGATTAATAGGATCACCTGGTCTGGAACTTAAACCAATACATGTTTCTCTCCATCTTGCATTACATGCCTAAAGCCTGTGTTTCCTGAGTGGGCCCTCTTACTTTGGGGTGTTTAATAACAAATCTAACATTGAAAAAAGTACTGATTACCTACTGCATTTTATTTAGTACTTTGGCGTTGACCCTCTAATCAATACATCACCAGTATAAGAGAAAGGTTCTATGGAAACCTATTGCCTTAAAATTTGGTGGACGATGCCATTGCAGATGGTAGGACTGTGTTTTCAGCCCTAGGGCAGACAGTTTCAAGTGTATTATCTTTGGCCGTACTGCTAATCTTGTGCTGTTCTTCCAGCATGCTCCCTCCACTATGGTAGGTATACATCTCTCCTTGATCAACAGGGTGTCCTCACAGGTTATCTGTGATACCAGAGGGGTGTTAGTAACTGTGCCCAGGCGTCAGAGTTTATTGGCCCTGGCATCAGTGATCACCACCTTTGGGGTCTCTCTTCACTGTCTTGTAAACACACTGCAGCCATCCAAGCAACTCCAGTTTATTACCCCCTTTTTCCCCCGTTACATCCTTACAGAATTGCATGTCCTGTTGGCCTGTTCCTCCAGCCTTTCTTAGTCCCTCTGCATGTGCTTCTTCCTCCAAATGGGTATCATCTGCAAATGTGACAACAGTGCAGTCCATTGCCTCCTCCCAGGACAGACCTCTGTGGTATTCCACTTTTTGCTGATATCCAGGTGAAGTACAAGCCATTAACCACCATCCTCTGAACCTGATTGTCCAACCACATTTTTACTGATCAAGTTGTCCACCTATCCAGGTCATAACATCCCAGCTTGTGTCTACTGTCCCTAAATTACCTGCTACATTCAGCAACGGACCCACATTTTCTTTGTTCAGCCTTTGAACACTGATGTGGTAGAATCTCTTCTTGTTGCCCTTGATGTCCTCAATTCCTTCTTTGTTAGTGAAGAATAAAAGTCTAACCGTTTGGAAATTTGGTTCAATGAGTGGCACAGAGTCCTAGACATGGATATGCACGGGATGAAAGAATATATTATAGTTGGAGTCATTGAGAAAAGCTATTCAACAATAACAATATGATTGTTCCTAAAACTGTGTTCATAATGAGAAGTACCTCTGTTGTCATTTAAGTGCCACAAGCAATAGATTTTCTTCTCTTAAAACTTTATGGGAGTAGTTACAGTTTTTTCATGAACCCATTAGTATTACATGGGTGAGAAAAAAACAAGTTTTCTGCTATATTTCACATAGAAAACTGTTGTGAGTATATTCCTTTTTATTAAGAACTTTTCTAGAGACAAAAGTGACTGAAAGAAGGTATTTTCTGTAAACTTACATTTTTTTGATATCAGCTTCTAAAGCTGAGTGAAAACTTACCAGCAACACATGAACAGATAAAAAAGTCAAATTATGACAAATAAGACTTCTTGCCAAAATGTGACATTTCAACTGAGTTTTCAGTAATGTTTTTGTTCTTCAACATTATTGGGTTGGTATTACCTCCTGCTCTCCCTTCTTTCTTCTCCTAATGTTGCTTCCTCCTCCTCATCCCCCCAACTTAGTATTTTGTCTGAATTTTGGGTGAAAAGCCTCAGGGTGTGATTTCTTGTCAATTTTCAAGAAAAAATTAAAAGTTTTTATTTCTCCTCCCCCTCCTTCACTTTTCTGCCTTTTGCAACTACTGCCTTCCAATCTTGCTATTTTACTTTATTTTTCATTCACATGTGAACTGGTAACATTCTACCCATCCTAAAAATTGCTATATTGGTCAGTATTTGAAGCATTCATGTGTTGTGCAATTATAAACAAGAAAGTGCTTAATGAGTGAAGGCTCTGTATTCTATCCTAAGACAAATTCTTAAGACTTCCTGAATAATATTTTTTTAAAGAGTAGTATACTTGTATATTGGGTATGCTAGGGGAAATTATTTGTGGTTTTTTTTTAAATGGATACCACTTTGTCTTTGGAAACAGTAGGGAAAACTTCAATTCTTACTGAAAATGCTGTAGAATTTTAAGCACTAATCTCTCAGTTTATTAAGTATCCTGCAAAGTAATCTGTTTATCTGATGAAGTGACTAAAATACTTTGGCTATTCATGGTTGTATCAATAAACACTGTCTGTATGTCTTCTGATAAGAGTCTTTTGAGGGTGCAAGACTTTCTTTTGCCTTAATTTCTGTTTATTTTCTTTAAGACTTTGAGAATGTTATGGAAAATTAAGGGAAATCTCTCTCTACAAGATTTTTTTTTTAAAGGAGGAAACAGTCCATTACATTTAGAAATGAGTTGGAACAACTGCAAAATCAGATGCTTCCCCTCCATTCTAGATGTTGGCAAGTAAAAGAAGATCTATTGCTTCTACATATAAATTAATCTAGATGTGCAGTAAATGAATCTTCATGCAGTACAAACTTATTAATGCAAATAACACAAGAAAACAAGTCTACAGGGCTGTTGTGGTTTAGCCCGGCAGGCAGCTAAACACCACACAGCCGCTTGCTCGCTCCCCCGCAGTGGGATGGGGGAGAGAATTGGAAGAGTAAAAATGAGAACATTTATGGGTTGAGACAAGAACAGTTTAATAATTGAAATAAAATACAATGATGATAATAATATCTAATGAAAAGAAAGATAACAAAAAGAGAGAAATAAAACACAAGAAAGACAAGTGATGCAAATGAAAAAAAAAAACCACAAACAAAACGAAAAACAATTGCTCACCACTTGTGGACCAATGCCCAGCCAGTCCCTGAGCAGTGGCACCCTGGCTAGCTTTTCTCTAGTTTATATACTGAGCATGATGTCATGTGGTATGGAATATCCCATTGTCCAGTTTCGGTCAGTTGTCCTGGCTGTGCCCCCTCCCAGCTTCTTGTGTATCTCCAGCCTTCTCAGTCAGTACAGCAGGAGAAACTGAGAAGGCCTTCAGTCTGCATAAGCAGGTCTCAGCCATAATGAAAACATCTCTATATAATCAACACTGTTTTCAGCACAAATCCAAAACATAGCCCCATAGTAGCTACTACGAACAAAATCAACTCTATCCCAGCCAAAACCAGCACAACGGCAGAGTCATAGTTTTGATCCATTTTTTTCCTGCTGCCTTCATTGTGTTCAGTTGACAATGCTTTCTTTCATTTATCATCGTCTTTTTCTACAGTCTTGCTTGTCTTAGTTTTAGTATAGTTGCATTTTTGCCTTTAGAATGCTATGAAAGCTTTGATCCTTGCTTTTAAAAAAGTAAATCAATATTTAATCAAAAAGATAAGATGATGACATCTTTTGGAAATAAGGAGAAGAAGTAATTCTATCTCTGAAACCCAAGTGGTTACCAAGTTTTCTTCCCTGTCAATAGGAGAGAACTTTGAGGATCTTTCTATAGAGATAGGTCAGGGTGGGGGGAAGCACAGAAATTTCAGTTTTAACCCTCCCATGCCCTGGGCTAGTGAATGGAAGCCTGTCCTAATTAAAAAATAGTGCGTTGTGCTACTATGTCATTGTGCTTGAGCTTTAACATTAGGTTATGAAATAAGAACTGGCTTATATAATGGCAAAAAGGGAATTTAGGTTATGTGTAGTTTGCACATTTGGTATGCCTTTCCCAGTAGCCATCTTGTGTCACTAGCAAGCAGTGTCCCATCACTGTTGTTATTCTAGGGACTGCAAACCTCCCATTCTCACCCATTAGCTGCAAAGATTTGCACAAGAGCCTGTTTCAGATCCTGCTTTTCCAGTAGCTGTATCATGTTACGCCAAAATAATGCTCAACTCTGAACAGGTTTGATCAGCCAGGTTCCTACATTCAGCTATTACATCAGGTAATAATCAGCCCATCCCAATATTTTGCTTAATCAGCTTACAGTGTGGATACTGTGCTATGATTCTCTTTTTGTATACTTGTTTTCTGTACATTGAATTGCATTGTAGTCAATGGCCAATAAGAAAACTACCATATGTTACATAAGAGTTTTAATATTTCATCATGCTAAGCCTGCATGTGTTATTGATGATTAATTATACACTCAGGTCCTGCTTAATGCTGTATTTGGATGTTTCCTGCTGCATATATTTATTTCTCAGCATTTTTTACCCAGTTGAAAAAAGCTGAATGGCAGTTACCCTGTTATGCTTAACCTCAGCTACCAGCCTATATTTCTGTGAATGTCATTAATGTTATGCATTCAGTTCATGTTTATTCCTATATTTGATATTACCTGGTCTGCATGTATTAATTTTTCAGTAGCATCTGTTTGACCGAAAAAGACTGGACTGCATATATCCTGTCATGACTAAACTGGACTCAGCTGCCTGCCTCTCTCCCTAAAGTAACTTGAATGCAGGTAAACTCTTTTCCAGATATCTATTTCTGAGCTGCACACCTTATCAGCCATTCCATGTATGCTTTATAGCTGAGACAGCTGAGCTGTTTTTCTAGCTTTTGAAATGACTCGCCACCCTAAATGGCAGCCTTAACTTTGTTATAATACTGTCTACATATCTGTCTACGTAGAATTACCGATCATGTAAACAAATGGCTATCCATAGAGAAACATAGGAGACCTCCTTGCCCCTGAAGCAAGACGTATTGCATAACTTTTATTGATATTAGTTTTAATTCCTAAGAGCTTATTGGGATTTTTCAATTGTTTAAGTTTCAGAAGCTTCTTTTCCAGTATATGTGAACAGTTATCAAATAAAAGACAGAAATTCTCCATGTATAATTAGTGAATCAAGAAAAAAACCTATCAACAAGACACTTAGGCCACAGTGCCTATGGAAAAACTGTCCTGTGCGTGTCCGTCACAGGGTCAGGGGATGAATGAATGTGACTTGTCAGCTGTGTGATATGATTTTCACAGATATGATACATCAGTGTTCACCTTTCTCATTCATGATTCAGTCCTATTTATTTTTTCATCAGAAATTACAGGAATGAATTTCAAAACAGAGGAGAATAGGGTCTGGGTGCTGCCTATTAAGGAAGCAAGGTACTTTAGACTGTCTTATGTGTGCAGATTGAATGATGTAGATGCAACAGAAGGTTACTTTTTTGTATCTTGAAAGATCCAGAACATAGTTTCAGGTAGTCATCAAGTGTCAAGCAGAAGAGATCAAGCAGAAACAGTGAATTCAGGTCCAGTTCAAGTCTGCATCTGGATGCTGCAAGAATCTGTATGTGATTTTTGGTAACTCACATTGGATTGTAATCACAAAAGGAGTCCTGAAAACTGCCATCTCAGCTAAGATATCCTGTTGAATGTTCCTAAAATATTGAGACCACTATGATTTTGAGTAAAATATCTTAGCACTGCAAGGTCTAATTTGGAGCCTGCCCAGTATTTCTTCCATGCCAGAACAGATAAGCAGCCCAGGGAAGTTTACAAACTGGCTGTTACTCTATGGACTTTTTCCGTGCTCCTGCACAAAATGTTTTTAAAATACTAATCTGAAATGTGGGGTTTCAGAGCTCCAAACTGTAGCCCAGCTGAAGTGAATTTACAACAGGTACTTATTAAATCAGTAATTAGAACCCCTTGTCTCTCTATTCCCACTTTTTATACGCTAGTTGAAATTACAGGGTATCATGCTTAGATTCTGGCTTAAGATATATATTTAACAATGCAGAGTGAAACAAATTCATGAGTGGAAATCGGAGAAACTGTATTGATTTCACATAATCATAACCCAGTGGTTGAACACACTTCTGTGAAAGATGAGGTAGAGTTTCAAATTCTCATCAAATAAAGAAACAGAATCCCAGCCTTCCATAATCTGTACCCAGTACATTACAGGGCTTGATGGTGGCAGAGAACTTGCTGTCTTTTCTGGAGTTACAGCTAGGAGGATGAATGTGGAAAATTCTTGCTGATTTCAAAGAATACTTTTAGTTATAACTACTGTGTCTGGAGTCTAAATGTTGAATTTGAGGGGCTGTAGTTCTAGCACCTAAGTATTATTTAAGAACATTAATAGGTGAACATCAATGTCTCTTTTTTGTAAGACAGCTTCTAAAACTTATGTCCTATAATACAAAGGTAGGGAAACTTTTCAAAACCTGTTTTTTCTGACCGACAAACTTACATTCTTCTGCAAGTTGCCACTTTAGCTGCCTTCACCTGCCATCTTGTGGTATGTTGGCTTAATCTCAAGTGTATAGAAATGCACATACATTATTTATTCTATTTTATAAAATTTTTCTGCTTGACATCAGTAATTACTGGAGTGATAGAAACTGATTTTACTTTCATGAGCTAATATGTACAGTGAATGAATTTTCATGCACTATTTTCTTTTTAATATTGGAGAAGTAAAGAAAGACTGAAAAATCAGCCAATTGCAAAGTAGTTCTTGCTGAACATTTCTGTTTTACTAGAAATAATATATAATAAAAAGACTTTTGAACTTTACATTATGTTCACATGTCTCAATAAATTAACACGTTTCAATTCACTAAAAAAACAATCATTTTTGTTGAAGTTTTCAAAAACAGTCACTGATAAAACCAGTAGAAATGCATTGTGAACATATGTAAGCTTAAAAGTAGATCCTTCTCTCTTCCTGAATTGTTTATAAGATCCAGGTGCATTTATAGAGGAAAATTTAGTTAATAACATCATTGCAGTGACTCTGAGACACTGATGTATTAATATCTGTCAAACCTATTATCCTATTCTTAGTACCAGAAGTTTCACAGGAAAGGACAGGGCAACTTCTACTGGAAAACCAGGATGGAATAAGCTGTCACATGGAATGAGGAATTATTTTTCTAAACTCTGTTAGTATTTAGCCCTAGATATGGTTATGTATTTACGTATTTTTATATATATATATATTTATATATATGTGTGTATATAGATATAAAAAATATGCAGATATAGTCAAGAAATTTTTGTTAGTTTGTTTTGGTAAAGAATAATACAAGAGAGTTTAAAGTAGAAAGATGAAGAGAAAGATGTAAAAGCCCTTTTAAAACTTACCTTATTAAGAGAGCTTTGATCCTGCAGTTGGTTTCAGGCTGAATTCTGTTAATTTAATTAAAATTATATGATGTTTATATCTTCTGCTTATTTGGATTTATCTAAACCATTCACCTAGCTTGACTTATCAGAGCTGATTTTACAGTTAAGAGCTACAACTTTCCTTTCCTGGATCTGCCATGTGTATTGGTATATAAGACACATGAACTACATTGAAAAAATACTTGTGAAAATATGTAATCATTACATGTTTTTTATTCAGTTTCTTAGGCTAACCTTGAAAATACTACTTAAAAGCATATCATTGTGAGTTCTGTCTCATCTTTTCTCAGTTTGGAAAGATACAAAAAGTTCTAACATTTATTAACTGGCTTGGCTAAGTATAAAACATGATTACAATGCAACTTTTCAAATATTAGCCCTGTCATTTAAAAAATATATCTATGTACTAGCTGTGCACATACAGTGGAACTTATTTGAAAGGGTTTTTTGAGCCCATTCTGGTCTGCTTTCTTGACAGAGAGATATACACAAGAAGATTAGCTGTATTTGGTTGGTCTCTGAAAAGCAGTTTGCCTGACAGAGCTCTAAACCTAAGCATGTTCTTTTCCAAAATGTGGTCAAGCCAACAATGTAAGGCAACATGAGTTGAGCTTAAAAAACCCCATACTTTATAAATATATTATAAAGCATGCAAAATCTCAATTATTAATTTTCAGTAAGGAGTTATTTTATTTCCAGAAGAGAGATAAAAAGGAATGTTGTTTCCAACTTATTTAACTATTCAAGTTAGCTGTGCATTTCTGTGAGTATTTGGCAAAGGTCAATTCTGACACCAGTAATAATAAGGTTTAGTATTGGGATATCATGGCACAGACTGGGAAACCCAAACTTTACCAGTTTGGATGCTCAGTTCAACCTGAGACCCAGGAGTTTAGCCTAGTTAAACAATTATGTTTTTGTAAATATTAGTAAAACTCAAAATTATTGGCCTTTGAAAATTATGACAATTTTTTTCCAAAATACAAAACAGATTCATGACACTTCTTACTATTTTGATTTTTATAGATCACCACTCCTGGGCTCTCCCCCCAGTAACTACCTTCATTCTCATATGGATGTGAAGTCAATGTCAGAACTCCATTTGCCCCAGAAGGGCAAGGTTTTCTTGTCTGGGCTCTACCCTCTGTGGAAAAAGAACAAATTATTCACATGACTGGTTAAACATGATTGGTTGGTGATTACTAATTTAAGGTCATATTACCCATTTATGTTACAATGAAAAGATAAAGCTATCCCAGGTACTAGTCAGGCCCGGGTGTATGAACTGTTTCCTGTCTCATATGCAAGATGATGAAAATTGTCATAGCCATGATATTCAGATGTCCCTGACTAAAAGTAAAGAAAGATCAGGTGGTTATGTCTCTAACTCATTCACTCTGATGTCTTGAAAGGATGTTTCTAGAAAAGATACCATCTTACTATGAAATAGACACCCTACTTGTAGGGTTTGTATAGCTATGTAAAAACATAAGTCAACAGAAGTTAAGATGGGCACAAAAAGATATGATGTAGAACTCTTTTTATTATACTTGTTTTTTAAAATAAATCAATATTAAATGCCTATGTAAAGCACATGTTTGGACAATTTACCATATTTCCCAATGAGAACAGGTTAAGTTATTCTTTAATACATTTGCAGTATTCAGATGATTTGGAGATCCTACTTTTACTGCTGTAAATAAGTGATTCATAATAATTAGTTAGTACTAACTTATAAATTATACTAGTTCTGCAGTCAAGTTAATAAAAGAAAAAATGTGGTGAGACTTCATCTACTTTTTTTGTGCTACAATTAAAGAGAATGTCAGTATTTTACTAATATAAGTAATGAATACTGCACTGGATTGAAACTGAAGTAGAAGCTAAAACAGACTAGACTTACCTGTTTTATATTTGGCCAGGAAAAAAAAAAAAAAAAAAAAAAACAAACAACACAAAAATAACTGTTCAAAACTTTTTTCTTTGTTTCCATTTTGTTGGAAGTTCCACTTGCACTCTGACTTGAAATGTTGAAGAACTAGTTCTCTCAGTTATCTGATACGCAATACTTGCAACATAGTTTCTATTAAGTTCAAAGATTTAATATTGGTTCACAAGAAAAAGTGTCTGCAACAATACCTTCTATTTCATTTGTATGTTCTTTAGTAACTATCAGTCATCTGGTACCTCAATCCAACATGAGTTATCTGTTGAAGTTTCCATAGGATCCTGGAAATGAAAAGTAGAACACCTGAAAAATTTGAGATCCTAGGGAAGTATTAAAACTCAGGTATCAACATCTATCTAGGATGGAGAAGTATTTTAAAGCCAGGAGAATTTGTGAGAAGTTGTGCAACTTCCAAGTTAGAAAATAATGTGTTTATTTGCTATAATCCTGAACCAAAAAATGTACCTAAAATCAAGACTTGATTTCTTTTTATGTTGGGCTTTTTAAAGGAAGCCATGGATTCCTGTAATGGCTGTTTTTCTTTCCCTATGAAAATACTATCAAATTTCACATCTTTTTTAAAGGAAACTACTACAAAAATGTTTGTCTTGTGATAGTATATTTATGCATCAGCTGTACAGTATCACTGTATGATGACTTAATTAGGTCAGTCAAAACAATGTTATCGAGGTTCTGAAAGATCATGTGGAATGATTTCTAACTCTCTATTGGCTCTCCAAACTTGTAGAAAGATTGGAGCTTCGTTATAAATCTCTTGACAATAAGTAGCGATCATGACACTGGCAGCTTTCCAAGGCAACACGGAGGACTTACGGACTTGTCACGCTTCCAGGGTGTTGGAAGGTGCCAACCAACTGTGATTCACTGCTGATTGCTTTTGCTATCACAGAATCCTTTAAGGTTTTAAGCCTTCAGGGAAATCTAACACATTATGCTTGGTGAGATGTAAAGTGTCAACAAATGCATCATGTAACAGGGTGGATAATAATTTGGTAAAAGCCAAGTTGTTTGGGTTTTTTAATGCTTTGTTCTGAACCATTATTGTTCAACTTTTTTTTATTTAATTGAAGTAATTAAGGAAGAAATACCTTTAACAGTTTATTTTCTGATTAAGAAACAATGTGTTCTAAATACTGATTATCCCTCCCCCTCCC
>VZTQ01005906.1:25274-138563 GCA_013400755.1 Pelecanoides urinatrix
CATCTGTCCAACCGTCAACCCAACCCCCCCATGCCCTTCCCCTCTGAATTGCTAATAGTTCATATTCATTGAGTTAGCTATCTGAAGAACTGGGACTCTACTGGGGCCAACATAATTTAAGAAAAATCTTTGGGTAAAACAGCAGGATCATGAGGGAGTTTTATTGGTTGCTAAAAGCTTTGTATTTAGAAGAAATGGTTTCTTACCTGTTGTATCTGTTTATTGGATCATATCTGGACATACTGATAAAGATTTTGGTCCATAGTGTAATGGTATAAACCAGAAGCTATACAGTTGCCTAAATTACTTTGGATCAATAGTTGCATAGCTGAGAACACAATTTACTGCTGTATGAATATGCTAGGAGTTAAAAAAAAAAAATATAGTGCATAGTTATAACAATAAATTCCAGTGAACTATTGTGCTGTTTGATTACAGAAGCTGATAGTAACTTCTTAAACATTTTTAACCTATGCCTTAATATGAAACATGCCTTCATTTAAAGCTATCAGGTTCCGTAATCTGTGCGAAAGGTTTAGGGTTATTAAAAGGATAATTTCTGTTCTATACCAGTCATTATGGAATATAGCTAGTCATTGTGGGATAATTCTCCATGTTCAAGGATGTAACAAAGCAAAATGCAACTTGTTAGTTCCCAATATTTTGATTAATCATTGGTTAATCAGAAGAGAGCTGAAGTAATTAGCAATTTTTAAACTTGTTTAGCATTTTAGAAAGATAGATAAATTTTTGTTGTTCTGTTGCCCAGTATTAACTGCTCAGTTGCTGACATTAAACAGTTATTAGACATTGAACAAGCTTTGAGAGACAAACCTTACAGAAGACCTGATATTGTCTCAATCTGTCTTCCAAAATGTCACATGCTCATATTTAAAACTCCCAAATCTGTTCTCTTGGCACAAGAGACAGGTGATTTAGCATTACCAACTGCAATAATATTTTAAATAAATATGTAAAGGGAGACATGAATGTATCTGGGCATGACTGGAGCACCCTTATTTTGTAGGTTCCAATAAAAAATTTTAAAAAAATTATAGATGCTGCATATCTTTTCTGGCAATAAGTTTTCCCCCCATACTCTGTTATTTCCCCACAGTAGAAATTCCTACATAGGCGTTGATGTGATAATCTTAACCACATGTTCATGATAAAGTGACCAGGCTACTGTTGGAAGGCCTCCTGCACTTCAAGGCATATGACCACAGCTGATAAAACTTTAGGCTTGGCCTGAAAAATATCTAACAATATTTGTTACATAAAATAACTCTAAGAAGATCGGATAAAAAGCAGGAAAGGAAGTAACCTGAGGGAATAGGTTAGTTGTCTGGTTGACTGATTATTATCTCTGCCTAAGGGCCATTTGGACTAGCTTTTGGGTTGGTGTTGAAACGTTCCTCCAGGATATGCTCACTTTTACACTTTGTGGACATGACTGGATTAAAGCTAAGCCTGTAATTCATTTCAGGCCTAGTTTTTGTAGAGACTGGTTAAAAAGTCTAGGGCCTGGACTAAGATGTCTGTTATGTCAGGCAGTCTGTTATTGCATCATGATGGGCCTGCTTCACAGCTGTCTTCAGCCTGAGGCTGCCATAGATGTCTTTGCAAAGACTTAAGTCTAGAGTAAATCTGAGGTTGTGGCTGAGGTCAATAGGAAGGAGGAAGGACAAGGGAGTTAATAGAAATTGCCAGTGCGTAGTGTTGACTAATATTCTGAACCTTTGGATATACAATACAAAAAAAGTTATATTCAGTAACCTAAGGAAAAGATCTTTAATGACTGTATTTGTTGCTTAAATCAAGGTAACATTTGTCACTATTACACTGTTCATTTAATTTATAGAATAAGATGAATATGACAGCAGATCTTTCAAGTCATCTAAAAAAGACTGCTTGTCCATTTTGGGGACTCAAATAGAGTAAGGAGTTTGGGGGTTTTATATTATCTGCCTTTTTATAACTTATAAGTATCTGCCTACAATTATTTGTTGTTTCTTGAAGTGGGTTGATATGGGTTGATACTTCAAAACATCAGTTATAGTGACTGAATTTTCTGAAGCAAGTTCTGAAATTAAATTTTGTCATCTGAACAGATAAAGGCTGAGGAAGGAAAAAATCAACACTTGATAGATTATGACTATTTTGCAACAAAATGAATCTTGTTGACAAGAGTGAGTTTTGATTAAAAACTTTAAATATGGTATGGGTAGTCAACACAATGAATTACAGTTATAGAAGTTGTCAGTTTAGTGGTTAGCAGTTCCATATCTATGCAGAACTAATCACCATTCATCAAAATAAGATTTTTGCAGCCTCACTGAAGATGCTGTACTAAAAGATCAGTCAGCTTTCCCACTGTAACATCACTTTCCAAGAGCTTGGTGGGTCTCTATAAAAGCTTCTGTCTGGACTTTAGGTCAGTAAATAATCTCAGACTAGTGGCGTGAAGAAATTGGCTGCCACTTTATTGAATTATTTGCTGGCATATTCTGTGTCTGAAACCAGGTTTGAATTTGTTCAAGCCTCTTTAATTTTTCCAAAGTTAATATAGACACTGGTAATGGTGAGTGTGGTCTAGATGATGGTGACTTTCTCAATACTTCTTAAAAGGAAGAGATAGAATTTGACTTAACCCTTCTTGAGAAACCTTAACTTTTAAACTAAATTGGTATGACTTGTAAGGTCTTTTGATCAAATTCATTCTGAATTAATTCAAATGTTGTCACATTTACATCATGTTCAGTTCTAGAGTTCCATATTGTAGACCTTCTAATGGAGGTCATCCTAAGCAGGCTTAAGGTTAGCTTTGGTCAAGATATTTTGAGCTTCTAAAATATTTCTACTTAAATTATTACATTAGATTCATTGAAACTTGGTAATAAGTGGAGTCACCTGGATTTTGGGAAGTTTTATTCATGCAGCTTCACACTATTTCCAATAATATTAATTTTTAATGGAAATAATATTTGTCATTTTTATGGCATTTTCCATCTCAAAAGAGCTAAACTACTTCATATACTTTATCTTATAAATGGCATGCCTTATCCACTAATGAAATTCAGTCTGACAATATAGCACTAATAAAGACATGTTTTTTTCCCCCCTTTTCAGTTTTTATGCTGCCAGCCATACTTTTTAACAGTGGAATTAGTTCTGGAGGCAATTTATGTCTCTGTGTAGCATGGCACTGATATTAACAGATATATGTGAAAGGAGAGTTGTGCTAATCCATGGGATATTGACTACCATAGAAGAATCTAAATATTTGATCATTATTACTGAAAAAAAAAAAATTGAAATAAGTTGGGGAAGTATCATGATTTTTTGTGTTTTGGGGGATTTTTGGAAGGGATAGACACAGGAATGACTGTTGAAAATAGAAGAATCTCTAGACTATTGAGATGATGTATGGCAAGGAGAGTGAAGGAACCAGTACAAACATTTAAGAGTGCTTTTGCACTGATAGAGAAACTAGAAAGGATGTGATCTGTTTTAACCTTTTGTTTGTTGGGTTTTTATTTTGTTAAAGTAGTTACAGGGACTGAGGGGGAAAAAAAAAAGTTTGTCTGATGTTTCTCCCCCTTCATCACTTTCCCTTTTTTTGCTTTGTCTCCATCAAGAATTATTTCCTCCCAATTGTTGTCTCCATTAAAAGTTATTTCCATTGTTTCCCCTTCACTCTTAGCCAATGTTTTTGAAAGTTAACTAATGAATTTGAATGTTCTTATTTTGGCACACCAAATTGAAGATTTCTGTATTGTGGTTGATGTGAGCATAGTAACTACATTCTACTCTTGTTTCTTTCCAACCTGTAATCAATATGGACTTGTAGATGAAGAATTAGAAACCACAAGCTATGTCCCTGTGAAACTAAAGTGACAGAAGACCCAAAATATCCCTGACGTCTGAGTTTTAAACATTTATGCAGTCACATCCAGATTTGGAGGAAAGGCTCAAGAACTACTTTTAGGGAAAGTTTTAGGATAAGTATTCTGTCATTTGGCAATAGAAGATACACTGCACTAGACTTAACTTTTTCCCTTGTCAAGTAATTCTGTATTTAACTTTTGCTTAGGTGAAATCCAATTATGATCTCATTGCTTTTCAATTATGAAGAACATTTAAATATTTAATTTAAAGGAATGATTAGTAATTTTCATGAGTTGGAAAAATGACTTGCAACTCAGGTAGTTTAAGCAATACAATCAAGCTTTATTTGCCTATTTGCATATCCTTGTGGTGAACACTGTGGATATTTTTTAACATGTGGCAATACTGTATCATCATATTTAATGTATATGTTTTTTCTTTCCGTTTTCTGCTGTAGTGTAAGAAACTGGCAAGAATCAAAAGCATCACAAAACTCTCTCTTTCTGCATGATGTGCACTTTTTTGAAGAAGAAATAAATCCTAGTCATCTTGACAATGACTATGATAAAACATAACATAGTAGTATGTCAGTACTTGTTAAAAGCATTAACGGTTTAAAAAGATGTTAGCTATTCTTCCTCAAACCTTTGAATTATAAACTTATGCCCTCATTCCTTATTCCTTTCTATTCTCAGACTATTTCTAGAAAGGGAGAGGCTCATGTATAATGATGATTGTTAGAATATATTAGAATGCTATATATCTCACATTTATAGCTTATTATGGGATACCTAGGATAAATCAGTGACATTTGCCAATATGTGTCACATAAACATATATGTGTACATACGTATTCAGAGCTGTATCTAAAAATACTAGAGGAAGCTAGCAAGTCAACTAAAAATGAAGGAATCCAGCTCATATGTTAACCTTACCCATAATGAGCCATAACCACAGAAATCAGGAGCATTGCTTAATATTGTCATCACAGCTAATGCAAAGGAAAGTCCTTGTTTGTGTGCTCATGTGAATTTTGAAAGTGGCTACTGACTCTTCCCTCATCAACTTTACCTGTTTCTTCAATACTAACTCATCAAGAGATGATCTCAAATTTGTAAGGTATCCTTAGTTCTTTTCATATTAAACGTGATGCTATTGGAAATATAGACAGCCTTTTTATGAATTTGCAATGTTGGCATTTCTCTTTGAGGCAAGAATCTTGCAGATTCTTAGTGTAGGCAGAGTCTAAAAACAGTATAATTGAATGTTATTTTTCTACACAGTAAAAACCTATCTGCTTTAAGTAGCAGCAGTGACTGTTCCAGATGCACAACAAAATTTCCAGCAATGTATGTTCACTGGGTTTTTGTGGAGAGTTACAGATAAAACTGTATATGAAATATTTTCTGAAAGCTATTGAAGCTTATTCTATTGCCAAAGATAGTCATTTAGTCACTGCATTACATAAAACTTTTGAGGGTGGGGGAGGAGGTAGCATGATTTTCAAATGTGCACATGATAAACACTTACAGGACATAAAAAATGTACACCATATATAATCCTTTGCCACTAAAAACTTCCGGAAACTCTTTCTAATATTGAAGACTGCAGGATATTTCTCCTTTCTCTTCTCTGCCCTCTACAAATAGCTAACATAGAAATAAACAATTTTTCATGTATTTTTTCCAAATGCAGCTATAGCTTTCCTTCTCACTGTAATGTCTTTGGAGCAGGTTATTAATATATGTATGATGAAAGGTGAAACACATCCTTCCTCTTTATGGTCTTGGTATCATAAATTACTACTTAATTACAGAATAAAAAGTACTATACCTTTAGAAACCGTTGAAGGTTTTTTGTTGGTGGTTGGTTGGGGTTGGGGTTTTTTGAGCTCTTCAGAGCTCAGAAGAGATGAGATATACACAGCCTTCTAGTCAGTGACAGTGAATGAAAAAGGCATAGTTTGTGAGGGAGAATAGCTGTAGAGTGTGAAGGACATAGTGACCTCAGTACAAAATGCCCTTGTCAAATCTCCTTTGAACAGTGTGTACTGGACTGATTGCCCATTTCAAAAAGGATGCCCATATGGCAGAATGAGATAGCTATTGCACTATGGAAAAGCATTGAGAACTAAACATGTGCCTTGACTGCTTTTTCCCCTATTGCCAATTAAAATTGTAGCTTCGTCTTATTAGAGTAGCTCTCATGCAATACTGAGACAGTTTTTGTTATGAATTAAATTAAACTTAGTGGGACTGACTACATTTATAAGGTTTTGAAAGCTTACCCTGATAAATGTTTCATTTCTAGAATTCAACAAAGAAAAAATACAAATTATTAAAAACTTAAGGGACTTTTCCCTCAGAGTCCATAACTGAAAATGTGATGACATAGTTGGTTGACAGCAGCAAAACATGCAAGTCTAGAAGCCTTTTCTGCTTCTCACACCACCCCACCAGCGAGGAGGCTGGGGGTGCACAAGCAGTTGGGAGGGGACACAACTGGGACAGCTGACCCCAGCTGACCAAAGGGATATTCCATACCATATGACGTCATGCTCAGCATATAAAGCTGGAGGAAGAAGAAGGAAGGGGGGACGTTTGGAGTGATCGTGTTTGTCTTCCCAAGTAACTGTTATGCATGATGGAGCCCTGCTTTCCTGGAGGTGGCTGAACACCTGCCTGCCAATGCGAAGTAGTGAATGAATTCCTTGTTTTGTTTTGCTTTGCTTGTGTGCGCAGCTTTTGCTTTCCCTATTAAACTGTCTTTATTTCAACCCATGAGTTTTCTCAATTTTACTTTCCTGATTCTCTCCCCCATCCCACCAGTGGGGGAGTGAGTGAGCCGCTGTGTGGTGCTTAGTTGCTGGCTGGGGTTAAACCATAATACACATGTGGATATCTCTCTTCCCAGACTTTCTTCCAAAAGTATTAATGTTTCCATTCAACACTTCTAGTATGACTAAGCTGCTACTGCCACGTATGCAATTAAAAATCACCTCAGGTGTAGTGAATAGTGTATTGTATTTACTATAGAGTAATTAGTATTCAAGTCCATCTCATTCAGTTAAAATACTACTGTGAATATTCTCATGATTTTTCTTAGCTCCTGTGTGTTACCATTTTAAATTCAAAAGTCTTAATTTAAAGAGAATAAACAGATGAAGAAAATGGAAAAAGTGAAACAAACAGAAAGAATGAAGTTAGCTATTTTAGGAATGAGACGCTAAGATTTTTAATACTTTTCTATAGTTTCCAAAAGACTTAACGTGCTGCAACGTTGATACTACTTAGCAATTTAATTGTCTTCATTGGACCATACAGGTAATTTGTAACTAGGTGTGACCATTAAGCACTCTGTGTGAATTCAGGAGACAGTATTTGGAATGGGGATGATATCTTAGTCCAATAGGTTTAGTTCTGATAGCCTGCTTGGCTTTCTGCACATATAATTGTCTGTGTACTGCCTGTCAAAGTGACAGGGCTAATGTCATTAGTTTCTTTAACTTGCTCATGTCAGGCAGAAAGGCAATTTTAGTTGTGGGAAGAAACAGCCAAGTGTGTCTTTTTTTTTTTTTCCCCCTCCTCCCTGCCCTTGGCTCTCCTGAACACCTTGTGCTCTTTAACACCTTGTGCTCTTTAACAGCATTAAGTGCCAAGGGCAAAGCACATGGGTAGGTTTCTGCAGTGTGTGGGCCATGACCCTGCCTAATGATGTGAGGAAGTTGTTTATGCAGTTACAGAATGCTAGGTTGGCTGATCACAATAGCAAGCAATGCACAAAACTGAGACAAGACTACAAACCCAAACAATACTCTTTGCTAATCATGTAAAAGCTAGGTAGGAATTAGGGAGACTTGGCTTACCATCGAAACTCCATGAAGTACGTTAAGAAACCTAGGCAAAGATTTTACCTTTCATTTTTTAAATATACATAGGCTGCAGAGGACATACATGTGATTCAGGCATATTCATTTTGCTGAACTGAGGAATTCAAGATTAGTCACCCTAGGTCTTCCTCTGGTCAATGAAGAGATCTGGGTACTGCTAGACTGAGAACTATGGTGGGTGAATTGCTTTCTGCAGGTATTCTCTTGACTGGTTCTAAAGTCTCGGGCAGGTTGGTTAGATGCCTTAAACTAATCTAGACAATTAAGTACAAGCTCAAGTTTTTGTTTTAAAACAATATCATGTTCATTTTTTGCTAGAGCTAAAGACAGCTGTTTGCAAGGCAGAGGTAAATAAGGTAAACAATGGTTAATGTCTTCACTAGTAATAGTTAAAAAATATTATAAGAAATTACGAAAGACAAAAATCAGATGGATGACAAATGAACAAACTTACTTTTGGACCTTTCAGGAAGCTGTGTGGAAAGTTGTACAAATTAGAACAGCTGAGGACATCCTGTTTTCTGTCAACCTTCAAAGGGATCCATCAAGAACCATATATATGCAGTCAAAAATATTTCTATAAAGTTGTCTTTTTTAGAAATTGAAAAAAAAATCTATCTATGGCTTTTAGAAGGACAAGATAACCAAACTACCAGTTGTTTTCAATCTTCTAAAATGGACTATGATAAAGGGTTCAATTCTAACCAAACAATATTGTGTAGTCTAGAGAGCAGAAACCTTGAACTCCAGACTTTCCTCAGAACTTCCAGGAGGAAGTGAGCTTCAACTGGAACAGCAAAGGTAGATGTGAACACCAAAGAAGAGTCCACCACCAGGTTGTTCTGAGGCAAGGCTAAAAGAAGAGGAAAGAGACATAAACTCTGCTAGCCTGGCTAGCCAAGGATGTCAAAGCTTGAGGCATGAGCAAAGGATAGCATGAGTTTGTTGTCAGATCTGCAGTTCCAATTTAACACTAAAAAAAGCATATAGGCTGATGACTTTAAAAGAGATAAAAGCAGACATTTTACTTGTGGGGTTTGTTTTTTGTTTTAGTAACATTTTTAATAGGTTATAACAAGTGCTACGTGTTTATGTGAAATTTAGCATAGCCGGATTAGCCAGATTTAGGTAACTTTGTGTGTTGCCTCTACTGATACTCTGAAGCAGTAGGGCACAGACAGGTTTTTTTTTTGCATGGGAGACATTTAGATGCAAAAATACATGCATGTCCCTCTCATGAAAGTTATTTGTCAGAAAAATATAATAATTTTTTTGTATTGCAGGATTTATAGGAATAAAGGCATCATCATGGTTCAAATCTTGCAAATTTATGTCATTGATATGAATCCACACAAGTGGTAATGCATTATTAGATTTGCAACATCAATTGTATTACATCATTCAATATTACTTTTTTTTAACTGGTGATTTTTTTTATAATGTAAGTTTAATTTAGCTTTTAAAATAGTATTAATTTATTGTGAAAGTCTTTAAAATATCCAAAAAGCCTTTCAGAACTATTTCTTCCTTTCATAACTATCACCACATTCACTTTTGAAGGTCAAAAATACTTTCAATACTTTTACAGTCCAGATGGTAATGCTTTCACATTTGTACCTCGCACTTTCACACTGTGCCTCATTCCCATTGAAATTAGAAGGAACTGGGCATCTTGGCATGAGTTCATAGTGTGTTAGTAAGGCATGTATTAGAAAACAGAGATTGTTCTCTCTTCACATTAGTAATATCATTCTTATTTGTTTTGATGCCTGTGCCAAAATACTGTTTCCCTTACAAAGAGTAGATTCCAAGCAGCCGTCTTTTGCCTTTTCAAACAGGGGAATAAGAGGTACACAGAGAGAGAGTTCCGTATGACTCCTTAGCTTTATGTCACATTCAAAACTTAGTTTCAAAAATATTTTATTACTCAAATGTTTAGGCTCATATGTCTTTGGGCTAAATCCAAATAATTAAATTGTGTCCTAACTTTTGGCATTTCTGAGACTTTTTCATATTCTTATTCTTATGGTAGAATTTATATTTCCAAGTTGTACTAAAATAAAAAATGCTAGCATTTGACTGGATTTTTTTTTTATTTACTTATTTATTTTGCAACTTTTTAGCTGCATTTGCTATGAGGCATAGCTGTAATACAAATGGTAATTTTAATCTTTTCCGGTTTCAGTCCGTGAAGGATAACAAAGCCAGGAGTGAAAAATTTCTATGGTGAAAGCATCTCAGAAATACACAGATGAAATGTGTTAAAATTAACAGCTGTTGAGACGCAGTTCATAACTGGTCACTAACATTTCCAGTCTTGGTATATATTTTAAGCAGACATCCAATTTTGTTTTTTTATTACAGATGAGAATTCTATGAAGCTACAAGACTTTAAAATATTTGGTTTTAATATCATGGTTTACCATTAGCATTCCATATTTTGTGGGACATTTTTATCAAGTTCTTTTAAAATCAGCCTGATTCTTCCACTTTTCAACTGCTAAGGCTCTTCATAAATCACTAGTTTCACTGGTATTTCTTGGAAATCAGCATGATTCCAGGTATGATTCAGACCCAGCATTGATCTTTTTTGGTCCCAGGTGCCTTCCCTTGGCTGCAGGTTCTAGGTGCCCTCTCCCCTAGCTGAAACCACCCTACAATTCCATGTGATTCCCACCATGCTCAGTGACTCGGGGAAGGAGACCTTGTTCAGCTGATAAAAGTCAAACTAGGCAGCATCCTTCTTTGCCTATCACCCTCACTGTTTTTGCCAAAATGCACATTAGGTGAACAAACAAAACACAGTAAGTTCTGCCCATTCTGCAGGGACTTTTTAGAGATTCCTAACTTTGGCTGTGTTGCCTCAAAGCAACAGCAGAGAATGAATGAGAGCAGATCCCCATGCTTTCCTGGATAGGAAATCAAGGCTGAACTTGTTATGTTTTAAGAAAAAGCCTGAAACAGGTCCAGGTCAAACCGCTAACATAGTTTCCCGTTACACATTGAATGTCTTTTTTAAAAAGCTCTGAATCTAACTTCCCTGGGACTTTACTTATTTGTGTTACAGTATCCATTTGGTCATTCATACAGACATTTACTTGTGGTTTGTTCTTTGTCTTGCTTACTGGATCTTTAGAAAGTAATGATAGGGTACCTTTTAATAAATATGGTTCCTATCAGCACCTTGTTGTAAAAGTTGTACCTGCAGGTTGATAAGCTGTGATACAGAATTGATAATGTTAGTAGAGGTCTACCTGATGCTGATATTTGGTATTATCTGTGCTAGGATGGCCTTAGAGGACTTGTGAAAGCTAAATAAAGTTCTAGGAGTCTGCAAATACTCTACAAGTTAGGGAAAACATTTTCAGATATGCTTGACATATTTTAACATTTTAAAAAATGATTATTTTTTGAAAAATTGTGTGACCATGTGTTCAAGCCACATTTTAACTGAATCTTGAGTTTCCACTAAGACTTAGGAACATGGTGAATTAATAGATGTGTTTTACCATCAATGCTAGGTTATCCAACTATACAGCAATCTCAGATTGCATCCCCCTGGTAGGGCCATGAATCCTGTGAAAAGCCTATGCCTTTCTGTGCCTAAATCCAAAATTGCTGTCTGACAGTGAGAAAGATTTGATTTAAAATTCCTTACTGAATAGATTAGAAAGTAACCCAAGTTGGATCCATCTATAGCCATATCTATTTTTATTCTAATTGTCCTCAAAGTTGTTTTGTTTGTTTTTTTTTTTTACCTCCAGATAAAATGTAGCTATAACAGGTTGCATATTCAGGGATTGAGAAACTATGTTTTAATACTTTGAGTCTGATGCCACTGTAATAACAGACAACATTCTAATGGTTCACTACTGTGATTATCTGTCTATCTAGGGCAACAACTTGCATATAAAACTTATGAAATTACTGATGCTTTTAATATAATGTGCTTAAAAATATATCCAAGTATATTAACGTTTCTCTAAATGCTTCATTCTGTGGGTAATGAAATTACATTTCAAAACTACAAAATACTCCACTAAACGGAATTTTTAGTTTCCCAGTGAAGCCTCAGTTAAAGGTCAAAATTTATTGATACATATGAAGGCCTAGTTTTTATGTCAATCTTTTCTCTAATACAAGTGCTCATTATGATGGCAGTAATGGTTTATGTACAAGCTTGTGTATGCCTACATGTGGAAATACATTCATTGCAAACTTTTCTATTTTATTTTTGTTCTTCCACAGCTGTTACTACATAAATTTCTGCTACAGTAATGAAAGAGAAGTCCCTGCCAAGTCAGCCTGGATCTGAAACAGTAAATTAGGCCCCTAAGGAATCATAGAATCACCACTTTAATTTTCAGAATTTCCATGGAAAGATACTTAACAGTGTTCCTAGATCATATCCCAATGCTTTGTAACGCTACAGTGATTGACTAGAGATAGCCATCCCATTAAATATAAAATCACTTCATCTTGCTTGACTTCCAAAGAATTTAAAACTACAATTAAGATAGACATTACAAAAAGAAATGTATGTGGTTATGTTTGGGATCATGCTGGTTAGCCACCTGCTAACCAATCTATCCCTCTTTAGTTGAAATATTTTCTTCTCCAGTAAAGTATTTGTTAAGCCTGAGGGCCTATCCCTTACCTTTGTTGGGTTATAATTTTGCTATATGCTGCACTCAGCTGTGGGAAAGAGAAACTGTTCTACAGCGTACTCCGTCTGCCCTTGTGGTAACCTACTGACTATGTAAGAGCCATCTAGGGAGTAGCAACTACTCATATTTATTTTATAACAATATTTTATTCACACTCTGTTAAATGTGAACATTCAAAAAACATTAACAAAGGTTTTTCTCTTTTTCATGTCAAACATTTAATGTTCTTTTTATAGAACTTGAGGTTAACATAACCAGCCTCAAAAGCTTCATATTGTTATAAGGCCAAGTGGTTTAGCATATCCTTTTTGTATATCCTTCAAATTAAAAATACAGCATTAATTCTGTCAACATAAAACACTTAACGGCTGTCTATGAGATATGCAATTATCTAATCACAAATGTCTTGTGCAAAGAAAAAAAGCTTGTAAGCTATTGTAATGTTATGTTACTTTTTTTTTTTTTTAGAGTCACATAAACTTAACTCTCTAATTCTTGGATTAATAACTCTCTGGTTTTGAGAAATTTTTACATTTTTTTTTCTCCCCAATATTAGTAGCTCATTCATAGTGAAATGTTTAAGATTTCTTTTATCACAGCAAGGGTATAGCGAATGCTTAATAAATACTTAAAAGCTTCATCTGACAGAGTAAACTAGCACAGACAAAGCTTCCATGTCCTCTGGAAGTATTTATATATATTTCACAGTAAGTCACTGTTCTACGAAGGCATATCCTGGCTCTATATGGAAATAAATTGAGTTTTGTAAGGGAATAAACTGAGTTTTGTAAGGCAATCAGTTATGAATTACATGCTGCTTTGGCAATAAGGTCTTCATAGAGAACACTTTTTCTTGGTAGTATGAATAAAGTAGCAAAGATGAAACAAATTTTTTATTTTTTTCCTCTGATTCTGTTGGTGTAAAAAAATATTGCCTGTGTAGTTAGCAGAGCAGATTATGGTGGTGGGGTTAATTCCATACAGGAATGAAATTTAGGGTTTCTAGAGAATGGTAAGCATGTGAGGTTAATAACATGGCACAACAGCTTCTTGAGAAATGTCTTATTGTGTTATAGCTAGCTCTGACAAATGATGGCTATATTTGTCACTTTGCATTCTCATTCAAGCAGTATCTTTTATTCTTCAGTTTGTTCCCTGGGGGATCACGGAGGTGTGTGAAATCTTGAGTGTATTTGGAAGGATTAGACTATCAAAGGGTAAAGTTATCATTCGTATGAATGTCATTCTTCACAGGATATATAAAATATGAAATATATCAGGTGGCCCAGAATGGAAAGAATCCACAGAGATGCTTTTTCCGTCAGCAGAGGATGGTTGTTTTGCTTTCCAGAATGCCAATGAGTGCATTAGCAGTTGCTGCTCTAGCAGGTCTTCTTCAAAGCACCTTTAAAAACAGGGGAATGATGGGAGGAGCTTTTCTTTGTGGACTTTTCAACGTCGTAATAAAAACGTGCTTGTCCAGTTTCACATTATTCAACTTCACATTTGGATTGGGTATAGAAATAGTTAAGCTGAACTGCCAATACTCTTACATTAAAATCATAGTTCTATAATCAGCTAAACTAAATCTGAAGATTTGACTGACCTAGAGAGAAAAAAAAAATTACCTCCGTGTTGTAAAAGCTTAGTTTAAGATTAGATAGCATGGATATATTTTTTGCTTGCATTTACTGCACTCTTTGAGATTGCCTGGAGTTGGATGAAAAACTTACTGACTGCATGATTCTCCATCTTTTAAAGTACCACATTAAATCAGTATTTTTTGTCTGTCCTATCAATTTAAGCAGAAGTGATAAATGGGATAGATGGTGCACCCCTTCATCCAGTTAATGATCTGAGGAAAGAAATATGTGAATAATTTTGAAATGTGTTGGAAACACTGATTTGTCTCTGGGTTTCTGTGACTCAAAGGATGGAGTGAAATCTGAATAAGGAATACAATACATTGTGCAAATTAATTTCTTGTTAAACATGGGCATCATAAGCTTGATTTTTGTGTAGGAATTAGCAGTGGTTTATAAAAGTCACATTCAATCTTACAAGTTACATGAGGAGTCTTTTAAAGCAAACTCCAGAGCTTACTCCAGCTGGCTTATTTTGGAACCTTGTTGTAGTTGATTAAAATAGTTTGGCAATGCTCTGAAAACTGCACAAGAATCACAAAAAAAATCAGCTGCCAAAATAGCTTACATTGTGCGTATTTTTTCAAAGCAGTTATAGCTAACTCCTCTCCAAGCGATTCTGACAGATACATTGAGAAAGCATAAGCTTAATTCTTACTCTTTCTGGACTAATTCTTTGTGAAAGGTTTTCAAGTATCTTAAAATTCTGAGTCAGAAACCCTTGAACTGCAGTCAAAAATCAGGGTTAGAGGAAATTTTAACACTTTAGTGGGATGTTTCCTCATCCCACAGTGCTCTTCTCTCCCACATTGAGCAGCAGAATAAAGATATTTTAATGCCACTGTCAGTTCTACCTCACCAAGAGATACCTGCAGGGTCAGCATCCTCAAGGGACCTGTTAGGCACTGTTCAGAATACTTTTTAATGACTGAGGTTTCATTACAGCACTTTAACATGGTTAAGAACGTGCAACTTAGGTTATGCTAAAGTATTTATGGTCTCTTCAAGGTTTGGGTTTTTTAACTTGATGTTCTGTAAGTATTCAATTTATCTGAAAGAAATAAGGACATTATGTCTTTTATGAAAATATTAATTGAAAGCTATTATTTCAAAGTTGTGATTATTTCCTCCAGTTAAGATGCAACAATTTTTATACAGCTGAGGGTTGTTTTTTTTTTCAGTTTAAAACCCTTGCATTATTTTCTGCTTTGGAATTAAGGCCCCACAGAGTGAAAGTTGCGCGAGAAATCAAGACATTAGCAAAAGCTGCCATCTAAAGATAGTAGGGGACAGTGAATGTTTTTTTTTGATATATTACCCATACTCATAGAAGTTCATCCTTGTGATTGATTTGGCTCCTTTGCAACATACCAAGGAAGATTAAATACCTTGCACATCCTAAATAAATAAAAAGGTTCAGAGATTCAATATTTTCCCTAATATTTAGTCATTTGAGACATCTATGGAACAGGTGGTAGAAAAATCTATACCTGTCTTAACCTAGAGGGAAAAATCAAATTAAATTGAATTTAAAAGGTGTATCCAATAAACTAGTGGAGAATGATGTCATAAACTGGAGGCACTGGGGAATCAGTTCAGGGCCCACAACTCCTAAAAGCCTCCATGATAAAGAATGAGGGTATTTATTTCTTTGACAGAGTGTATGAAGACCAGAGCGAACAATTCAATCTTAATATGTGTATTTAGAAGGCATTTAGAGAGTCTCCCACTTATGCCAGGTGGATTCAAGAGACTATTGAAAGGAAAGCACAGATATTTACCTGATACGCCACAAAAGAATTTTTAAAAATCACCTGAACACTTCTCAATGGGCCTGGAACTAGCTAAAGCGTCTCTTGGTGTTGATTTTGGTTTTATTGAAATTATTGAAATATTTTATATTTATTAAAGTGATTGAACCAATACAGTCATAGCATGATTAATTTATATCTATATGAATCTACTTACCCTAGGAAATTCATTTCCTTTCTGGTGTCAACAGCAGGAAATGTCTATGCTAGTGATTTCAGTCAAGTCAGGGTGTCAAAAGGTATGATTTCTGTTCTGCTGGAAGATGTATGGATAAAGTTGCACTGGGCAAACTTACTATTTTGTCAGTATAGGTATTGATTGGATTCAGAGGTTGAAGAACAAGTGGTATTTTTCCACTTTCCTGGAACAAAGTTTAATGTATAGAATATATATGGATCAGCAACATGAATGTTTCTGATGCAATGTACCAGTAAAATGCTGTTCATGTATATGAGGTACTTATTAGGACTGTTACATAGATATGGCTGTGTTTGCATTAAAGTGATCATTCCACACTACTAGTGTAGGATGGCCAGCTCAGCTGCTTAGTATGTGATACTAATAACTTTATAGCTGTGGCTATAAAGTCATAAAGTGATTATAATCTGTTCTCCACTGCCATCTGTATTCAGCAAATACCTAGCTATTGTTCAAATCTCAGTACAGAAGCAATCTTTATAAATGTTTTTTTGTTTTGATGAGATGTTTTAATTTTTTCCTTATAGATCAAAAGACATGGATTTGTGACTTGATATAACATTTTAAAATTATTAAGATCAGACTGTTTTTAAAATGAATTGTAATTATTTTTTGTTTGGGACGTAAAATTATTTACACTTCTATAGGTTTCAGACATCAAAAATTCAGTGCATGTGTTACATGATACTGTCTGTTAACAGTGATATTTCACAATATATATGAATTAAGAAATCCTTTTTAGTAGTTGGATGAGCCAGCTAACTTCATTCTTTTAATATACTTTCTGAAGCTCATATCAAGGGATCATACATCTGAGGAATTTATTAATGTTACATGCAGAAGTGAAAGCTCGTCTCACTCTTTAATTAACCAAGTATGAATACGAAGTTTTAGATATTAGCTTTGGGGTGTTCTTGTTTTCCATACACAGTTTATAAAATTTAGCTGTAACTTTGCTACAGGCCAAAGTCCACCTCAGTAGCTCATCTTCATGAATGGCAACTGGCAATGCCAAGGAAAACCACAGAAGAAACAGTTAATGCAAGGATTACATGTATCTGGCAAACAGTAGTTTATGAGGGGATTTCTGAGCTATACATTTCATGTGAGCTATTATTCTCAATATTCATTTTTGATCTGTTTTTTGTCTTTACCTAATCCCTTTCTGATATTCTTTATCTTGGTAGGTTTCACAAGAAATACATGGAAGGATATCAACACAGTTAATGATCTCTTTTCACTGTGAAAATTGTCCATTAAAGCAAAGTTCTTTGTTTTCTATCTTTTAAATCAGTGTTCATTTAGAAGTTTACTTTCTTTTATATCTTACAACACTTTAATTGCTTTATTTGTCTTAATGAGGTATCTCATCAAAATCTTTCAGAAGACCAAGCATGTTATATCAACTCCATCACCTAGATGAAAATGCTTGTTGGAACACTGGAAGAAATACACTGTGATGTGTCACATCCCTATGTTACCTCCCCCTAGTATGATAGAACTCTCTTGATTACCTAGGATGCTATCACTCCTATCAGATAGGTTTGTGTGGAAATTAGGTTTTCACACCTGCATTTGCCAGGTTCACCTCTGAAACTATGCTTAAATACCAATGTGGTATTTGCCATCTTTCATTCCTCTGACACTGAGTTTGCTTTACACATAGGAATTGGTATTTAACCAGGTGTTATGACCGAACACAGACATCAAATTGCTGCAGAACTGTCTGATCCTGTTGATTGGCTGTTGTTCAATGTATTGAGTTTTGTGTTTTGTATGGGTTTAGTTATTTTAAAATCTCTGAGCCTTTTCTCTGACAGAGGATCCCTATCCAGGTTTCATGTAAGAACTGTCTTACCACCACTAGGAATACCAATACCTATACAAATAATTAGTTTAGCCTTTCTGCAATAGCCTTAGTCTCACTGATCGGTCCTTTTACCTCTTGATCATCTATCAGCTCTCCTAGCTTTCGGTTTTACAGGTTCCAATATGCCTTTTATTAACAAAGGCATAAAAACTGGTAAGCTGCTTCTTACCCCTTTGGCCTATCCTGTTGTGATATTACATGTAAATTGTTAGAGATTAAGTTAACTATTTTCCTTTCCTATATTTCCTTGAATATATCCTTCTGATATCTAGTGGTGTTATCTTCAACTTTTTTTTTTTTATTCTGGGGAATAGAAGAAGGGGAAGAAGTGAAAGGAAGTCATAAAGGGGAAGCATAAGTCAATATCTGTGCCTAGGTATTAAGTCTTTAAATGAGCTCCATGTCATCTACAGGCATTTTACGTATTTAACTGCTCATTTTTTATTTATTACTGAGTTACTTTTTTTGTATAGTTTCTCTTTTTAAGTGCTAAGGACTGAGTGACTGAGTGCTTTGTGAACTTTGTCATTTCACAGAGCAAGCAAGTAAGTCTCCATGTAGTTCCTGATGACACCTTTCATGTCTGTCTTCTTAATAACTAGATTCCCAGTAGTGTCTGTGTCTCATCTTATTGGCTGGTGCCCTTTTCTTCAGAGGAGTATGCCTGGAGCAAGAGGCTCTAAGATATATCTATATTCTGATATCAAAACTTGTCTTACCTTTTTAGATCTCATGTTAACCTCTGTCAGACTGGAATTAAGCTTAGCATCAATGTTGAACATTTCAAAATTCATATCCATAATATTTAATATCTAGAACATATTGTACCATTTTGGCTTCAAAGATCATGCAGTTCACTCTGGTGTCTCTGACTGAGACAGGTGAATGAAATTTGCAGAAAGGATAGAAGGATACTTTACTGAAAATGTTTGAATATAATTTGATTTCTAAAGTTATAGATACAGATTAGATGTTCTCGGACAAATAAATAAATGACCAGCTGCTAGATATGACTATGCTTGAGCTGTTAGCCTGTGATAAACTCAAAATAAAGTGGGTTTATTGAACCAATATCAGTTGGTCACAGCTGGTCTGGGCTAGAGTGCGCAAAAGCTCAAACACTCTTGTTCAAGGGATAGACAGGGTTAAAACTACAGTAACGTTACAATGTTTGATCATATGCGCATAGCTGCATAGCTAGAGATTTTCTAAAGCCCCAAAGCAGCAGATTTTCAACTGCTATGTTTATGGTTGCTTTTTAAAACAACTTTCATTGGCAATGGATTCCACAATTTAATTACAATATGAAAAACTTATAGTTTTATTGGTGGACTATTGGTCATCTTTTCATATAGTTGAATATTTCTTTGTCTTAGGCAGAGGCAACACAAACTCTTGCTCTGAATACTTTTACCATTCTTTATTCCATCTACATTTACTAAGTCATTTCTTCCATCCTTTTCTTTAGCATAACTAATCCTTGTATTTTTCTTTTTTTTTTTTCTCAGATCCTTGACCATTTCTATCACTTTTCACTGTTTTATTAAGTTTTGCTTCCTTTTAAAGTGCTGTATAAACACCATATGATTAAATCTCAAGAAACTACTGCAAGTTAAATAAGGGAAAGATATCTTCATCTGATGGGGAAGTCACAACAAAAATGAGGAAAGAAACATGAATAGAAAAAGGTTCAGGTACAAAAATATCTAACCCTGTTGATATCTGCCAGATACCCCTTACTTTTGTGGGATTTAGTCTAGATGCCTTGCTTGGTCAAAAGCTCCTCTGTTGGGAGGCTGCCTCTTTCCAATTACTACATAAATTCATAGATTAGGAACCTCACATCCTTAAATTAAAGGCCTAAAATCAGATGACCTGATCTCTCTTTCCATTGAGACTAGTAAAAGTTTTTTTAAGGTACTCAAATCAGTAGTGGAATACCTTTAAAATTCTAGCTTTGATTTGCTTAAGATTAAACAGAACACCTGAAGCCAATTAGGAAATCGAATCCAGCTTGTCTTTGTTCAAAGCTAGCATTGCAATAACTATTCCACTTCTATATCCTATAAAGTATGTAAATTCGAGGATTCCTATTCTGGCTTTCATTTTTGCTGTATTATTTAATTATGTAGAGGGAAATATAAACAAAGTGACTTTTCAGAAATAGTCCTTGTATTCACACAATTACAGATAGATAATCCTCCCAGTTTCTTTGTACTAATGTCCTATTCATTGAAAAGATTTAAATATCTGTTTAATTATTATTATGGATATTTTTTTCCTTTTCTCTCTTTGTGCATACAACTTCTCTTCCTCTCATGTAATGTTTTTCATTTTGGGACCTCCACTTCTGTGAAATCCATGTAAATCACTTTTTTAAATAAAGAATGGTTTCCACACAGGAAGGAAAATAAACCAAAAACATTTGTACTTATCTTAGTATTCATAAAAGCTTAGTTTGCTTTTCTCCCCAAATCTTTTTTTAGGCCTAATTAAAGTTGCAGTGTCCCCCCTAAGCTATTAAATTCCTTACAGTCTCTTTTTAGTCCTGATGTGCCATTTCATTGACATTTTGGAATTAGTTCAGAGATCACAACTGCCAAAGCCCTTTGATCACACAGTGCTAGCCCTCCCGCTACTGTTGCTGTTCAGAGCATTCATAGCTACAGCTGCTCAAAATGAGATCAGCCAGCTTACTCTCTGGGCTCTCCGCAAGCTTGCTCCTGTAGCTGCTGTGCTTCCACCTGCTCTACCCTGAGTATGGCATTCATATTGCATGAATACACAAGGACCAAAAAAGTACCAGATGAGGTGCCCTGGCTCTTGCCTTCAGCCCAGTGCAGCCTCAGTGACCAGTTCAGCACCCAGTCGGCAGCATCATATAACTGTCAATGTCTGAGTTTCCTTTCCATCTGGGAGCTGGGCACAGGGGGAATCTGTTCCATTACTGATTTACTGTTCTATATTTAGTAAAAAGATTCTGCTTTGTGTCCATCCTACTGCTCCTTTTTCCTGTCTAACATAATAAGAACTTTTTTCATTGACTATAACTTATTAATAGCTTACATATGATAAATAAATGATTAATTGATGTCCTAAGCCCATTTTGCACTTGAGTTGTATTTATTTATGGAGTGGTGTTTGTTACTGACAGTATAAATGAATTAGTAGATGCTTGTTAAATGATGTTCCTGCACAAGTATATGAAACCTACTATCGCCTGAATTTAACAAAACAATTAGTTACTGAGCAATCTGACAACCATATGTAAATTATCTAAAAATATACCGTTTATCTAAAAATATACCCTTAATCTAAAACCAAACCAAGCATTACATTGAAAGTTTTATAGTAAATTTCTGTAATTAGATTTTTATGGTGTGATTTATATTTCATACACTCTTGACAATGTCCCTTTTTTTTTTTCCCCCCAAAGGAATCCTTCTAAATTTCAACCTCTATAACAGTTTTAAAAGAAACAAACAGCAGAAAGGAATTTGGAGTAAAATTGTACCAAATATACTACATCATGTAGGTATATTTGAAACATCTGTAGTGCTAACGGTTCAGCTGCTTGACAAACAGTTACTCCCATCCCTGGATGTAGCCTATTATCATCCAGTACTGATACTTAGCCCACAACAGTTCATTTATTTTATGCTTGTGCTAGTTAATTTGTTTGTTTTGATATGGATTTAATGCTATGGGCTATGAACAATAGCAGGGGCCCAGCAGTGTTAGTGTGCAATTTATGAAAGGCTCTCTAACCACTATCTCAGGAACTTCAAATTCCTGTATCTGCTATTTCCACTCTTCTCTCTTTCCAATGTTTATATTAACAGATCATCTAATAATTTCAACTCACGTTTTGGTAACTAGTTGTTTCTTGTTTAGGTATTTTAACTCATTCTCTCCACTGTAATTTCTCAAAACAGTTTAAGAATGCATCAAGTACAGACCCTGCAATTTTTTCCAGCATGCAGTAACAGAATATTTCCATCCATGAGATATATTTCATATGCCTGATGATTCTGTATGTCCTTATTTTTTTTTGCCACACCTGTTTTCCTGTTTTACCTTTGCTCTCCTAACCTGCTTGTTATTTTTTTTCTACTGGCTCCTTTTACACCCTTTAAATGTGCTCCAAAGCTAAGAGTAGTCCATGTTTGACTCATTTGTGATTACTTTGTTAGACTCATCTGTACATGTTTTACTTCAGAGCAATACCAAATTAACTGGCAGGGTCAGTGAGAAGCTTGTTTGGCATAATTTATTTTAAAGAGTAAAGAAATTTCCTAAATTTGTTACTAGGATCAAGTTTTCAGAATAAGGCTATCTAAGGGATGGCCTCTTAGTTCTATTAGGTCTGCATTAAAGAGCCATTATTTTAACAAGTTCATGTAAAGGAATAAAAGGGGGAATAAAGAAGTCAAAGTTGTTAGGAATAACTTGGACAACTAATACAAATATGTTTGATAGAAATATATGACATAAGTGACTGCAATTTCTCATCGACACTTAATAAACCACATTCTTTGTATCTCACCTTTTGATATGCCCTTCAAAAGAAAAGCACAGATTCTTATCTCTGATGTAGGTAAGGACTTCAGGGTTGCATTTTAATTTGCATGATGCTGTATTCACTTTATATTTCCATTATTAGGATTTTGAGGTACTTTATTTGCTATACTCCGTATCTAAATAATATCACAATTTGAATAGAAAACTTCACTGCATTTCTTTGGTGCAATGCATGCAAGGAAACTAAGGCTTCTTAAGCAAGTAAGCAATGCAAGCAACTTGTAGTAAGCAACCAAAATGCCAGAAGATGGAGTATATATTAAAAAAATATTTCTGTATGCAGAACTATTCTGCTGTTTTGGTTGGTATTTGACTGATTGGGTGGGTTTTGTGTTTTGTTTTGTTTTGCTTTGTTTTGTTTTGTTTTGTTTTGGAAGCAGTGACAAAGAGAAGAAAAGTTTGTAAAATCAGAAAATGAAAGCTGAAAAGTGTGCAGCAGGTGTGTTTCTCACCACGTAGATTGCTTGCTTACTAATATTTGCAGCTGTCAGCTTCCAGTAGCAGCTAGTGAAGGAGAAGGTTGTGTCACAAGGGGGACTGCTGCACCCATAGCCTTGTAGCATAGGCAACCAATGCAAGGGACTGTTCCTGTGCAGAGGTTTCCTCCACAAAACTACATCTTTGCTTTATGAAATGGAGGGATAGTTTAAAAGTTCCATCATCTGTGAGGGAAGTAGCACCTCAATTTCTTGCAATAAAAATTAGAACAAATTGAATAGGATGAAAGGACTATGCTGGGAAATAGTTTATTATTAATGGGGAAAAGAGGAGAAAAATACTGAAGAGGAAACGAAGGAAATACTGAAGAGAAACTGAAGGAAAATTTTTAGCACTGAAATAGGGACACTTTAGCTTTGACTCAAAAGGGCATGCATAAGAATATAATTATGTAAATGTCAAGAAGGCTAGAAGTGGTTTTAATGTTGTACATTAAGATATATATTAATAATATGATGGAATTAGGAACAGAAAAGCCTATACTAAATATAATGAAAAACGTTCTGACAGGAAGATACATTAGACTGTGGAATAGTTTTCCATAGGGAAGCCATCACTTAAGGGCTTTTTCTTCCATCAGTAAGTTCCCCAATTCTATGAAGATTCATATTCAGCTCTTCATGTCCAAATGGCAAATTAAACAAGAGAGATAATTTAAGCAGGTCCCTAAGTCCCTCAGTAATTTTAAGGAAATTCAGTTACATCCTCTTATCAAAATATTCCTTGCTGGGGTTAAGAATAGACCCCTCTATACATATTTTATCAAGTTATGTTCAAAAAATAATTTTATTTAATTAAAAAGTGCAGATCTTTCTCCAAGTTTTGATCTCAGTCTTTTTGTGATTTTTCTATCACATACTTTTTCCTTCTGCAAAATTCTGGGGCTTTTGACTGTATCTGGGGTAAAGAACGGAGGTACACAAAATGTTTTAAGTTTGAAATACTGTGCAAGGTGCATGTTGTGTGGACTTTCAGAGTTTGGGGTTCAAAAGAAAAGCTACTTATTTCACTACAGATGCACAGCTGCATTTCCAGGTTGACAATATCAGTGATCTGTGTGAGGCAGAAGGCAAACTGACCCTCAAGTCTGATATCATATCTGAGCTCTAGTCTTGGAGACAAGGTGTCTGTTTCTGTTACTATGATTAAAATGTTGGCCTTTGAAGTAATGGGGCATATCCAGAGGTATGGAAACCTCAGGGTAAAAAGTAGGCCTTTGCCAGAAATTTAAGACTTTTGAACATCAACTCACCCTGAAGTTTTTGTTCTTTTTGTGGGATATTCCTTTTCTTTTTTTTTTTTTGTCTTACCCTTTTTGATAAATGATATTTACTCGTTGTTGCAGTTTTCAAATAAAGCATGAGTATCATATTTTTATTTTTTCATGTCATTTTCATTAGCATTGTGGTTTGGGTTTGGGGCAAGACAATTTTTAAGAGCTACTATTCTTTTCACTGCAACTATGACAGAAAGGGTATTCTAGTGTGCTGGCCTTGGTCTGGAAAATGAGAATTTAATTCACTTCTCTGTCATAAGTTATGTGTATGGATTAGGCAGCTTGAGATACAAAGAGATTTTTCAGTAATATGCACAAGCACTGAAAGGTGGAAGACAGCACTTTGAGAAAGACCTCCTTCAGCACAAAGAGGAATATAACATGGTAGACCTTTTTGGATGTTCATCCCAAGTTCTATGAAATCTTGAGTAACTTACTAAAATCTCACTTTATTTATATAATTAGGATATTTAATGACTATTTTCATCCACCTAACTGGTACTATAGAACAAGCTGACATGCCACTGTAGCAATGAAAATATAGAAAAAATGTATTGACTTATGTTTTCTCTTTAATTAGACAATTGCAAAATTGCACGTTTTGCTGAAGAGGAATGTTGTATTTCATACCGTTGGTGGATTTTGTGGTTTTGTAACAACAACATTTTGTTACCCTGACAGATGGTTGGTTTTCATGTTGATGCCGTGTATTTTAATTACTTTTTGTTCAGTTTATTGTAAAAAATATAGTTCTCATCTTTTAGATTTTGAGTGCACTAGGTTTTCTGCTAAAAAGATGTTTCCTATGGCAATGACTGTGCATATCAGTTTCTAAACTTGATTAAACAGCACAACAAATTCTTACTTTAAAGCATATTCTTTATATATATATGTATATACATCTGTCTCCTTTAATTGCCTTTTTTAGCTTATTTTGTTTTGGCAGTCCAGAAGGTACTTTATACATTCCTATGTGTCCATATTCAGTTTTCACTGCATAGTATGTACTACCACTTAAATGATTTGATAAATATTAAGTCAAATAAACAAGTTTAACTTCTCTGAGTAATTGAATTGCATTGAACTGCAGGTGTTGTGAGAGTTTTAGCTGAACTTTTTCTCATCAATAAGTCTGCAATCCTTTGCTAAGAAGCTTTGCCTCTGAAACCCTCTTGGGGTTTACTAAATGAATTTAAAGCAATACAGATACCTTCCAAATCCCATAACAGAACTCACAAGTAAGCCAAATAAGCTGGAAAAAAATCTGTAAGTAGGGAAAGGCAATTCTTGTTGAATTAATGAAAACTGAAAAGAACTGAATTCTCTGGTTGCTTTTAGCCTGACTCGATAACAGTCTCTGAACAAGTAACTTAGAACAGACAATAGAAAATGGGTTGGCCAACTGTAAAATGTTGGCCAACTACAATAAATAAGCAATACAATTACTTTTAAAAAATTTTAAGGTAGCAAACTGTGAAATGAGGTGCTTCAACCCAGAAGCAACCCATACGGTCCAACAAAACCCAAATATATAAAAAAAAATTTTTTAAGATGCGTAAATGCTTATGATTCTTTTACTGAAAACTAGACCACCACTTTCCTTACTGCCACTGCATATAACCTATAAAGAAAAGATGTGAACTAAACTTCAAAACTTTATGCTCTGGAATATGGGGGTGGGACCCAGAATCCAAAGCCACGTGTGAATACAATTGGGCCTTTTTTATTTAGTAGTACATAAAAGTGTATTGAAAAAATTTCATTGTTGAGCTCTGAACACCAAAGACCCACAAAAACCTTGAGAATGCCAGTCTATTCATGCTGCATCTGAGAAATAAATATTTTTCAAAAACAAATGGTATGTTAAAATCTGTGATGGAAAAGATAAAGAAATAGATTGATACTGATATAATCAGATAACTTATAGTGAATTCTCTGTCCATCTATTGACTGCATCTAATTGTCCACCTAGATGTACATATCTTGGTTACCCTGACCAGATATTGTAAAGAGCTGGGGAAAGGGAATCCACAGTTTAAAGTAAGAGAATCATTAGAAATAGAAACAAATAGGTACAACAGGAATGGAAAGCATACACTGTGTTTCATGAGCTATCCTGTCAGTATCAGAAACTTTAGTTATGTGTATTCTAGCAAAGTAATGCACTAGTACACAAATAAGATATATTCTCCCACTTGTTTTTTGTTCATCATACATTAGAGTAGGAAGAATACCTTTGATTTTAAAAGTTGTATTTGAAAGGATGGATTCATTTAAATCTAAATGTTGTAAGCTTTAAAGTTTCTTCTGTGAATATTGCTGAGAATTTTTCACCTGGCCCACTTCTTGTCTGGGTCTGGTTCTTCACGATGTTTTTGCAGAGCTTAACAAAATTGGTACGTTTTTGCTGAGTACACAGCAAAAAATGCAGTGATCATGTTGGCTATATATATAGTGGCCCTCATTTCTACAGCGTAAGAGTTCCTCTCTTAAGTGTGAGTCAGAAATAAATGAAACTCAAAAGGTTATATTCATTGCTCATTTTAACTTTCTCCCCTTGTTTTTTTTTTTTTAATTTTGATTTTAAATCTAAATTGTTGATGCTGAATTCTAATCAAAGATGAACTTATAAAAGACCAAATAGTATTCAGATAAGTTACCAAATATACCTCCCATTTCTATAAGTTTCAAATGTTCTCCCTTTATGCCTACTTTGTCTTGATGATATTTCCCAACAAGACAATCTTTTACAGAATGATCAGCATTTTTCTGGACATATTTAATATTTGGATAAAATTAACTACCTTTCCAAAGCCAATGTTTACATTTTAGCCACTTAAACAGAAGTATTCCTGAAAAGTAAAGCTTCCTGTTCTTGTAAGACAGATAATAAAACAAGAGGAGAAAGTATTTGTGCTTGCTGTTAGTCTAGAGTTAGTTTGCAAGGTAAGTCTTTGTCCAAAAGTAAGATTGTACCACAATTTAAAATGTTTTTTTTAAGAAAGTTACTACTGTTGCCCATCCTGGACTAAGTTTCTATGTTTATGTAGTTATGTAAACAGTTTTGACCTTCAGAAATTGGATTATGAGTAACTTCTTGTTTTATTTTTATTGCAAATGAAAATGTATTACTGTTTAACTTCCAATGTGTCCAAAATCATTATTCTCAGATTTATTTCTCTATTAATATGAGTTGCATACTTTTTGCCTTTTGGAGTGTCCCTGCTAAATACTTTGTTTTCTATGTTCAAGGAAATATTTAAAAGCCTCTGAAAAACTTGTGGTTTTGCTATTGATCCTGATCAGAATTTTTCAGTGGGACTACTATTAAACCATGTAATTGACTACATGTTTTTTGTTGGGTTTTTTGTTGGTTTTTTTGGGGGTGGGGGAGAAGTTCCCCACAACCAAATTTTTATAGTACTTTTTTTCCTTTGTTCACTCTTTAAAATTAGTTTAGAAGAAGATTGCAGGTTTCTTGGTTTGCTGATGCAGACGGATTTGTTCTGTCCTCTGTGACGCTGAAAAACCTTAAGGAAAGACTCACATTCTTTTTTTATTTGTTTTTGGAAATCAGGTGACGTAATTATTAATAGTATTTCAGTATCATTTCCAACTATATAAGAATAATGGAACTGAGCTTTAGAATTCTTAATTATAGGAACCTTATAAACGTGGCATTTTATTTAACATAATATTAATCACTGCTCTCCTGTCCTGTGATTAGTTGGCTAACAACCATAGAACGATGTAAAAACAACTTGTTCTGTAAATTATTTGGCAATTACTTTTTAACTGTCGTGGTTTAACCTGGCAGGCAGCCAAATACCATGCAGCCGCTTGGCTCACTTCCCCCTGCCCCAGTGGGACAGGGAGAGAATCAGAATGGTAAGAGGGAGAAAAACTCATGGGTTGAGATAAAGACAGTTTAATAGAACAGAAAAGGGAAAATAATAATGATAATGATAGAATATACAAAATGAGTGATGCACAATGCAATTGCTCACCACCCGTGCTGACTGATAACCAAGTAGTGATCACTACTTCCTGGAACACGCCTACCGTTCATATACTGAGCATGCTGTCACATGGTATGGAATACCCCATTAGCCAGCTGGGCTAGCTGTCCTGGCTATGCTCCTTCCCAATGCTTGGGGTTTTTTTGTGGGTGTGGTGAATGTTCTTGACTAGCAGGGTACTTAGGAACAACTGAAAACATCAACGTGTTATCAACATTCTTCTCATATTAAATCCAAAACACGGCATTAGGAAGAAATTTAACTCTATCCCAGCCAAAACTAGGACATTAGCTTATCAGAAGACTAAAATAATTATAATTTTAAAACATTTCAGTAGCACTTCTTGCAGATAACATGATATGTCTCCTTCAATTAGGCAGTATTCAATGTAAAGAACAAACAAAATCCTAGATGCAGCATTTATTTATATATATTTCTTCTAACCATAGTGAACAAAAGCCTCATGTAACATAAACACAGGCTTGACTTTAATGTGAATTAGCAGTGCTCTGAAAGGTGGAAGGAGGCTAATAGGAAGAGCTGACAAGTATGAAAGTAAGATAGAAGAGCTGGAGAGATTTAATTTCCTAGCAAATAATTATCCCCAAGCTGTGTAAACTTGCTTAAACAAATACTTTAAAAAATGAAACCAACAAACAAAAAACTAGACTTATCATTTCAGCATAAGTGACAATAACTGAAGTCCCTATATTTACACAGGCCAACAACCTTCATGGGAAGACATCTCTGACTGGTCTTGCTCTCATCAGCACCAACAGCAGTAAACATCTTCTCTATTTTTACCAACTCGTATGCTTTATGAACCCAAATACATTAAAGTAATACATAGAATAAAAGTTTAGACTTGCTTATGATCCCACTGTATAGTAATGTCTCAATTTTTGGAGACTCTGACTCCAAATTTATGATTCTGAGCAGGAAAAAGATTCACTCTGGTCCACTGCTTACAATATTGGTTATACAGCAATGCATATGGAAGACACTTGTGTTTTTCTTCCTCATAACAAAAGTTTGCTTCTATCATAGATCTCATGTCAACCAGTTACACAAACTAGTAACAAACATACTTTGCACTTATTTTGAGATGTTTCCTTCGTGTCTTCAGGCCTTGTATAATAGATTTCCTCGTCTTTTTTTTTTTTTGTAATTTAGGTGTTTACATGTACGTCCATATACATTTTTTATAAAGAGAAGGAAATAGTATGTATAGACAAATGCATCATAGGATAAATACATATTTCCGTATCTATGTTATAAACTGCTGCTTGACAGACAACAAAAAAATACACTACACTATGCAACAGATTAAATTATCTGTTTTATTAAGGTTCCAGAAAGAAGAAAGAACTAGAATAAATTTTATATTAATTAGTCTTCTTTTTTAATCATATCCATGCAAAAATTATGCAGTGTAAGACTTGAGTCTTTTTATTTTGTCTACAAAGCAAAAGCAATTTTTGTAAAGGCCTTGGGTGTAAGCTGGTGAGGTAGAAAACATGGTACATGTAGAAAGACTTCACATCTGATACCTGAAATCGGTAGATTTATTCTGTTAGATAGCTAGAATAATGAGAAGGTAAGTTAGACCGTTGCTTGCAATGTTTGTTGTACCTTAAAAAAAGCTGTATAAGACATTTGTACTCTTCTTTTGTGTAAGATTTTTGATTTAATATCTAAGCTAGAAATGTTAAATTAATTTTTTTTAACATGAGTCACCTCGTTAGAACAGCAGTGAATCACATTTATGTTTATTTTCAGTTACTCTGTTAGTTCCCTTCCTCTTTCACATTTCCTGGCTTTAATATTCAATTATATTTTTTGTTTAACATAAACTGATTTCTGCTAAGAGAAGAAAATAAAATACAGGAAGTGATAGAAATTTTGAGTTTCAACTCTGCATGTTTGGGAGGTACTAAAGACATAACTGGGGCACAAATCATCAAAACGTTCTGCTGCTTAACACTGCAGCTGCTTTCTTATTTCTATCTCTTAGTGAAATACTGACTCTCGTCTTGCTGCGATGCTGTAGACAGTTCCAAAATCCTTGTGAAATCCAGCTTTCTTCAGTTTAATTAGTCTTTGCTAGTAGATTAAGTTGACTGGCTTTGGTTTGCAGCTACAGGCTCTTGTTTTTTTGTGATTGTATGTCCGTGAGAGCCTGGGGTATAATTATTAAATCACCTCATCAGTCTCACCTGTGAAGATGATGATTGCTGGTGCCAAATTGCTCAGCTCCTAAATGCTTACATTGGCAACAGTTTTTGTCCCTTTCTTGTTTTCAGCATGGTGATTTCACTTTTCTTTCTTTCTGTCCCCCCTCTTCCCCCGCTCTTGCCCCCCCCCGTTACTCTTAATATTCAGAAATGTGACTGAAAGGAGAATGAAATCTGCATTGAAAGTAGAATAATGAGCATGTGTCTGATACAATCAAAGCAATGTCTGGACACATTTTCATCACATTCTGTTATAAATAAAAAAAAAACTGTATGTGTTTCATCCCAAAGATAATTAAAGTCTGGTCATGTAATTTAGCAGATCTGTTGAAAAAATGCAGTCGTTGAAGATTAAAGATAATCATATCTTTGAATAGTCCTGGTGTGATGCATTGGGAAGAATACATGGGGTATGGTCCTTTAGAGAAGTACATATAAAAGTTACTGCTAGAAGGCAAAATAATAAATCCTCTCTCCCTGAAGGTTACAAAGTGTGATTCCTTTAGGTGAGTCTACTATCAGCAGGGGTATCACACTGCACTAGAGAAAGCTTTTTAAGTGTATGGAGAGTGGTCCATTCAAAATAAATTCAAAACAATATTTTTCGGGCAAGTAACTTGGTCAACTACAATATAAATGCTACATATATTTTTGAAACAAAACCAAAAAGCTTTACCCCAACACTTTGTAAAAGGTTAAATAGTTTGATTTTGGTTGTTGTCAGTGACATGAGTGTAATTAAAAATTCTTTTCAATCAAAACAAGGCAACATTTGATCTTAAATGCGTTTTGGGGTGGGGCCATTTGTGCAAGACAGCTCTAGTGCTTTCTGATCAACTGACTGAAATGTTTTCAATTCTGAGATGCTGAGGTAGTGGACAATTAGCACAGCTTTGATTGGAAATGTCTCTGAAAATGATTGGCATAAAAAATGAAATTAAATTTTTCAATGTAAATGTTACAGGCTGCTTAGTTTATACAGCCAGTATCTTAGAAGACACAAGGACTTTCACGCGTGTACCTGCACATATCCACATTGGAGACTTATCTTTGTATAAATGTAGGAGTTATAGCTCATTGTTTTTTTCTACTGTAGAGTTAAGAATGATGTCCACTGAATAACAAACTTAATAAATTATTTTCACAAGTTGAAATTTATGCAGTTTACTCAAGTCAGGTGAAAGCTAAGAAAGTTAAACCCATCAAGATAGAATACCAAGTTAACAAAGCTTGATGATTTCCAAGTAAAATGGTTAGGATCTCTTGGCTGATACTTTTCTCTTTGCACCTAAGAGAAAGAGGTTGATGTTATGTCACAAATAAGTAGTTTCTTTGTTCATTTGTTTTTCTCTTTATAAACAAATACCTCAACAATGTTCTTAAAAATCATATTGTGTTCCTTCTATACTGAATGTAGTGTCACAGTATTTCAAATGGTATCCTTAATTTTCTGGTTTTCATTTTGTTCTGTCTCCTCTGAATAATGTCTTTTTTTTTCCCCTCAGTTAGGGGAGTTTTGGTAAAATCCTTCATATAAATCCTTCTTTGTATGAAGATTCATGTCAGGCCAAATTTGGACCTGACTGAAATCAATATGTATGATATTACTTTCCTAATCTGAATACAGAATGAAGGTTCAGGTTAAGAGAAATATTTTCTTTTCCTCCATGATTTGATAAATGTTTATATCATATGTTGAGTTGTATACAGCCATGCTATTAATGTAAATTTTATTAAGCCTAAAGAACTTTATTCTGTTCTTTGCAAAGACAGCCACAAGAGTAAAATAACAACTGGACCTTGCAATAAAAATATTATAAAAATAAAAAGTTTACCTTGGGCTGTGGCTTTAAAATCCTGTGTTATGACTTATGGAAATTCTTCCTGCCACATCAGTGCAGTTAGTTGTAATCAGTGGCATATAAGGAATTGGTTTTAGCTGATACGTGTGTTTTGCTAACTAGATAGAGGAGTTGCCAGGTAAGACATGAGACTAAAGAGAAATTCTTTCTATGATTGAGATTTTTGGCAGATAAGTTAGGAAAAAGCAGCTAGAACAACTTTATAGTTCATGCTTTGGTGGGTACATGTTATTCTTCTATAAGTACTCAGTTTTAGCAAATGTGGATGTAAATTTTGATGTGATCTAGTAGTACATTAGAAAGTTTTGGCTTTCATCAATATGTGTTGCAGTAGTACAATAAAACCAATAGATATATAATTATTTGCTATAGAAAAATATATTTTTGAAAGATATATGAAATACCTGAAATGTTACTCATTGTTACTTCCAATATATATTACTTTTCTTACATACAGTTAAGATTGTACCATATACTTTCAAGGGCAACTGGGCAAAAAAGAATTTTTACTGCTCAAGTAAAGAATACCTTCCAATCCCTTCATTTTGACAGGCAAGGTATTCTAGAATAAATTGATAAAGTACTTGAATCATTCAGATCATTCTCAACTAAATTTAAAGTTCAAGTGATTAATCAATAATGTAGTAATAGAATTTTAGATGTAAGCTAGACTGATATGGATTTTGCAGCATTAATGTCATTATGCGTTAGAGTGAACATTCACCTTAGCCTATGCATTAATGCATTTTTCTTTTTAATATATGTATATCCCAGTAAGTCTTGTTACTTATAGAATCTTATCCATAGGAAGACAAATGCTCTAAAAAAAGTGAATGATTGGTGAGGGTTAGTTAATCTCTACAGCATGATTTATAATGCCATCTTGAATAGTCAGACACAATATCCCTAGGTCCTGAGCAAGGAAGAAAAGCAGTGATATTTCACTTTTAACTCTTTTCATTTCTTGAGTTGGTACAGAGTCTTACAGCCTCACTTACATTTTCCTTTGTATAACTTGAAGTACAAAGCAGTGGAACTCTGCTACAGTGGAACAGGTTTTCACCAGCAACGAAGTCACTTGAGAAGTCTGCTACCAAGAGTTGAGAAGAATAGTCTGTGCTGTATCTGCTTGCTGAATGTTTTATACTCTCATCCCACAATTAGTTTGCAAGTCAAATTGTTCTCTTTGTAGCTAGAAAATTGTGTCATTATTCTTAAATTGCAATAATCAAAACTAAACTATTTAAGTTTGTGGAGTTACTTGTCCTTTTTCAATGGAGGTCCCTGTGGTGGGTTGACCTTGGCTGACCAGATGCCCACTTAGGTGTTCTCTCACTCCTCCTCCTCCTCCTCAACAGGACAGGGGGAGGAAAAACTCATGGGTTGAAATAAAGACAGGGAGATCCCTTACCAATTACTGTCATGGGCAAAACATACTCAACCAGGGAAAATTAGTTTAAATTATTACCTATTAAAATAGAGTAGGATGGTAAGACTGTCAGAGTCAAATACTCTGACCAGGTTCTTTTAGATAGAATCACTAAGGTTGGAAAAGACCTCTAAGATCATCAAGTCCAACCGTCAACCCAACACTGCCATGTCCCTAAGCACCTCATCTACACATCTTTTAAATACCTCCAGGGATGGTGACTCCACCACTTCCCTGGGCAGCCTGTTCCAAGGCCTGACCACTCTCTCAGTAAAGAATTTTTTCCTAATGTCCAGCCTAAACCTCCCTTGGCGCAACTTGAGGCCGTTTCCTCTTGTTCTATTGCTAGTTTCTTGGCAAAAGAGACCAACCCCCACCTCGCTACAACCTCCTTTCAGGTAGTTGTAGAACGCGATGAGGTCTCCCCTCAGCCTCCTCTTTTCCAGGCTGAACACCCCCAGTTCCCTCAGCCGCTCCTTATCAGACTTGTTCTCCAGGCCCTTCACCAGCTTCATTGCCCTTCTCTGGACACGCTCCAGCACCTCAATGTCCTTCTTGTAGTGAGGGGCCCAAAACTGAACACAGTATTTGAGGTGCGAATATTCCACGTGGAGGGTATAATGTTTAATATCGAATATACTTATTTGAAGATATTTGATGTTAGATGGGGTTTCTGATTTAGCAGTGATATAAATCATACTGAAAACACAAGACGTGTAAGTTACGCTTAGCAAAATATAGCAATTGCAATACACAGTTCAAACACAATACCAATGTATTTCCTATTACCAGTGTCTATGATACACTCACCGTCACGACGCTGGGCGTCCTCATGCACCAGGAGGGAATACGTGGGTTGAAACCAGCTCAAGCCCATTGCTCTCTTCAAAGTTCTTTTGCTGGATGTCTGGTTGTTGTACTCTATGTTGGGCTGAAGCAGTAATCATTCCCCCCATACGTGTCTGGCTAACTCAAGGAGTCATTACATCTCCAGTTAATCCACTCAACTGTTAATAGCTGTTCATCTAAAACAAAGGCCGCCTTCTGTTCCCCTTTGTGTTGAGACAAAAGTCAGAGTCTTTGCATTATTCTCTGGGCTTCACGGGCATGAGATCGCCCTTGCCCTTCCTTACCCAGGCTCTCCCCGAGGCGCCCGCCCGCGGCTGAGGGGCTCAGCTGTGCCCTGCGGCGGGGCCGCTGGAGCCGGCTGGAACCGGCTGTGTCCGGCACGGGGCAGCCCCGGCCGCACCTCACAGGGGCCGCCCTACAGCCACCCCTGGCTGCTGCTCCTGCTGGCATCTGCACCCGCTACAGTCCCAAATAAGTAAAAACTTCCCATTCAGTGTAATCCCTATTTCTAAGGTTTACCTAAGCATACACTTAAGTCCCATTTGTTTAAATAGGATTTTTAGTTTTGGTTGAACTAATCTGCTGAATTGCAATTGCAACCTGAAAACTGCAACTGGATGTGAAGGTGGAGATTTTTCTCTTCATTTTTGTAAGGAATACAGGCCAATACTCTTAAGATTTAACATATTTAAAACTATAAAAATATATTATACGATTATATATATATTTTATGTAAATACATAAAGTACTCAAAAACTCCATGTAGCAACATAACATATCCACTCTGCTCAGCTATATCATGCACCATAGAACAGCATAAGTACATAATGACTTTATTTACTTTAGATTTACTATTAGGCAATTATTTGCAATTACAAAGCCAGTGAATTGTACTTGGTTTCACTCGGACAACTGTGCATTTAAATGTATCATCCACTGGGTTGGCCCTTACTCTGCATGTTCACATCCCCTACTTGTGCAAGGTACCTGGTATTTTTCAACCACATCTGTGCGGGCGCAGGGATCTGTGTGAAAGATACCAAAACAATGTTCTACTTAAAGAAGTACCCGCTCAACTGTTTGGTAGAAGCTGTGTAATTTGACAGTTAGGTAAGTGTGATTTGTTGATCTGTGTTTTACTTCTTGTGCCTGATTCCCTTATCTATTTATTTTTCTCTCAAGCAGTCTGTCTGTCTATACCAGAATTGAGATGCTCCCAAATAGGGAACATTGCTTATCTGATGTTGTAACTTTATATTGAAATAGAAATGTATTGAATACAAACTGTACTCATAATTAACACCAACTATATTTAAAAGCCTTAAGGGAGAATAACTCCTTTCCAGTGTGCTCAACATCTTTCCTAACAAGGCAACAGGCAGGCATAGTACTTCTGAGCACGTTATCAGCAAACTGTGACTCCTGCTTGCTTTTAAACAGCTGCATCACTGCAGAAGTAGCAGATGTAGCTTTCAGCTGGCCCTAACACAGCCATGCACGGCAGCTGTGTTCAGGCAGAGAGGCCTGGGCTGCTCTTGCTCAAGCCTGCTCAGGAGCTGGAAAAACAAGGTCATGTGAACTCAGCTCTGTCACTGTTCTAATCATGGTTAAAGCCACCACGGTTGGGTTGAGGAAGGTATGTACTGCAATTGTACAATTTCTAATGCTTTGTATGACTCAAAGAATGCTCTTTGGACCAGCTACAGCCTTCTCGTTAAATACACATATGTGTTAACACAGACACAATCTACTCTGCCTCCAAACTGCTGTGCCTTAAAGGATGAATGTTTAATTCAGGTCAGCATTAATTTAAGCACCATTTTCCATTGCTTAGCAAGTACATGTTTGTTGTGAGTTGTTTGTTACGAGGTGTCTTTTGTAAGGTAATGCAGTGCCTGTTTATGGACTCAGTTGATTCCGGGTCCCTAAAAAGTTGCATAAACCTTAGTGGGAGTGGTATCAGACGTGTAGCATCAGACATGTGGCAGTGTATTTGTATCTCCACTTGAGACAGAAACAAAAGTCTGGGAAGTTTCCATACTAAGTGTGTATATGTAATTGTTTGCCCTCCATAACCATAATTTACTCCAGGCATCTATTGAAATTAAATGTCAAAACAGATATTTGGTCATAGGAAAGTAAAATGATACTCATATTCTTTCCTTTTTCCTATCTGTCACATTTATATAGTTGTATGAATTTTATGTTCAGCTGTCCTACTGAATGCTCACAAGGTAATGAAGTAATATATGTGGATGAAAAGCTTGACTAGGTAGCCTTCTGTACGTAATAAGTTTACAAATATCAATTTATCTCTTCACATGGATGACATGTTACAGTTATGGACAACAGATTCTTTTACATAACTGAAACTTGATAAAATGAGACATCAAAGTATATGTTTTGTTATTATTTTCTTTATTGTTGTTGTTCTTGAGGTTAATATTTTCCATTTGGATGGATCAGGTTAAGGTTATGATACATTACAAAATATATCATTTAACAACTTCCTTTTTAAGGCTTCTCAATGTTGATACTTTTAATGGATAAAAATAAAGGAAAAAAAAAACAGTAAACCCCTCTCAGACTTACATAATTGTGATGTCTCACATGAGTGAATGGTATCTTGTTGACATCTATAAGATATTGATGAGATAGGAACATTCAAAGCATTTTAAAAAGTTTTTTTCTAAAAATTAACTGCAAAAATAAGGCAGTTTACAGAAATAGGATGCTGGTCCCCTAAGTGAAGAAGTTATAGTGTATGGTTTACTTTGAGGATTAACTTATATTAATATAAAACAAAGATGGTGTGTAGATTGGTGTGTGGGCCTGATTTTAATAGTTTGTTCTATTTTGTGGAAATGAGGCTACTTTTGCCTACTGTTAATAAATAACTAAAATACAGATTATATGCAATTTTCAGATCTATGAAAACAAAACATTTAAGTCCTCAACAGTGCACAATTCCCACTGTTTCCACTGGAAGTAGAATTATTGCAAAGTGTATCAAGGTTCAGGCTTACAGTGATTTATAGTCTAAAAATTATACAGAATGAGAGACATTAATGAAAAAAAGCCTATTATAATTTGTAATGTTTACTTTGTGATGAACTTTTCATAGACTCTCTATATAACATACACAGACAACAAAAGAGTGATCTGAAGGTAAGGTTGCCGAGACTATGAAACTCCACCTCGTACTTTCTTAGATTTTCAGTAACCCTGTCACAAAAAAAGTATTTCTTTAGGAATTATTATAAAAGCACGCTGATACTTTATCTCACAAATAAAACATTATAGGATATTTGATTTCTGATCTGACAATAGTAAATTACATCAGTAAAAAGAACTGGTTTTAGTCTCTGTTTCACACAAGCAAAATTAATTCCCTCAGCTTATGCCTGATCCTTGTAGTGAGCAGTGTAATCGGAATGATTTTGATAGCTTGAGCTTCCACTATGAATTGTTGCCTAAGTGAAATTCTAGTCACTAATCACTGAACCATTCACTGTGCAGGTTGCATATGGCTTTGTTAGCAATTACATTTATTTTAAATTGAGAGAATTACTTGGAAACACTGTTCACTGAAGATTCAAACAGACCAGAGCAATTAAGCATTAGTTGCCAAAGGCCTTCAGTTAAAATTATCCGATGGTACTTTCACTATAAATGTTCATCTACCTGATCTCTGGAGACTCCTGACTGATTTCTAATAAACATTCACATTTCCTCACTAATACCAGTAATAATACCATTTAATAATGGGGGGGAAGAAGAAGAAAAGGGACTAATTTTTACTAAGCTTTGTTCTGATGGCAAAAAATGGAGGATATTCAGGGGTTGTTTCTTTCCAGGCACTCTAGTAGTAGAGACCCCTTGTGATCTTAAAGTATCTCCATCTGAAGGAGTCCCTAAACAAGATGAAGTAGCTGTAATGTCTGCCATTATTACTTGTGACTCCCTCAGTATAAGTACAAGACAACTTTAATTACCTTAAGTTACTCCTCCTCCAAATTTACTGAATCAGTACTAATATAGTTATAAACATATGTAATGGACTTGGAGATCCCTTGATTAGATGTCCCTTGGTGACCCCCCATAAAACAGCTATTTTCTAAAACCATGAGAAAAAAAATAAAAGCAGGCAGAACTTACTCGTGTGGGAAGGAGGTAACAGAAGAATATTTAAGCAATTATTATTTTTATCAATAACACCCAATACAGCTTCCAGTGTAACCCTTGTTAACTCCCAATTTCAGTATTTTGGTCCAAAAAATATTGATTCTCAACCTTTGTATGTCAGTAGGGACATTGCACTTTTGCACGATCATTGCAAAAGTTTTTCTGGTTTTAATTCCAGCAATTCTTTAAGTGGTTTAGAGCCACAGACTAAAGATGGGAGATGTTATCTTTGGCTAGAAAGCATTAGGAACTAATGCTATCATATTTGTAGAATATACCAGAATCATTGTAACAAATTTTAACTTTTGTTTCTAATTTCCATTCTGGTTGGTGGTTTCAGTGTGATTCTAACAAATGAAAGCACAGAAGATTAATTTATCTTATATTTAACAATTGCTCTAGAATGATGAAGGGGAATGTATGACTATAATTGCGTTTTAAAAATGTAGATTATCCATAAATCCTGAAATGCAAATATATGTGGTCAGTACATTGAAGAATTTGGTTTTATTTGCACCTTTAGGATGAAGAAAAGCTTCAAAAGAGATATATACTTCCAGGGTTTTAAAGTATAAATTAGAAAGCCATCTATTTAGAAATTACTGGTCAAAAATACATTAGCAATGCATTGAATAGCATTCAGAGAGATTACAAATTCAGTAATTGAAACACAAATTATGCATGCTTATTATTTATGAAATTTTAAGTATTGCTTTTCATCAGAAAATGTAAATGGCATTTAAAACAATTAATTATTCAGACTGGCAAAAATGGAAAAGCTGGCAAAGCACTTTACCATCCCTGAAGTGAAACTAAATAAATTGAGAAGACTCTAATTTCTTGTGCTGTTTAGGCTTAATGTAGCAGCTTAAGTTATTGGGTTGAAAAACTAGATGTAATTCTGAAGTGTAAAATTATGCTGCTAATGTGTTCCTATTTATAATAAAGAATTCTTAAAAAGAATTCTTAAAGTATATTTATATTGGATCACCAAGACGTTTTACCCCTTTGTCTTCTCTTAGAAGAAGGGGCTTTTTTTTAACAAAAAATGTTATAAAATAAGGGGGTGCGGGGAATATCATTGGCTTTGAAGCAAATTTATCTTTATCTCTTTCCTCCTCCCCTTCTTCCACTCCTGAAAGAGAGATGCTAGAGAGGATGTGAAATTAGAACAAATACCATTTGACATCTTCTGGTAACACATACCTTTAAATAGATGTTAATACCAACATAGTGGGAAACTTTAGGCCCAGTGTATAAACATGTCTAGGAATATATCACGATTGTTGTTATTTAAAGTGAATTTCTAAAGATTTTAGGATTGTTTTCTCGGTAGTGTAAAACAGTTTTAGGATTCTTTTGCCTTGAATCTATACTATTGTATTCTTTTTTTTTTTTTTTTTTTCTCCCCTTCTTCCTCCCCTCAGGGCATGTAAAATATCTGTAGAGTTCAGGAAAGTCAGGGAAATGATCTTAGTAAGTCATCAGAGGATTTAATGTAATATCGTGTAGACAGAGACATGAGGATAGTCCAAGAGTTAATCAGATTTTCCAGATTTATAAATGGGGAAATTAGGAGGATAATGAACTGATAAATCAGTAATAAACCTATTCTAAAGAGTAAGACATTTTTGGCTCTCTTCATTAAGATTTGTATCTCCTAAAGGAAAAGTGATTTCTTAATGCTAAGCCGTTTAGAAGTCACTGTGACCTATTTCTGAGAATAAAATTAAAAAGATAAACTTTCCTTTGAAATTCATAGGTAGGACAGAGAAGTCACAAAGGGAATGTAAACTTATTTTCTGCAGATAGCTCTCAAGCTAACTGTTTCACAAAAGGCAACTGGACAAGAGCTGCCGTTGATTCAAATATCAGAAATCCCACGGTTACTGGTGTTCTTGCACTTTCTGTGATTCAATAAAAGATTAATTCTAAAGGAAAGGTTTAATTCTGTAGTTTGAAATAAGAAGCTCAGCAACATGTATGCTAATACAAACTCATTGCCTAATTCTTCTGGGCTCAAAACATATATTCATGTTTGCATCCTATTATTTTCCTCATAGAAACTGTCAAAGGTGTATGGAAACTTTATTAAAAAGCATAACCAAAATTTCTCAGTTTTTCTGTATGGGGAGAGTGTGCTTTGCCATCATCTAATTTAGGATACAATCTGGATCCCTCTACAGTAAGTGAAAAATTCCTGGGGACTTCAGTGGGCAAGATTCACTTGAAAATATTAGCTTTCATATTTGCAAGTCTAACTTAAGGACTTCCCCCCTCCCCCCTTTTGGAAGTTAAATGGTTGAGCACTCATAACTGTGTAATATATGTATGATAATCAGTTTTATTTGTTGAGCAGCTCTGCCAATAATAACGGAACTGTGGAAGTAATGATCTAGGAAATCACCTGCAGTGCTGTCTTCCTTATCTTCCTGTAATCGCCTACTGATCTAAGTACTCAAGGTATTGGTGATTTAAAACTACTGGAAAAAAATAAGTCTAGAAATTTATACAATCTCAGACAATTTTTGTCAAAAAAGAGGAAAAAGCTAGATGTCAAATTTCCCTTGAGTTTAGAAAAAGGTCAGTTGGCTGTATTCAAAACAAAAATAAAATTAGAATATAACAATATAATACAGAGTATAATGAATTAAAATAAATTATGGAATAATAATAGGCTTTTTAACTATTTTTCCTGGTTGATATTCAGACTAGTTAGGGGACTGAGCTCTAGCTTGCTGATGTAAACCAATATTAACAGCATGTATCTAGGTTGTATTCGATATCAAAATCTAAACAGAAAATCTACTGGAATCCAAAGATGTGTGCAGTTTTTATTACTACTATATTACGTATAGTAGTAATATATGTTAACTACATTTTTTCAGTGGAATAAAAAAAAAAAAAAAAAAAAAAGGTAAGCCTTCTTAAAATGTCCAAGACAGATTTTACAGCTAAAGAAAATGTTTATTGTGACCTGGATTAACGTCTACAGTTCAGATCTGGAGTAAAAGAGCAAAACACTTTCTCTGTGGCTATAGAATGATGTTATTTGTATTTGAATACAAAAGAAATGTTGTTTTCCAGTTTTTTTAAGAAGAGTTAATTTTAAAAAATAAAAAGGAAAAGATAAGATAAAACTTGGTAGTTCATCACTTCTTTTTTTTTTTTTTTTTTCCCCATCAGTATTGTGTATTTTCTAGTTTAATTTTTCCTAATAGATAAAATAAATATTCTACTTATTTCTGAAACTTTTATTGCTATATAGTTTCCATGCTGTTCAATAAGATGGTTATTTTATCCATCAAACCCACGTTTGTGTTTTCTTTTTTTTTTTGTAATACTGTCCTCTGTCCCCCTTGTCTGTAAATTTCTTTTCCCTCCCCCATAACTCCTCAAGTGAAGGAATTCTGTAACTCTGTGACTTTACTGTAAAAACATCTCGGCTATTGGAAAAAAATTGCTTATCCCTTATCAAAGTCTTAGTAGAGATTTATGAGATATGTGACTAAATGATGTAGCCAAAATACAGACAAATACTTTTGGAAAACACAGTTACCTCTGTCAGGACTATGTTTGAATGTTGATGACATTTCTTAATAAATTTGTCTGGAGTTATTTCAAAGATTGTTATTTTCTGCTCACCCACCCCTCTCCCCCACTGCCTTTTAACCCTTGAGTACTTGAACCCAAGTGATCCCACAGGCAACTTGCAACAGAATAGAAGTAAAGAACAGTGAGAAACGTGCGGGATACATGCAGTAGTGTTGCTGCAGATGCACACGCAACCTCACATAATGCTAAAGGCAGGGGTGGGGAGAATGATTTGGTGTCTACTTTCAGTTCTGCCCCTCCTTTTATCTATAAACCTGACCCATTTAATGAATGGGTTTACAGCAAGTCAGTTAAAATAGCAAAGCATGAAGCAGTCCAACACAGAGGAAAAGGAGCTGTATAATAGTCTTTTCGTGTCATGCACCTAGCTCCACTCCCCAAACTGTGTATGTACCATGGAGAATTGATGTCTTGTATGGTAAAAAAAGAGGGCTCCTTCTGATGAGTCAGGTTACAGCTTTTCCAGCCTGTACATTTACCTGAGAATATGAGATAAATTACATATGACTTTATATCCAGGAACTCAGTGTTATTGCTGTTCAAAGAGTAGCTTTCCTCCTACAGAGCAGGAGGATTAACTCACAGTGTCCATACAGAAACATGAGAGGCACCTGGTAAACATCTCAAGACATCAGACTACACATCATTATTTCCATGTGAATAGATTATAATAGTCCACATCTGGCTATTAATTGATCTCCCTTTCATACTGTCTGCAATATGAGCATGTATTTTGTCATTCTTATTCCATGTGGTATCTGAGGCAAATTCATACTTGTTTGGCTTTTTCCTCATTAAGAAGTTAAAAAACCCCACCCTATCTACTTTTTGGGGGTATTTGGGTGCAGATCAGTTGGAAAGGCCTAAGCCTCTCAACAGAGTGTTGTGCAATGGATAAGCAGAGTTTCTGGAAGCTGGGGGAAATACTCACCATATTCCTCTCTTGCCTGGAACAAGATGTATGTGGCTGTATATTCTCAGCCACTCAACCTACTCTTCATTTCTACATTTCATTTCTTTCATTTCCTGATGCAGGCCAGGAACTAGCAGAAAGAGACCTTGCAGTCTGTGCATGGATGTCTGTCAGGACAAGATAGGACAGTGTAACCAATATAAGAGGCTTGTGTTTATCTATCTTTCTGGGAGGGAGAACATAAGCTGCCTGTGAAGCATTCAGATGTAACGGAAACAGAAGAGCGGAGGTGGTTTTGTTGTGTTTGGTAAAGGAGATGGAAGAACAGCTGTGGTGAAAGCAGCTGCGAACATATCACTAAGATTTTACTATGCGATGCAGTTGTACTGACCACCTAAAAATGATAATTCCACAATGGTTGCCTACATAGAGTTCTCACATTTTCACTAGAAGTGAGTGATTTTGGTTCCTTAAGGATGAAAAAATGTGGTAACAAAGTCTTGTCCTCAGCTGCAGGTGAAATTATGAATGCCAAATGACTTAAAATGCTGTGGGTCTCATTTCCTCATCTAACGAAGGGATAATGTTCATAGTGTTGATGTTTACTTCGTTGATTGCATAAAGCCTTTACATGTTTTCAGGAACAGCTTCTGTTAGAGGTGAGTATAGCAAGAGTTATGGATGCAGGGGAAGCATAGGGGTTTAGGAACTCAAATTACTTCTGGGTAGTACTGGACTTTAGTTTTGGTATGGCTCAAATTTTCTGTGTTGTTCTACCTGTACTTCAACCAAGGCTGAGATAAATTTCCTCATCTTAGATGTAATGGAGGCCATTCACTGCTGAACTGTGTAAACATAAAACTCATTCTCTGGAGTTTGAGCCACATCAAAAGATTTTAAAGGCACTTTTCTTTTGGGGGTTTTTTGCAAAATTAAATCCATGGAGTGAATTATAAATCTCTTTGTTTCTTTCAAATTAGAGTGTCTGTCAAGGAGGTTGCAGTGCCAGCTTATATTTTCATTTTATCTTGTAAGATATGAACTAGAATTTATTAAAGTTTTTCCACTATCTGAACAGACAGGGTCACCCAATCTGCAAATAATCAAAGAGTAGGTGTTGCTTTTTCTGCAGTCCACTTGCTTAAGAGCATAAAACAGTTGTACTGCAGGAAAGATGTTAATCTTCTATCATGTATCGAACAAATTAAGGTTTTTAAACCTAAAGCACTTTGTTGCTTATCCCAAGTAGAATTCCCTTATACTCATAGACCTTGGTAAGAATCTCATGGTATTGTTTTTAATTGAATAAATCCATAAGGGTTCTAATAGATATCTCATCATCTGCCAGGTACCTTTTCAGCTGGGGAATTCCCACGGATTCTGTATTCCTAACATTATTACACCTAGGGCTGGGAAGGGTGTTGGGAATGTGAAAGAGCTCAGCTAATAAAAATGCATGCTAAACTTACAGATAACGTTTGTTAGGCTGAGGTTCATCAAGATCTCTACAGTGCAAGAGTTCAGGACTCTACAAGCAACAGATGGATTTGAATCTCAGAGAGAGAGAGAGAGAGAGGGATGCTAAATACTGATACTTCTCCAGGGTGGTAACTGTTGTTGAAAAGCCTGCTTGCCTCCAAAGGTTAAGCTGAAATCAGCTAGCTTAAGTTCTTATCCAGGACACGATTAATCAAAATTGAATTACTCCTGGCTGCAACAATGTTCTGCATCATATTGGCAATGCAGTCATATTTATTAAAAAGAGAATTGTACCCTCAGGTTTTTATGTTTCCATTTCATATAGTTAATGCACTTTCTTAAGAAAAATTTTATTGTGATGACAAACTGAAAATAACTGAAACGAAAAAATAACCAAAAGGAAAACTTCAAAAATATAATGAAAATAATCCTTACTTAGAGGACATCTAAATGCATGTACTGTATAATCTCATTGTATTTGTTGTTTCAAATTATGTAAATTCTGTATTGTCTGACTTCAGATATATTTACATGCTTAAATTACTCATTTTTCATTGTTCACCTTAAGGGAATTAGAAATTGCAATTGAGGAAGCAGGAAGCAAAATACACACCACCATCACACACACCCCCCAGCAAAAAAGAAAAAAAACCCAAGCTCAAATTTAAAGTAAAGGCTCTGGAAATATAAGCAGCTCAGGCATATAAATTACTCCAACTGGAACTGATTATTTTTGTAGTAGTTCTTCAAAAAGTGTACTGTTTAACCACATAAACCTGTTTTTTAAAAATAATAATAATAATTGTTACCAGTCTGATGTTTAGCAGTGAAACTAATTTGAGGCTGCTTCTGAAATTCTCTGGAACAAGATCAAAATTAATTCCTTTCATGATGTTGTTATTAAAAAATCATATTTTAATGCCAACAATGTTATTCACTAAGGTATAATAATTTGTGTATTGCAGGAAGGCATAGGTTTTTTACTACACACCTAAGTATGTACATTTACCAAAAAATAAAACAAAACCACAACCATGTCAAATATGTGTTAATAAAATATCAAAGTTTAGAACTATAATCAGAAGCCAAGAAGACCTTGTTTAAGCTTGAAGGATACTAACTATGCCCTTTCTTGATCATCTGTCTTGTCAGTCATTATGAGATATCTAGTCAGTAGTATTTTGAATAGATTTTCTTTCTAAACTGTGCACATATGAAGTCAGGTTTCCTTACACAAAATCTCTCTACATGTTTTGTTTTTTTGTCGTGGTGGGTTTTTTTTGTTTGTTTGTTTTTGTTTTTTTTTCTAGTCTCTGTAAGACCCACAGATCAAGCCAAGTTTGGAGAAAATATTAATTAACCTTAAATACTAGAACCTGTACTTCGTCGTTGGTGGAACATGCCTGGTGTGCTGACATGCTTTTAGACAGCAGAGAACCTTCTTCTGGAATTTACAACATAAAACTTATCAAGAAATGCTAATTCATTCATTAGGAGTATGAACAGTGGTGCATTTCCAGCCCCTGACAGAGCTTAGTTGCTAAAAGGGTTATGTAAGTTATTGCAAACAAAATTCATCTTTTCTTTAGGGCAACACACACAAGTTGCCCAAAAGCATAATTAGAATAGGTTGTGCCATTCTTTTTGTGTGGAGATTGTGGTGGTGCAAGTAACTGAAGTAGGGAGTTGTGGAGAAAAGGCATTAGTAGTTTCTTGACAGGATCTCTTTAAAGGTGGGAGCTCAGCCCCAGTACAGAGCACCCTGGACAGAAGATTCACCTCAGGATCCTGGCAGACCAGGCAAATTTAAGCTGAACTGCGTAGTGCCATTTCCAGCAAAGAACTGATGGGAAAAAGTTTCTTGAATGAACTTTAATTTACCATGTCTAGTACTCCAGTATTAACTATTACTTTTTTTTTTGAGAAAATGACACCAACAGCTTTAGTATTCTACATCTGTATTTTTAAAGCTTTAGAACACGCTGAACTTTAAAATGTCTTTCCTTTTTTTTTTTTTTCATTTTTTCCTTTTTTTTTAAAAGCAAATGATCTTAAAAAGACCAAAACATTCACGTGTTAGAAGTGGGGTAGAAAGCACTGTTAGAAATAAAGTTAACGTTTGAAATGCCATGTAGAAAAGAGTTGGAATAGCATCTGATTTTGCAAATTTGAAGCCAGCATTTACCACTAGCAACTGGAGTAGCTGACTGTAGATGAAAATACATAATGGGGTTTGCCTCTGATAGCAGAGGGCTGGACTTAATGTAGGAAATCACATGCTTCCTAAGTGGAAAATGGATATTTTCCTTTCTAAAATTACTAATATGGCTTTCTATGGAGGGCCTGAAAATGAAGAAAACAGTAGGGCCAGAAAACAAAGAGAAATGTGTATGAATGAGTGAACAGGATAGGTGTATGCAGGGTAGTGTATATTCTAATTAAAACAAACCTTGAAATTAATCTTATTGATTCCTTTTCACTTCATTCCCTAGTTACTGTATTAAAATAATGCTCTAAATCATCATGTATTTGAGTTATTTTCAGTATCCATCTTTGTTATCTAGAAATCTTCCATTAAAAATTAGCATTTTTCCAAGGATGATGCATAGAGTTGTCTTTAGTGAACTGCCTTGCAATTCAAAAATTTTTTTGAGAGATTTATTAAAACTTGACTGCATAAGAAAGCACATTCCAGGGAAGCTGAGTTGCTTAATTCAATAAACTCTTCCACAGTACACACATTAAGATGTGTAACAAAATTATTTAAGTAACTTCATCCTCTCACATGTAGTGTAACAGTAATAAAATAAACAAGTTCTTTACGGAGGGTGTAAATTTTCTGTGTGACAAAATGTAAAAATTACAAACTACTGCTTCACTGTAGAAACTGAGTTCTTTGTACTCCAGTGCAACAAACATAATAAAGTTAATAGTTTAAAATCAACTAAGTGATAACATCAATACCAACAGAATGGTTTCTGGAAGCACTGCTTTTCCTCTTGTTGCTTTTTTGTTATGTTAAACATCACAAAAATACAGAATTTTATTTCCCTAGTAATTTCTTAGGCAACTTTCTTTCTAGTTAGCTATAAGTACATAAATATTTATATTTATTTATAAGCCTATCTTTCGCATCTAGCTATTAATATTTTATTGATGTGCCATTTGCCTTTATTAAAAATTATGCAACTTCAATGTACTGTTTGTGCAAAAGGATTCCAGTCCTTCATAGAACAATGCAGCAGAACTTTGGAGGGGGTTTTTGCTTGTGATTTTCTTCGGTCAGAATGTAATTTTACATGTATTTCCTGTATGGGATTTACAGAAAAGCAGTGTTCCCTTAAAGGAGCTTAACAAAATATAGTTTTGGTAACATTTTGATATATACTTCCATATGCTTGGAAAGGATAAAACAGTCTTTGCATTATTCAAAGCATATGGAATTATTTGTAATATACTTTCATGTTATGGGGAAGGGGACAAAAATTAGAGCATGGAGGGAAATTAGGTGATTCTCGTGGAAAAGTGTTGGTGCAGGATTTCATTCTGCTGAATCCACATAATTTTACTTGCAAAGTGGCAGAGTCAGTAGTCTGTACATCTAAATTCTGCCTAAACCAGTAATGTTATCCTGAATAAACAGAAAGTGCTTGAAAACAAATAAAGCAGAATTTTTCACTGATGTTTTATGCAGATTACATTAATAATAAAGTACATGCTACCTGAGAAGAAAGCAGAGATTTAGTGTGAGGAGAAATGATTGTTAAAATGGAAAAGGATAAACTTAAGTTCCACTCAGACTCTACTTGGAAGCAAAATAGTTGGAGCTTGCGTTTATAGGACATTCCAGCATAGCTTCCCTGAGCAAACCATTTCAGAAGTACATCTATGAGATGTCTTTCGTGGCATGCTGCATTTAAATTGATCTTGCAATTTATGGTTGGATTCGGCATAGAAACTTACTTATGTTCAGCAGCTTCTCAGTAACGCTGTAGTGAGGGTACATACCAGGTGACTAGCAAAGCTGTAGAAGCTCTGACAGACAGGTGTCTATGCAAGCCTTAGCAAGGTGAGGCCAGTTGTCTTTTTTGGTCTGGAAAATATGTGACATTACTTCTCAGGGTTGTTTAGATGGGTCTCATTCTCACATAAAGGAGGGAATGCAACAGTGGAGGCATGTAGATAGTGTTCAGTGTAAGGCTTTGGCAGTATTTGGGGTTCTAAAGCAACTGTTTCCTGTGCACGTCTACAGTACTGTATAAATTTTACATAGCTTCAAAGTAATGCCTCAGGCATTAGAATGCCTCAGACCTAGAAATCAAATTTTAAAAAAAGCAGGATTTCAGCCCTGGATTTTTACATCTGAAAGTTTAAACTGGTGCCAAAACATCCAAGTTTTCTGCCATCTGGTAGAATTTACCTCATTCACATATATGCTAAACTGGCTTTTTATTTAAGTCCTTCCTTTATCCCACAGGGTACTTTCAGAGGTAACATAGTACAGTTTGATGATATACTCTTACAAAAAGCTGTTTAATGTTAGTCTAGCCTCCAATGAACTTAAATTTTTCAGCTTGAAGTGCGCGTTCATGGACTATATTTCCTATTACTATTTGTCCCTGGACACAAGGTGACAAAGAGGAAATCAGAAGAGAGGGAATTTTAGCAACATTAAGACTAGTGCCACCTGCACTGACTCATCATATTTGACAATAATGGGTATTCCTATATAAGTGTGCACTCCAATTCATGCCACTAGATGTTATCTCAAACTATCTCAGTTAGTGGTGTCTTAAAGGCTTTGTCTGCAGATATCTGATAAGAATTTTTTTCTCTTAATTTAAGGGGACAGGATAGAGGAGGAATTGTCATATATAGGTGTAGAGAACCTATGCACCATTTTAACAAGCAAACTCAAATGAAACTTTAATGTACAAACCCAAGAGGTCATCTACATTCAAGGATGTTACAGGGAAACTTCTGCAGAGTTTTGAGATGGGTCATGTGCACCTCATTTATTGCTGGATTTTCAGCCATAGAGCACAAAGCTCTTACAAGCTAAAAATGATTTTACATTTCCACTTCCCAGTAAAAAAATGTCATATCAGACATGTCAAAATCAGAGTAAATGACAGTCCTGGAGATTTATAAGATTTTTAGTTAATTAATGTAATTGCAGCTTTATAGTAATTCCCCAGATGTTAACCAGGTCACATGAATAAATTCCTCCATGTAGCATCCAAATAAGATTCAGAAAAGAAGAAAAAAGAGGCCTGAATAATTAATTATGCATGCAAAGTTAGTTTCAGCAAAAGTAGCTTGTCAGGTAGTGCTAATGCAAGTGATGCTCGACCTAGAGATTTTCTAATCTATTTAAGTAAAACTGAAACCAATTTTCATACATTTTTTTTTCCTTTACCTTTCTTTTTCAACTCATCAGAGCTTCCTCTGAAACAATTGGGGAAAAAAAAAAAAGAACACAATTTTGTACATGAAATGGAACTGTGGACTATATTTTCAGTCTTACCATTCAGCAAGTCAGAGAGGTTAGTGTTTCAGCCAACTGAAACATTGATTTTCATTTAAATCTTAAACTCAGCAGTGTTTTGCTATGTCATTGGCATTTGTGTTCTACATCAGGGGATTAATGGCCACAGAATAAAAAAGGGAGTTAAGATATATTTTGTGTCAGAAAATGTTAAATAATGCAAAGCACCAGATTAGAATACAGATATTTTTGATAATTGATATATTGCCCTCGCCATCTTGCTAAGTGATAATTCTTTTGATGAAGTATTCATCAGCATGCAGATCTGTAGTCTACACACAGTACTGACTTCTCTTACTAGTTAAATGTAATGAATTACTCCTAGCTGCTTATCCCTGTTATTTAAATGTTCTGGATAAGGAATTAGAAGTATTCTTTTTTAGCTTAACTTTCATGAAAAGAAAAGCAAGAGGAAATTTTATTGTATCTGTATAATGAGACTTTTTGTGAGTTTGGGGAGACAGAATTATTCAAATATTTTTTCAACTACTGTATGGGAAGCAATTCATAGTAATGAGTATTGTTTTACTGAATACTATGGAGAGTCTGATTTGAATGTGTTTTCTGTATAACTGATATTAATATGTGCCTTTCCTCAAACTGTCTTCCTTTCTAAAGGAAGTATTTAGGGAGAGGTGGACTAAAGGGGTCTAGAAAAGTAAAGAATTAAATTCTAAGGGAGGCAAAAAGACAGCATACTTATAAAAAAAAGAAAAAAAAAAAAAAAAGGTTTCCCTGACAATAGAAACCAGAGGGACACAGAGTATTTGCATTGCTCATTTTTTGCACAAAGGTTACTTTTTATGGCATAGCATGTAGCTGTGAATGTCATTAGTTGAAATCTTAAGGAATTATTGTGCGTAGTCTCAAGGCAACAAAAAAATCCATTGATTTTCCCAAGAGTAGTATCTCTCTGGTTGAGACCATCCCATGTATAGGCTGGACAATGTGCTTTTAAAATCTGTTTACAAACAAACAAACAAAAAATTCTTTAGATTGATGCACAGTGAGGATATGCTTTTCCAGCTGAGTTTATGCCTAGCTAGCAGGTGTAGAAGTGTAGCCTTTATAAAAAATTTACTGTATGTAAAAGTCCAAGTGGTAAAACAGATGAAATGCATACTTTAAGGGTAGTGAGTTATTTTTTCTGTCCTTCTCCATACAGTAGTTCCTTCAAAATATATACAACCTTTTCATGTCTACCTTTGTACACTTCCTCTTACAAGCCAATACAGGAATGTACAATACATAAATTGTCTTGTATAAATACAGCTAATCTCTACCTGAATAGAGATTTACACCTCCATAGAAACTTACTCATTTTTTTGTAGTTCCATGAAGATATAGTTACAGAATCCGCCAGAATATGTAGTAAAGATTTCTAAAGAAATAATGTAGGATACAAAAAAAGAAAAGAAACAGGTGTCCCCCCACTCCAGCCCAACCAAAAAAAAAACAAACCAAACAAACCAAAACCCAACAATAACGACAACAAAAACAACCAAAACCTCAAAACCATTCAAAAGAATGTACTGAGAAAATTGATTAAATAAAATATTAGGAAAGTTGGACATATGTAGTTTGGTGATGCATGAAATTACATTGCACCACTGGTTTATCTAAAGAATAGATATCTGAGAGTATAGTATTAAAAATAAGTGGGGTGTTGAATGGGTATGTTTGTAACAAATATTAACATTTTTAGCATAATGAAATAGATAATTTTATATGAAATTAAATGTTAGAATAACACTTTGATTTTTTGACTAGAATTTTTCAGACCTTAGAGGACAAAGGTTTCCACAAACTGTACAAGTATAAGCTGCAAATTCCTGATAGTAGTAATAAAAAGAAACTTGACCACATGGAGAGAATTCTCTTTGTGTGTTGCCTGGGAATTAATGTCAGGTCACATTTAGAGTTTTTGGCATTTATATGTTCATGAATATTGCTCTCTATGCTCATAGTTCTGTATGACTGTGTCTGAAGTATCACTGTAGGTATCTGCAAGGGCTCATAACAGTTGGATAAGGTGTAAAAATTTGGTATAGAATAAAAGTCTCATTTTCAGAAACAGATCTATGTGCAGCATATTTCTGTGCTCAGGCTGAACATATGGGAGCTTATAAGTGGGGGGTTTATCCACTTGCTATTAAAAGAACAAACAAACAAAACAGACTGTAAAAGATAATAGCCTGTGCCCTGTAGCTGCTGCATCTCTTTTGATCAATGTACCTACAGCAAGCTTCCCAGTTCCAACTTGTGCCACTTCCATAGTTGCCTGCTTTTTTACTGTCTTAGTCTAAGAAGTCTCAAGTTATCTTTCGCCCTGGCTAGCTTGGGATGAAATATTTATTTTAAAGACTGTTTTTATTTCTTCCCAGCAAAGCCAGTGAAAGAATTGTAGTGTTTACAAAACTGAAAAACGTTGGCAACACAGTGCACCACAAAAAGCGAGGAAATGAAATTACAACCCTTGTTTCAGTTATCCTTTCAATTCTGTTGCTGTTATTGGGTTTTGTTTTGGTTTGTTTTAATTAAAAATTTCTTCCCATGATAAAAAGTGTGGTGAAACCCTTCTCGTGGAATCTGGAAGCAAGGCAAGGTCATAAATCGGGTTCATCTCTTCAAACACAGCTACTCTTCCATGATACATAAGCTATGTTATGTCGGTCACTTATTTCTCTGCACCCTTTTTCAGACTTGAACCACTATCCACCTGTGTTTTATTCTTTTCTCAGAGTTTTCAAACTTTGAGGCCTTGATCTTTTTCATCTTTATTAAGACTTCAAATCTAGTGGGTATTTGGTTTAATTAAACCATTGTAGCAGAGCTGTGTGGTGATATTATAGTTACTATGAGTTGCTAATTACTTTAACTTAATACCTAAAGATCTAATGATGTGGTATTGTTTTCATTTGCATTCCTTTTGATGATATTTATTGCTTGGGATTGCTATGTCCCCAAACTCACTAGAGTTTAAAAGGGTAACAGCCAATTTCACTTTTCCTTTTAAGTTAAACCAAGAAACCCCCGCTTACATCAGCAGGGCTTAATACTGAGACTGTTTGGTTCCAACCCCCCTCATCATTTTATTCAGCTGTTGACACTGTGGAAGAAAAACAAAATAAAAAAATAGGGGCCAGATTGTCAGCTGAGAATAAGCTCTTCAAACAGTATCAGTTGAAAGTCTGTTGCAAAGGTTATAAAAGTTATCAGATTGGTGAATTGATATTTCCAGCTAACTGTCTGGGGCTTAGTACTTTCAGTAAAGTGAATCTTACTAGAAATAGTAATTTCTAATCATGTCCAATCCTAAGTAGGAAAAAATAATCTTATGAGATGTGTTTATTGAATATTTAATTGGAGAAGAAGCACAGTCAGATGTTTAGGAGGGGAGAAGAGAAATGCTCCTTCCTCTTAATTTTATTATGCCAGCTACCAGACAGTTTAGGAGTAGTAATATTTTACAAACTGAAAAAGTATTAAGATTATTTTTTTCAAAGAAAAAAGAAACAAATCATTATGCATTTCTGCATAGGTTTAGTGATTACCTCTGGCAGTGTTTACAGAGGGCGGGAAGATAACATATGACAGTTGACATCCAGCTGATTTCATTCACCTTCTGCAGCCTAAGTAGGTGTAACTGAGGCCAAAGATGCTTGACATACCAGTGCTTGGTACTGTGATAGTGGTTATTACTTGTTTGAATTGCAAAGTTGCTTAGATTTTCTAGCCTGGAGATTACAGTCCCACTGTGCTAAATAGTGTGCAAACTGTCTAAAAGATAATCCTTGCCAAGAGAACCTGTGGCCTTTGAAAGTAAGACACAGACAAACACAAGGAAATAAAAAGAGAGTATTTTTCCACATGATCATCTGGACCACAGCTAGCACCTGTTTAGCCATTGTTAAGGTTTTTATAAGCTTTACATCAAGAAAAATTTTCATGGAGAGATTTGAAGGACTGAGAAGTCACTTTATGGAAAGCTCTTTCAAGGGTGAGAGCACAGGTAAAGGTAGAAAGTCACATATTTAAAAATGTAATGAATGGGTAATCAGGGCTGAAATAATTGGCTGATTAGAAATGGAAATCACCACTGTGAGGCAATATCTAAGCACTTAGTTCTCAGAGGGACCAGCATTTTTTAGTACAGGGCTGTTACTCATCTGTCCTATACTTTTACAATCATCATCAACCTCTGGGGATAAGATGGGGTGTTAGATTATTCCTTCTCTCCCTCTTTCTATTTGACACTTATTACTTCTTTCCCCTTCTCTCTTTTGATAATCTGTCACTAAAGATTCTTGGGCAACATTCCTTTGGGACTCTGAAGAGGATTAATCTCTGATATGAATAATATCTGCAATATTTCATATACTGTGGGGTGATGGCTGGTACCTGTCTATTTGTTCTCAGTTAGGGAACTGCTTTTCCTTTAAAAAAGGAGTGTCTGGGTCAGGTGAAGCTCTAGTGGGAGGGAGAAATTGCTCAGTCCTTTGGGAGCCTCTCTGGGCAGAGACTAGGTTTCAGCCTGAGAGGGTGTTGGTAAGAGGTAGGAAGAGTCACAGTGATGAAATCTAATTGTACAGTTTGATTAGAATCATAGAATAGTTTGGGTTGGAAGGGACCTTTAAAGGTCATCTACTCCAACCCCCCTGCAATGAGCAGGGACATCTTCAACTAGATCAGGTTGCTCAGAGACCCATCCAGCCTGACCTTGAGTGTTTCCAGGGATGGGGCATCTACCACCTCTCTGGGCCACCTGTGCCAGTGTTTCACTACCCTCATCGTAAAAAATATCTTCCTTATATCTAGTCTGAATCTACCCTCTTTTAGTTTAAAACCATTCCCTTTTGTACTATCGGAACAGGCCCGACTAAAAAGTCTGTCCCCATCTTTCACATAAGCCCCCTTTAAGTACTGAAAGGCTGCAGTAAGGTCTCCCCGAAGCCTTCTCTTTTCCAGGCTGAATAACCCCAACTCTCTCAGCCTTTCTTCGTAGGAGAGGTGTTCCATCTTGCCAATCATTTTTGTGGCCCTCCTCTGGACCCGCTCCAACAGGTCCATGTCTTTCTTGTGCTGAGGGTTCCAGAGCTGGACGCAGTACTGCAGGTGGGGTCTCACCAGAGCAGAGTAGAGGGGCAGAATCCCCTCCCTTGACCTGCTGGCCACNCAAGACATGCCCTTGTTGAAGCCACGCTGGCTGTCTCAAATCACCTCCCTGTCCTCCATGTGCCATAGCATATTTCTAGGAGGATCTGTTCCATGATCTTCCCAGGCACAGAGGTGAGGCTGACAGGTCGGTAGTTCCCATGGTCCTCCTTTCTACTGTTTTTAAAAATGGGTGCAATATTTCCCTTTTTCCAGTCACCAGGGACCTCACCTGACTGCCATGACTTTTCAAATACCATGGAGAGTGGCTTGGCAACTACACCAGCCAATTCCCTCAGGACTCTGGGATGCATCTCAGGTCCCATAGACTTATGTATGTTCAGGTTCGTCAGCTGGTCACGAACCTGATCTTCCCTTACAGTGGGAGGGACTTTGCTCCCCCAGTCCCTGTCTTGAGTTCCATCCACTCGAGAGGTGTGGGAAGAGAGATTGCCAGTGAAGACTGAGGCAAAAATATTGTTGAATACCTCAGCCTTCTCCTCATCTGTTGTTACCAGTTTGCCAGTTGTGTTCATCAGGGGGGTACACTTTCTTTGACCTTCCTTTTCTGGCTGACATGCCCATAGAAGCCCTTCTTCTTATTCTTTGCATCCCTTGCCAAGTTCAACTCCAGCTGTGCTTTGGCCTTCCTGACCCCATCCCTACACAACTGGGCAGCATCCCTATACTCTTCCCAGGATACCTGTCCCTGCTTCCACTGCTAGTGCATTTCTTTCTTGCCCTTTAGTTTGACGAGCAGGCCTTGACTCATCTATGCCAGTCTTGCTTTCCTTTCCTGATTTCTTACTTAGGGGGATCGAGAGCTCTTGCACTCCATGGAAAGTCTCCTTAAAGATCTGCCAGCTCTGTTCTGCTCCCTTGTCCCTCAGGACTGTTTCCCAGGGGGTCCCATTGACTAACTCCTTGAACAGCTGGAATTTTGCTTTCCTAAAATTCAGGGTCCTGACTTTACCCTTCTCCTGCCCTATATCCCTCAGGACTGTGAACTCCACTAGTGCATGATCACTGCAGCCCAGGCTGTCTCCAGTCTTGACGTCTCTGATAAGCTCACGTGCATTGGTGACCAACAGGTCCAGTAATGCATCCCCTCTGGTAGGGCTGTCTATTATCTGGCCTAAGACGTTATCCTCGATGCATTCCAGGAGTCTCCTAGATTGCCTAGAGTGTCTTAGAGATTGCAGAGAGGAATGGAGTTTCAATGGGTGCAGAGAGAAAAAGTTAGAAGAAAGCAGCAGGAACTGGGCAGAGTTCGCCGAAGGCAAATGCATTGTGTTCTGTTGCAATGTCTTGAATCCTTTTGTTATGGTGTGTTTCAGTTACTTGTCCAAGGTAGCACACAAATGTTTATAACAAGGTTAGAAGCCAGACTGATAAACATTTATATTATGTAGTGGAAGGTCAGTAGAAATCTTTAAGGTAGCACAGATCGGAGGCAGCATGTCCACATGGTGCAATAGACTTAGTAGTTTTGATCCAAAGCAATATTAATGTGGGCTCAGTGTCATGTGTTGCAGCTAGGCTAGATAGGCTTTAGCTGGCTGGCTGGTAAACAGCTAGCTCTGGTGTCTCTGCATGTATTCTTCACTGTTTCTTCTTCGACAGCATGGGTGGATGCAAGTAAGCCAAGCTTCTCTACGTGTTTGCCTTTCTGGTCCTGGATTGTAAATAAATTCCCTAACAATCACTGTAACCCTAGAATTTCCAAATATTTGGACTGCAGCCTGCTGCTGCCTCTGAATACTTTTTAGCCAAGTTCTCTTTCATAGTCCTCTGTTTTTAAAAGCTGGAAGGATTGCATGGTCCTGTGCCAAGAGCTAACACAGTACTTGTTAATGAGTCAGAACACAGTACTATATAGGAATATAGAAATTATTTTTCTTGAAATTCATTCAAGCGAGAATATAATTAGAGGGTCATGAGAATCCTATGAAGAGGAATACTCTAATATAACCTTAACTGTTCCTACTTATGTGCCACATTATTAAGCCTGACCTACTAAGCTTGCCTCCTGAATACAGCATGCCTCCTCAATGCTTGTTAAAAATGTCTAAGTACCACTAGAGACTGCTGGAGGCATTATGTAGTGGAATGCCTTCCTGCCTATATATGCTCCATTTCCCAGCAACCAAGCCCCTTTCTAGCCCCAGTCCTTACTGGTAGCAGGAGAAGCTGGTTATCCTGAATACGAAGAAGAGTATGTCATAGTGTCTTTCTAAGTTTGTCAGGAAAGTGTTTAAGGAGGTTCTCAGAAAGTGGAGTTTGCCTGGGACTGACTGTGTTCTAGAGTAAATTTTGTGTTATTAACCACTTTAACTTTGGACTTTGTGCCATCTGCCACAATCCATGAGGTGATCAGATCTGGGAGGAGCAATGCCATCTCTCTTTGAAAGACACTAAGACATCTTCTCCTCCCTATTCAAGACATCAGGCTCAACCTGACATCATAGCACTTGTTTCTCAGTGATGCATTTATAAGTTCATTGGAATAAATGGAGTCAGATTGTTTTTGAAAATTTGAGCAAGCAGAAAGGGTGGGAGGGAGAGCAATATGTGTAAGTGGTGACAGGCTTTTCAAATACATGGCTGCAAGGTGGGGAGAAAAGGTAGAGCTTTAATGTCTGAAATGTGAAGTCTGTTGCAGTGAGATACGTTGAAAAGACTTCAAAATGAGCCCCATATAAGTTTTGCTTCAAATGAGTAACTTCTTAAGATTTTCCTCTCGATGCTGGTGTGAAAGGCTCATGCCTGTAGATATGTCAGGAGGCTCTGAATGTTCCCTGCCCACTAAGCAAAAGATTCAAACATCTTCCCCCTTTCTATCTTTTCCTTTCAAATCCTACATTTTCCTTCTAGGGGTCTTCATGTGCTGTGAGGTAGCGATCTGCCCCAGGAAATTTCTTAATGCTGTAGTCTCAGAAGCTCTGAAGAGTGTTTCACAGACCTGGGACAGGCTGCTCAGGTGTTCCTAACAGAACCCTTAACTGTAAGTAGAGTTAGATGTTATACTTTGTTGTTGTTATTGTTAGTTTCCCCCCCTCCCGATCATACTCTTTCAGATCTTTTTTTTCTGCGATCTTAAACTTTTAAAACCTGTGACTTTCCTTTATGGTCTCTCCTCCTTTTTTTCCCCATTCTGGTTTTACAATAATAAAATAAAACAAGCTGCTGTTGGCTTTTCAGACATAGGAATGGATGTGTTACTCATGAATGGAAAAAGGCATATGTAAGAAACTTTCAGCGATGTCTCATACAATTCTAGGGGCCTAATGCATTCCTCGTTCCTTTAGTATTTGAATGTATTCTGTAAGTGACAAGCAATTATCAAATGTCATTTTTCTATTTCCTCTTAACTCTACATGTTTTTATCTCAATCTTAGAGTCTAAAACTGCTACTGTGCAGGGCCTTTTAAGAGTAAGTGTATACTTTTCAGGGAGATGTTGATATTCTTTGGGGGGGAGGAACAGAACTCTGATGATCTCTTTTCCTATGTCCCACTTCTCTTGCATTTGGATTATACCATCCATGACAGAAATCTTTGGTCTTTTCCATAGAAGTTTTAATGCTTAATGGTTGTGGCTGAATACTAAATATTTTGAACTTACTTTTTTTTTCCCCTTGTCCTTTTTTGAAAAGGATTAATATCCCTTTGATAGAGAGAGTACCTTTTAATTGTGTTGCATATTAGGAACTAAAATCACTAATCCCTTAGAACCCTTACTCTCATACATTTGTTGTGCATGTCTGGTGATCTTTAAATAGAGCAGTTTTCTCATTGCTACTAATGACAGTGGTGTTAACATGATAATATAATTGCTGTGGATTCTAGAAGCTTGAATTGAGTGAAGGGTCAGGGGTTGGTTTCTTTTTTTTTTTAACTTCTGTTTTGTTGTCATGTATTTCCATTTTGCTCAGTATTCAGTGGGATATTTTTATTGGTGAAAATCCTCGCCCAAATATAATGCAATGTATTTTTGCAAGGAAACAGTTAAGGCAGAAGAAAGAAACATTTAAGGAGGAAAAAAAACAAGTTAAAACAAAATCTTTCTACTCTTTAGCTTTCCCTCTTTTCCAGTATGTTCTGTTACTCTGTTTTGAGTACATTTTGATACAGCTAAGAATGCCGCAGGGTAAATTGTGAGGAAACATATGCAGAATGGATATGCACTGCTTGCTCTGTAACAATTGCAAGAATTGTTATTAGTGGGTTAGTACTTATTAGGCAACATGAATAAGCTGCATTGGACCCTGAGGGTATGTTTATACTGTGCAGCAGAGCACAGCACAAACAGTCCCTAGCTAGCTCCAAGTAGGTTGAAGCATCAGCATGGCACAGTGCAGCAGCATATGAATGCCGACAGCAAAATGGCTGTGCTGGCATGGCAGTTCTCAGCAGTACTAATGAGCACCAGTGACACAGTTAGACTATTTCTTTTAAAACTTTGTTTTACCATCTTTGCCCCTTTTTTGTGTTTTTTGGGTTTTTTTTGGGGGGGGGGGGATTGTTTTTGGTTTTTTTACATTGTAGACACAACATTTGTGTAGGCCTCATACAGGCAAGTTTATTTCATGTTGTAGGATGATAGAACAACACTTGCATATATATATATTTAATGCATACATATATTTAATGTAGAATGATAAATATCAAGTGATGCAGACTTTATTCCCTGCAAAATCTCATCTTACATTTAATACAATGTAATGTATTAAAGAAGGGGGAAAAAAAGTGCCGTTGTTAATGCAGAGCGTGTACATGTGACTGCAAACAGTCGCAACTTGGTTACACGTAGTGGTTTCTATTGCAACGTATACCTTCTCTGTGATTTGCTCTTTCATGCAGGACTTCAGTAGCCACTGGTGATACATAAGAAGTTGTTTATTGCTGTTGTGCATTGATTTATATTTTGGTGGTTTGGACCCTTTGCAATATCCATGAGTGATGACTTTTAGCTGGTGCACATACATCAAGGTCGCTGACACTTATGCTAACTGTTCACCAGTTGTGGCTCCAGCTGCGTGCTGTGCACATTACATCAGCCTGCTGAGCTGAGCAGAGACATTTGCCATCCCCTGTTTCTTAGCACTCTTGCATAGCTGGGGGGGATACTTAAGGATGTCTTGGGAGAAGGAAGAGTTACCTGCATCATGCTCATCCCAGAGAAAAATGAAGGAAAAGAAACATTCAAGAAGAATGTTTGTATTAATGCAATGTGCACCAAAGAAACATTCACAAAGGAGCAAATGCAGTAATCAAGTATCCAAGCTAAAAAAAGTGAACAAAGCATCTAAAAATATTGATGTTTAAACAGCTATTCATACACATTTGGGGACATTTTTCAAGTAGTTTTTACTTAATACCTGTGGTGGGTTTACCTTAGCTGGCTGCCAGATGCCCACCCAGCTGCTCTCTCACCCCCCCTCAACAGCACTGGGGGGGAAATAAGATGGAAAAGCTCGTGAGTTGAGATAAAGACAGGGAGATCCCTTACCAATTACCACCACAGGAAAACACACTTGATCTGGGGAAAATTAATTTAATTTATTGCCAAGTAAAATGGAGTTGGATAGTGAGAAACAAAAACAAATATGAAAAGAACACCTTCCCCCAGCCCTCTCCTTTTTCCCAGGCTCACCTGGGAAGTATGTGCTATTTTTCTGTTGAAAAACTAACATGCGAGGCCCACGTGTGATGATAAGTAATGACTGATGAGCTTTATTTCACTTGCCTTACAATCAAATTCCCTAAAACTTCTCATGGAAAGGAGCTACTATTGAGGAGTCAGAAGAGAAACTCAGGTGGGACACAGAAAGTGCAGGGATTCACGGCTCTGTTTCACAGGTTCTTTTCCTGCCACAGACAGACATTCCCATTTGCTTGCAAAGGGCATACCTGTATGGCACAACTGCTGGTGTGCCACATTTGCATCTGTACTTGGCATTTTAGCATGCACTAATCCCATCTCTGTTGTTGCAGTTGGATGCAGCACTCCAGCGTGCAATGCTGACTAGCCGTTAAAAGGAATAGTGATGTGCAGTGGTACATGACCATTTTCATGTTCTGGTCAAAGTGGAAAAGGTTACTTGGAAGCACTGATGTTAATTGCCTGCTTTCAGGCAACTAGAAAGTTTTGTTATGCTCCCTTGTGTCTGCCTAGCATGGGAACATAGATTCAGTCATGTCTAGGGTTTTGCACAAAAGTAGATGATCACATCCCTGATATATTTCTTGGCAGTTTTCCTCAAGCTATTGCACATTATTACATTTCTTTAGCTTAGTATTCTGGGTGCAATGCTGATTCCTCCATAATCAATTGCTAAATACCTTACCTGTTCCAGAGGGCTGGAATTGTAACAACCAGTTTCTGTTAGTATTGGTGGCTGCAGCCTCACTCTCTCTAAATAAGAGATCAAGAAAAGGAAATTGGGTGGCGGAAAGAGAGGTGATGAGGGGGGCTGGCAACAAGTTTATTAAAATTTCTTTTTAGAAGAATGTGAAAGAATCTCAGTTTGAGATTTTTAGAAATCAGTAATTGCGCAATGGTTATGTCTCTTTTCTCATTCATCATCTCTGTCCTTATTTCCTTATGACAGTCATGTTGTTAAAATGTATTTAGGTAAAACCAAAAAGTGTTAAAGCGCGCGTGTGTGTGTGTATGTAGGCACAAAAAAACGCATGAGGTCTAAAACACCTAGCTGAAACATTGAAGAGTAAAATGATGCCTTACAGAGAAATACTAGTGTTTTTTGTACAGCTACTTTTAAATCATGAGAATGACTTCAATTTTAATTTTCTGAAATGACAGAAATACAGTGCAGTCTGACAAATCATTTAAAAATGAAAGTATTAATCAGAGATTCTGAGGTGACATAGATTATTATTGTTCTAAACTATTTGAGAAATTCAGAATTCCAAAAAGCTATTCATTCAGCAGCAGCACCCTTTCCTCACAAGTACTGAAATTATCACATACTTTCTTCTGCCTAGTGATATAAATATTATTTGCCATTACATTTCCCTCACTGCATCGTGCTTTGGCTAAGCTTTGCATGCAACTCCATAAAGACTCCCTGCTCAAAAGAATTTTTCCCCAGATAAGTTTCTGGTGTATAATCTACTGCCACTTGCTACTGGCTACCCACCACTGCTGTCAAAGTTAGTGCTGGATAAATGCTGAAAAATTATGTTGTTTCTTCAGAACAAAATTTTATGATGTGTTAAAGCAAAAAGACAAGCTTTGTCAAATGATTTGCTTTGGGATCTAGAATGCAACTTGTAAATGAGAAAAAATAGGTGCGCAGGAAGTCTGAATATTCAAAAATACATACACAGTGGAGGGTGGAGGGGTTTTTTGTTTTCTTTTTAAATGATCAAATTTGTCCCGACTATAGTCATAGCATACTGTTTCATTTAGACCCAGAAGAAGTCTCCACACACTTTTCTCCCTTTGATTGCATTTCTATTATGCTCCTGATGTAGTAGGTACAGTACCTACTATTCCATACTGTTCACTTCTGTCATTCTACTGCTTGCTTCTGTACTTCTAAACAATGAAGACTTGTTGCTTAGAAGTTAGGTAACTAACAGGTGTGTGTTTGTAATTGTGTGGAGTAGTAATTAATTATAAACTGTGCGTTTTAGAGGTATTGTTAGATTTAGTGATAATTAATTTTAGCTATGGAAACTATAAACAAACATTGTCCAAGCATGGCTCAGGGACAAATTGCAACCCTATAAGGAAAGGAGGAAATAAGTTCATGAAGAGTTCACTACCCTGCCAACCACCACAGACCACCCGAGACCCTCAAGAAGACCCTAAGGGCTTTAGTGAGCATGCGTGAAGGATGATGTAATATTATAATTAGTTCTCCGAAATCTAATGAATATGTAAAAGAATCTTAGAATATGTATTAGAAATGTGACTATAAACAGTACAGTGATTGGACCAGGTGTGCTTGATTTATGGCAAGTCCACTGAGCACCCAAGCCTGAATAAAACAATATCTCTCCTGAGCGTGTGGAATTGGTTACTTGCACGCCGGGCACGAATCCGCTTTTTGGACAACACTCCTACAGGCTTTTCTGTCATTTTGAGTTCTGCACAAACTCCTATCTGTATCTATAATGAGATAATTCAAATTCTAGATGTATATATTGCTGATAACTGTAAACAAAACTTTTTTTTTTTTAANTGATCAAATTTGTCCCGACTATAGTCATAGCATACTGTTTCATTTAGACCCAGAAGAAGTCTCCACACACTTTTCTCCCTTTGATTGCATTTCTATTATGCTCCTGATGTAGTAGGTACAGTACCTACTATTCCATACTGTTCACTTCTGTCATTCTACTGCTTGCTTCTGTACTTCTAAACAATGAAGACTTGTTGCTTAGAAGTTAGGTAACTAACAGGTGTGTGTTTGTAATTGTGTGGAGTAGTAATTAATTATAAACTGTGCGTTTTAGAGGTATTGTTAGATTTAGTGATAATTAATTTTAGCTATGGAAACTATAAACAAACATTGTCCAAGCATGGCTCAGGGACAACTTGCAACCCTATAAGGAAAGGAGGAAATAAGTTCATGAAGAGTTCACTACCCTGCCAACCACCACAGACCACCCGAGACCCTCAAGAAGACCCTAAGGGCTTTAGTGAGCATGCGTGAAGGATGATGTAATATTATAATTAGTTCTCCGAAATCTAATGAATATGTAAAAGAATCTTAGAATATGTATTAGAAATGTGACTATAAACAGTACAGTGATTGGACCAGGTGTGCTTGATTTATGGCAAGTCCACTGAGCACCCAAGCCTGAATAAAACAATATCTCTCCTGAGCGTGTGGAATTGGTTACTTGCACGCCGGGCACGAATCCGCTTTTTGGACAACACTCCTACAGGCTTTTCTGTCATTTTGAGTTCTGCACAAACTCCTATCTGTATCTATAATGAGATAATTCAAATTCTAGATGTATATATTGCTGATAACTGTAAACAAAACTTTTTCTTTTTTAATATGTATATGTGCATACATTGAATATTCAGGGATTTTTACTGCCTAATCTTCTTGAATACGAAGTCAAATATTTTTTCATGTGTTTTGTTTACTGATAGGTCAGCTTAATCTTACCTTATGTTTCAAAAATAATGGTAACTTAAAATACTTGGTTTTTTGTCATGAATGGGTTACTGGATCTTGATTATGAAATAATGGGTTAGTCATTCTGTTATAGAACTAATCTTCAAATAACATTAATAGAACTTTGTCATCTTGGTATTATGTTATATCACTGTGTGCAGAACCAGATGGGAAGGGAAATCAGAAAACTCCCTTGGTACAAATACCATCTGACAAGAAGAAATAAAACCACCTGTTATGCTGTGTAAAGGCAGAGTTAAGGCTTTTTAAGATAGGTGAAGTTTTTTACTTTCTTTTCTTCTTTCTGGCCCATGTAGACCTATGATTTCTTTCTTACATTTTATTGGAATTATTAATTGTACTCCTGAGGTCACAGCCCAAAATGCACAGTTTATCCAGTGGTGAAATCTTGCCTCTTTTTGAGTAATTAACAGTTCTTGCACCTCTTTTATGCTCTCCTTCCTTCCCTATACATACTCATTATCATGGTTTGTCAATTATCTTCCAAACTGTATTAAAAAAGATAACACTCTAACATTAGCAATTGCTCAGAAGTTGCTAATAGCTCTCATGAGAGCACTTGTCTCACCCCATATCTCCCAACTTATCAAAAGGTCACATTAATTACAGGACCCTTGCTGGGAATAAATCAATGTGTCAATCAGAGACCCACAATTGTGCTGCAGTTGGAAAGTAAAAATTCCAGAACAAGGTTATATTTAGGGCCTAATTTTTTTTTAATACTATATTTGTGAGTTATCCTAAGAACAAAGAATAATGCCAGTATAATGAAAATCAAGGTATATGTATATTTTTAAAGGAACATTTTTATTTGTACCTTTATTATCAATTATTTATCTACTTCTTATAATTATAATACACTATTCTTACTTGTAAGATCTCCAAAATCATTGCCTTCAGTTAAAAAGAAAACTTAAAAGAGAAGGAAACATATTGAATTCAAGAGATGTTCCGTTTCTCTGCCAAACATTTCTGTATTTCTATCTTTAGTCATTCATCAGAATATTTTAATACTGGATCATAAAACAGTCACAGCTGTAATAACAAAGATTTCCTTATTTAGTGTCTTTAGGTCTAAGTGTGTTCACAGTCTACAAGACTGTTTAGGGTATTTTTAATGTTTGTAGAGCTGTTTGTTTTGTTGTCATTGTTTTGTTTTGTTAAACAAAGCAGATGAATAGTTTCTAACTGAAATGGCGCTAGATGAGAAACTGCATGAACAAATAAGAAAGGAAAAATGTTTACTTTATCCAGTGCCTCACTCATTTTTCCTCATGTCCTGGTTTTATTATATTAAGCTGGTTTCCAGTGGTGATAGACTGCATACAAATTCATTCACAGACTGCTGTTAAATCCCAAGATTTAGATCAAATTCTCATATATTGTTATTACCACCAGCCTAATTCTTCAAGATCTTAATTGTGTGCTAACTACTCAAGCAGGTTAATGTAAAATTTAATTTGTGTTCATCAGCTTCAGGCTACAGAAGTGTGTAATAAACTTGATTTATAAACTTCTCATTCTGCTGGCCATTAAATAAAAAATAATTTGTGTGTGCATATGTTAATATTGTGGAGGAAGCAGACTAATAACTTTCTAAATACAGTTGGATTGGTTATGTTACAGCCATTTAACATGGTGTCTGAGTCATTGTTTTAGATCCAGACAACTTCAAGTCTGATTCTGGTAGTGTTGACAGGCAAAAGTAGAAAGCTTCCGGCTTCAAATTATCCAGGTAGAGAACTCAGGTAAGAGTAAAAATGAACAAAAGCTGTAGGAGAAGATCCTTAGGAAACCAAGTCAAATGAAGGAAATAGCAGATTTTTTTTTTCCTTTTTTAAGATTTCTTTTTTTTTTTAACAGAAACAGAATGTTAGTTCCAGTGCAAGTCAGTTATTGCCATCTCCCTCTTACTGCTCAAACAGAAGAAAAAGTTATGCTTGTGAAGAAAACTGGGGTATGTGAAATGGTCTTAGTAATATGATATTATAAAAATACATGCTGTTGATATTAGGTAACACAGGATTTTGAGAGTTGATTAAAAAAAAAGAATTTTTTTCTACCTGCCAAGGCTTTCAATGCTGCCATAACATCCTAGTGCAGAAATCAGAACGACATGAATAGAATGCAAAAATGTAAACCAGGCTGTGTTGTGTTATCTATTATGATAAGAGAGCCTGAATGGAAATTGAGGACTAAGTTGTGAGTACCAAAACAGGGTGTTTTGGTCTTGATTCCCAACCCTGTGGAGGTTGCCTTTCTGGTCAGTTTGCTGCTCCAATCTCTGAAGCATACTGCATCACACCAGTGGCCCCTTGAGTCTAAGAGCAACCACTGTTGTTTTACTTGTTCAGTGCTTTATTTGCATTGAAGCTGGTTTGGGAGGGGAAAAAAAAAATTAAAATCTTACCTGCTACTTTTGCTTCATGTAGAAAAATTGGTATCAATGGAACAGTGGACATAGTGTAGCTGGCCATTACAGAATGAAACATCCTTGCTAATCTTTTTGATGTTTATTGGTTTATGAGCTGAAGTAAGATTACATATGTATTTTCAAAAGTACTTAGAGTAAACAAAAATCCCAAATTCCTCCATGCTATACTATGTATATGTAAATAATGTCTCCTTTTATCTGCCAAGGAGAAATCAAGTTTCAATATCTCTGTGGAAGAAGTTTATAGGCATCTCTAAATCTCATACTAACCTCTGAATCACCTAATTCTATTTTATTCTTTATAAACTGGAGTGCTCAAGCACACTTACTAATTGTATATTTTTATGTGAAACAAAATGAGGATGAGGGTGCTAGGAAGCTTCAGACTGCCTTGTTACAATTTTTTCCATGCTTAGAAGCCTTTAGACTTCTTTTACAGTTTTACTGTGAAAGTACATATGCCAAAATGACTTACCACATAGAAAAACAATTAGGTGTTAGGAATGAACTTCAGTTTTGGATAAAATCAAACCAGTTTTGATCAAAACCCAACTCGTCCAGTTATGTGATGTTATTTCTGAAATTTTTTCCTCTGAAAGAAGTTTCAAATTTTCCCTCGTAGTGCTGAACACAGCAGGAATTATTAGTTTAATTCTGGAGTTCGTGTGATATTCTGTTCTAACGCAAAATAAATCTGCAGTACAAATGGTGTGTTCCAGAGGCTGATTGGTTTACTAAAGATGATACCTGTAGGCATATCAGTAAAATCTAAATCTCAGTTTCTGGATTGTGTGTGACACACTAGACCATTGAACAGATTCTGAGAGGTGAGCTACTTCAGTGGAGAAGAGAAGAACGAATCTGACTTGCAAGACTGCACCTGATGTTTTATTTATTTATTTATTTTTAAATATTGGGAGTCATTTGTGTCCGAAAATTTTTTAAAACTAGAATGCCTAATCAAGCCTCATCCATTTCTGAACACAGCTGAACACCGATGCTAGCTCCTTTTCACTTCTTGCATTTACTCTGCTTTTTCCATTATTTCGTTTAGATAAATAGAGAGTAACAAGTAACCAGAAGACAAAACCTGGGTACTGCAATTCATAAATAGTTGTATCATTAGTCTTGTTCTCCTTCCCTGCCCGGAAGTGCTTTGCAAGAAAGTGTGACTGTAGCTGGTACTGCTAATTAGCAGTATGGTATTATAATTCCCCAAATACATGTTGTAATAGTTATAACTCAGATTACAGGGCATATCCAGTACTATATGAAACAAGAAGTAATTCCCATGAATAATTTCTAAGTGAATGAATAATTGCTACCAGCAAAGTTCATATTAAGTGCACATGTGTACCTTGTTTTCATTTAGGCAAGAGTAACGTGTTTGCTGATATGTCTAAGAAATGCTCTCATGAGTGTCCTCTGTCATAGACGGCCACTAAATTAGTGAGGCACAGTTTGCCCTTGATGAATCCATGTTGGCTGTTGATATTTTACACTGCTTCTGGAGTTACCTATATTTAGAGTTTCCCCCAAAAGGTCTCTTTTATTGCTTGAAAACTCTGCTCAGAAGTATTCAAGGAAATAATGATAATTCTGCATAAACTGCATAGCCGTACAGTGCATGGTAAACTGGAGGCATCCAGGATGCATTGAACATATTACTCATAAGCAAAATAGCATGTGAAGTGCTGCAAAGCATAAAGCCTATGGAAGGTATAGTATGTTGTTATGGCTCATGATTTATCACAGAATGTAAGGTATTTCCCAGATGCATGCACAGAAGATATGTCTATGCACAAGGTATTAATTCAGAGTGTCAGGCTCACTATTTCTGTTAGGCAAATCTTAGGTGGGAATATGACAACTTTGTTCAGATCTGAAAAAAGTTCAATAATTTGTTAATATCTATGAAATGGTCATATGCAGTGCTGATAAACTGAATATTAATAGAAAAGCTTTTGAATGAACGTAGTGTTCATTCTGAGGCCACAAGGTGATTTTTCTTTTAAAATTGAATCAGAATTTAAGAATTTAATCATGAACAAGAAGGTCAGATGTCCTTTGGCATGCTGAAATACTATGCTAGATAAGGCATCAGAACTATTCTGATCTTATTTTCTTTCTCTATTTTTTGAATTCCTGTCATTACAGTAACATTGGCACAAAAAGAAGACGTTCACTTGCCTACGTTCCAATTTGAAAACTATACTGATTATTCGGTCTTGCAAAGTACAAAGTATTCTGGTTTCTGTTCCCCAAGGCCCTCTAGCATCTCTTTGAGTCTGAGTACAATACACAATAACCTTCTGTTTCTAAATAGCATTACTTGCATGTTTAAAAAGAAAGATAAGTTTAAGGGCTTTATTGAACATGAGCTTTACACTCAGCATCCTGTTGGTATAATCTAAGGCTTCTAAAGGCAGGCTATAGTTGAGTGTGATTTGTAGAGGTTGATGGGTTGTGTTCTGCTGCAGTCCAATGAGTAGCCTCCTCTCATAGCTCTGACTGATCCCAGAAACAAAGCAAAAGTCGTTGTGCAGAGATGGGACAAAAATGCAAAGCTGCAACTACATTTACTAAAGAACTATTCACTTGCTAAAGCTCTGAACAGTTTGTTCTGGTATGCAAATAAATGGCTGCAAATCTACTTGAAACATACGTGCCTCAGGAAAATGCTATTAACCCTTACTATCAGAGGCATTATAATCACACATCAATTGAAAATTGGGCTACATTGTAACATTTTTATGTTATTGCTCAATAACAAGTTCAATAGAAAGATAGCTACTCCCTCCTAACACATTTTTCAAGCAATCTTTTCAAGCAATATACTTATCATTGAGATGATCAAGGAAACATTAGTGTATGTTTTAGTGTAGTGATCATTAGTATTTTAAGGTATGATGATGGTATGTCATTCCACACAAAATCTTATAGATTATTAATTTCAAGCAGTACTTAAAACTCTTTTCGTTTGTGTTCCTCTGGATAAATTAATTTACTTTTAAAATTTTTATAGTAATTGTGTATAAAATACAAACTTTTTGGTAATTGCACATTAATAGCCATGCTTTTTTTTTCAATTAAGGAACAAAGGACAGCCTAAAAACCCCCTCCTATTCATATTTTTTCCTTTTGCAGAGCTGATTGATTGATTGGCTTTATTAATTAACCGGAAAACTCATTTACATATGAACTCATTTACATTCCTTTCTTAGGAAATTACAATCATTATTAAAGAATACCTCATTAGCGACATTGATTTTTTTGACAATAACTAATCATGAATGAACTAAAATATAGAAAAATAATACCTTAATGATTTATAGTATGTATTAATGTCACCCATCTCCCCTGACTGGTAGTGCTCTTTCAAATGCAAATCTTTAAACATTTCAGGTAGTCAAAGCTAAGTTCTCTGTGTAGATTATTTGCAAATACTACAAATTTTAGAAAAGGCTTCTGGTATACATTGATGGTTCCCATTCCTATGTCACTTTGAGCTGTTATCTGGCTAAAGGAGGCAGAGGCAAAAGGCACAGACCCCTAAACTATCTGCTCTTGGGAATTTGTAAGATGCTGTTTTTTCCTATTTGACAAAAGGCCGATTTAGGCTAGTGAACGGTGCTGCTGGTCACTGGGAAAAGTGTTGTAAATCTTACTTCTAGACTTAACAGCTTTGGACCTTATGAACAAATTATAATTTTCTATGTTGTTGATAATAACTTTTCAGTCAAAGAATGCAGAAAGGCAATTTTGAGCCTGAACTGTTTTTAGACATTTCTAAGGCTGCCTTCCATGCGTATTTTTAAAGATAACTTTAAATAAATACGTTAGGTCTTTCTTCCAAATGAAGGAGCAAACAGAACTTTTTCAGAACGCTTGCAGAAAGTATGAGCTCTTAATTCTTATGCCAGACTGTCTTCTGATGCAAAAGACAGGGACCGTTAAAGTAGTTTCATGTTCTGCTAAGGTATTTCTAACGCAAGTAAAAAGAAAAAAAGACTATAATAAAATAGAAGTGCCTATCAAAGCTTCATGAGAATATTTGACAAGCAATTTAGCTGTCTAGCAGTAGAGTATTTATTGCAGGCAGATAGGACATGTGTCTTTAACATTTTTTGATTCCTCTTGTGTGAAGTTAGACACTATAATTAAGTGTAACTGTGTTATTGTATTGTAATGTAATTGTATGGAATGAGATATAAAGGTAACTTAAAAACTTCCTCTATATAGTATTTAAAGATATTTCAGTATTCCTACAATAAAGTTAGCTTGAATTAGTAGTTTTAACATTGGTATATTAATCATATTTAATAAGATAAGAACTGAACTAAGTTTACATATCTGATATCAAAAGGTTGTGGGATTTTTTGTTGGACTTTTTTTTTTTTAAATTGAACTTTTTTCAAAAAGCTGGAAAATTATTTGTCATAGCCTTTCAGCTTTATATCTCTGTATCTTCCAAGTTCTGGTCAGGAGCCATCATGAAAGGCTACTGATACTGTATTCTTGACCCAGCTCTGAAACAACTAAGTTTCCAAGAAGAATGATTTTCTTGCAATTTTTTGTAATTCTTGACTGTTAGACATCCATGTTTTTGAGGCAGGGAAAATTTTACTACTAAAATATCAGAACTATCAGAGAAAACCACTCTGGTAGTATTTTTGTGATGTATCCCATTAAAACATTGATTTTTAAAGTAAAAAATTAAGCCATTCATTTATTAATGATTAACCTAAACACACGTTTAGGTAATTTAACCTAAGAATACCTGCATATGCTCAGAATATTTTATACACCTTTTAAAATGACGTTCATGTACCATGACAGAAAAATGACTGGTTTTGCAGATTACCATGTTATTTCTACTGTACGTCCATTTTAAAGATGATTTTTTTTATTCCAGAAGGAAACTTTAAAGATCTGCATCACTCTTGGGGTCTAAAGCTGGCTGTAGTGACTTGCTCAAGAAGGTAGTTTGGCTTCCTGTTTATTAGAAAATAAATTAATAACTTCCTTCAAACATTCTTGAGAATATGAAATTCCTGCTCTCCTGGATTATGACCCTCCTCAGTTCTGGATCAGTCAGTGAATCCAGAATTCTGGGTGAAATCAGCACAGAGGTGAGCAGCGATGGGAGGCTGAGTGTGTCTTTGTTACACAGGAAAGTAGAGACATGGAAACTCTTCTACTGATGGACAAGAAATTAGGATTCCAGGTAGGATGCTGTAGCTACAGGAATGAAAAATGCAACCTGACTCTGGAAGCTACTAATGCAAAGGATAACTGTCTCCAGGACCTTACAGTAAGCAATGCGTATATTTACTACAGTGTGCATTTATGGAGGTCGGTCTGAGGCTACCTTTAAAAACAGACAGATCTAGGACACGGCTGTTAGGTAGGGTTAAATTACATGAATTATTGCAACTTTTAGCCAATCTTGCAATGGCTTCCTACATGTGTATCTTTTTTCAGTGTAATAGCATCAGTTTATCTATCTACAGCCAAAAAAGAGGAGAAAAATATGTCTGATTTTTCCCCATTATGTTTTATAGCTTGTATATGGTGAAAAGTGTTCTATTTGTAAAGCAGAGGGAAATACAGTAGTACTAACAAAGCAAACACTGAAACAAATTATTTTTCTGTAAATTCTATAGACACCATATACCACAGATCACAATTAATAGTTGGTTACAATTTATTGTATTTACCATTAAATACATCACAACTTCATACTATATTTACAAATGTGTTTCATGTAATTTCATTTGTGGCTAATGCGGTGCCATGCATTTTATAAAAAAAGCAGGGATACACAACTGTACTACATAAAAGTTCTTTAAAATGTAGTTCAGACAAGGGTCAAAAGAATGTTTAATTCTCTTGGTTCAGGAAATGATTTTTTCATCCAAGATGGATAATTCAGAAATAATTAAATGCCTTTTAGATTGCCTGCAGGCAATTTTATTATTTAACTTTATTATTTTTGTAACTGCATATCTAAGCCAGCATGATAAATCTGTAATTGTTTTAATTTCTTTTTCTGCCATGTTTAGTTTTTCCCCTCCCCTCTCTCTACAGCAGGCATTGTCTTCATTTTGGTTTTTGCTCCAAGCATGCTGTTGGTACACAACAAACAATAAATACTAATCACAGTCATCAGCCACATTCTATAATCCTTAGGGTTTGATGTAAAACCTGCCAGAGCTGAAAGGTATCTTTCACATGTAGCATGGTAGAGCTCCGCAGTCAGAGTTACGATGTTGTGATTCTTACCATGGTCCTAGGATTGACCTACTGCGTGAATTTGTGCAGATCTCTTTACCTTTCTATATTGCAGATAGGCAATATATAGAACATATACAATTTTGCTTATTCAGGTGTCAAGCTCTCCAAGACAGGCACTGTCATTGAGACTGAGTTTGTCATGTTTAAAGCTCAACTGCAAGAGATGTGTTTGGTGACTATGTCTTTTAGCAGAACGTTATTGTGACATAGTAGAGAAATATCTTGCATTCAGTGACTATTCCTGAATCTACCGGAACTGAGTCAGAGAGACCTTGTGAGGCAAAGCCTTATGCAATTAGCAATCAATAACGTATACACTCATACCAGCTGTGTTATATGCTCAGTTCTAGAAGATTCAGGAATGGTCACAGTTATATTCTCACATGATGAATCTAGGCAAGCTGCAATATCATTCTACATCGATATAAAAGCTAAATGTATATTTTTACTACATGAAAATTTTAATGATTTTTCTATAAGTAGTTTTCACTTGTTTTGGTATTTTAAAATAGTTACGTTTGGGTTTACTGTTCTGTCATTTTAAGCATGCTTTTAACCAAAAATGCAATAAGTTAGAAATATTTTATTAAACTATGTGCCTTTATTTCAGGGAGATTTCTTTCCATACACACTGGATTGATACCTGTTCTCTTGAGAAACCTCCTCCCTATTTTTTTTTCAGCTGTCCTTTTATTAAAAATCTATGGCCAGATAGAAAGTCTGGCTATGAGTTCAGATCTCACAATGTCATTCCCTGGCTAGCGAGCAGAAAAGAATATGGAACAATCTGACACAAGCCTCTTTCTGCCTCACATTTATAGCCTATTTTTCCTATTTCTCTGTGGGCCTAGGAAAAAAGAATGCTTTTCATTCTAAAAGTCAGGTATCAGGAAGTGGATATTAAAAAACAGCCAGTGTTAATGAATAACTCTTCATCCAATGCAAATTGGTAACTTTGTTCCTTAAAAATTTTTATTTATGATAATCATGGTGTAACACATCTTCAAGTAAGGGAGCTAGCATGCCAACAGAAAATTTACAGTGATTAGTTATAGTATATACATTGATGTAGAATGATATTGCAACTTGCCTAGGGTTAACATTTGGGAATACAACTGTTAGCGTTCTTCTTTAGGTAAAGTCTTGCTCCAAATGCTATGTTGACTTAACACTTGAAATGGCAGTGGGGGAAAGCAGCATTATTGTCTCATTTGAAAGAGGCATCACATGATTTTGTTAAAAAATGAAGTGTATGTAGCAAAGTCAACTTGACTTTTATTTGTCAGGACGCATGGAACTGTTGCGGAAATTCAAGAAATTGTGTAGTGAGCTTTCTGTAATTTGGAGGCTTTAATCAGTTGTTAGCATCTCTCTCAGAAGAATACTCTAACTGAAATAGATTTCTCATCTTAGTACAGAAATCATAGGTAAAGACAGTTTACTGTCCCTGTATCATGTAGGGATCAGTACTGGATCCCAAAATAGTGATTCAAAATTTTTTTCTCCTCCAGGTACCAGTTTCCCAGAGTGCTGGAGGCTTCCAGGAGAACTGCCCCCAGATGCCTCCTGCATTGCCTGGACCTGGTGCTTCCAGTTGTCAGCTCTGGAGCTGATGTAGCAGCTCTATATTTGAGCAGCTGCAGTACCAGGAAAGTTGACTTACAGAATGAAAGGACACCCAGGCTTCTGGCAGAACTGCCAGGTGGCCTCACAGGAGGTGGGCACAAGATTTCAGCTCTGTAACTCAGGAATAGTCTGTTTCACCAGAGCAACTACTCTTCAGTTGCTGCAATCACTTTGCTTTTAATGAAAGTTTGGCTCCTGTCAACAGCCAGCATAGAAGCCCTGAGGACACAGTTGGACAGTTTTCTAGATAGCACTCGTATGAAACTGAAATCAGCCTGTGGTCTGAAATAGTGCAGGATCCTTTCTAAACCTTTGCTCCCATTGTGGGCAATGTTGCAATATATATTTAATCCAGAAACATCTATTAAACACTTACCTTAGCATGTGTACTTGATAGGTTGTACGCTTATTCAGGTTTTAACAAAGTCTAATGCTGCTACTTTTTATGTTGTTATAGGTCATATCGTATAGCAATATCATGTGAATGTTTGTTAACAGAATGGGGACACAAGCAATAGCAGAAGAAGAAAGATTAGGTAATCTTTGGCGTGCTTGGTACTTATTTTTGATAAGTTAACTTTTGTGCCTTTCCATGCGTATGATAGCTGTGTCACCAGGGAATATTGAAGTAATCCTGTGACACATTTTGTTCCCTTGGTTTCATCTACCACACAGATATTCCACTTGTTAAAATAGAAACAATAACCACTCCTCACTGACCCAAAATCCTAAGTCATAAGGTGCTTAAGGGTGTTGTGCAAAAGACAGAGAATATTTATTTGAAAGGGCAAGGAGAAATGGGTTGAGGTGGGGAGGAAGTAAAATGAAGTGTTCTGGGGGATTTTTATTTTGAATTTTATATTTTAAAAGTATTTATCCATACATACTAAAATTAATCAAAACAGTGCTTGAACTTTGAGAAAACTTTCACACCTTCTCTTTGAAATCCCTTTTTGTCTGTCCTCCTTTGACAGGATATTACTAGTTGTTACACTGAAAGAGGAAAATCTTGCACAGTCTTTCTTTGTAGACTATCATGCAATAAATTATTTTTTACTTCTAGTTGATATCAGAACCCCTTTTCATTTCTAAAGCTATCCATACTTCAGTTCTCAGAAATGCTGTTTCCACAAACTAGAATGCAACCAGTTTTATATACAGGTTGTTTTGAGGAAAAATATATTATAAACAATTATTACATGTAGAGGCCAGGCTTGGTGAATTCAGTCCTGCCATTTGGAATGGTTTCAAGATAAATTCCTCTTCCCATGTATATATGGGAGGAATTTATATATATAAAAAATGCAGTGAATAACAATGTATCCTGTGTAATTCCAGGAATCAACATGAATATGTTGATTATCAATATATTATGTGTTTTCATAAATCATGGATGCTTTTTTGTTTGGGTTTTTTTGGTTGGTTGGTTTTGGATTTCTTTTTCTTTTTTTTTTTTTTTTTTTNNTTTTTTTTTTTTTTTTTTGAGCAGGACTTTAGATAAAGCATGAAAAACATGTTTAGAGCCTTAGCAACCATAGTGAATCACATGATTCAGGATTATGAAAATCATTGGGACTTATTCTTAACATAAACTGTATGTCTGTACTTAAATATAATAGAGAGTGATGTGATATGTAGGTATAAACTATATACCTATGCTCAAGATTTATACCTGGTGAAATACATGAAATAAGGATATTAATTCTCTCTACCACTCTTTCCCTATTTTCTGTGAGTTGAAGGAGGCTTCTTGAAGGTACCTGAAGTAGTGAAAGTGTTAAAAAAAGAAATGAAAATTGAGAAAATGCAAAATATTTTACGTTTTGTTGTACCTTTTTTTTAGAGATAAGAGCAGGTAGAAGCAAGTTTGCTCACACGAATCCACAACATTATTTATGGGAATAAAAATGTAAATATATTATTTGCTTCAGAGAATAGCTGTAGGGAGACATTTAAGCATTACACTATATACCCAAGAGAAGCTTATATAAGGAGAAGGAAGAAGCTCTCCAATAATGTGTCTGACAAAACCTACTGAAGGAATAGAAAGTATGAGTTTCTTGAAGCCTGTAATTTACACAACTCCTAACAAATTACATAAGTACCTTAGATTAATCTACTGCAGTTTACAACTGAATGCTTTAAAAGGTACAAAAATGTTCAGCTTTCAAAACTGCTTAATGTCAAAAAAGTGACAAATCTATGCAGATTTTCCCCATGGAATAGCACGAGTCTTTGTAAATGTTTTGCTTTTGAGAAGAACCCAAGTCATCTTTGTGAACACTCAACTACAAACTTGGGGCCAAGTTATCTTGGAATTTCACCACAGATAACAGTGTCTTGTACTTTCAGGAACACTGAGAAATTAGACATTTTTTTTTAGACCATGCAAAAATACAACCTTCTTTCTCACTTCTTTTTTTGCTGTGGTCAAAGATAGTTTTCAGTTGTATAGTCATGTAGCTTACAGTAAAAAATAAAAAGTTTCTGAACTCAGTTTTGTGGGAACATTTATGTTAACCAGACAATAATGTTACAGAGTTCTCGTCTTTTCTTTTTCCAGCTTCCAGTTTCTTTGCTGTGAAATGCAATTTCTTGCCTTATTTTCTGTATTCAGGTGAATTTTGGGACCCACATATCTGGGATAGATTTAAAGCTTCCTGCAACCAGTAATGATGTCTTTGCTCTAAAGCATTTCAGCAGAAAATGTTAATGCAAAGTGACATCCATAACTGTTCTCTGAAAGATGCTGCTGTATTTACTAATCTTGCTATATTTATCCTCCCTACCCCCCCCCTTTTTTTTTTTGAAGACCAAAAGCAACAATTCCATCTTTCACTTAAAATTCCATGCAGTTGCTGTCAAAATAGGGTTGCACTGGGGGATGTGACAAATTCAGTTGTTTAATTGAAAAATATGAATTCATTTTAGATTCTAACTGAGGCAGTTTTGTTGGAAGACTTTAAATTTGATGAAATTTGTGAAGTTGAACATTGGGATAGTTCCACAACTTGCACTGCTTTTATATTGTTGAGACTTACTTATCAAAGTAAATATACACTTCCAAATATAAAGAGACTGCTTGTTCATAGGTCTCCTAGCCATGGTTCAATTAAGAGGCTATTTGTATTGTGCAATATCTCTTCTTACATCCTGCTTTTACATAGTCCTGTACATAAAGGATATAGATTTCAATTTTACAGGTTGGATGTTTTCTGTCTGCTTTTATTCACAGTAAAGAGGTCAGTTTCATTTCTACAGAAGAACTGTTTTCTATTTGAAGTCACACCAAACCTCTTCCCTGATAAGGTTCTGTATTGTTTCATACAAATTATTTCCAGATAAATTCTCCTTAATTCTGAAATTTGTTTGGTTATGCAATTCTGCCATGGGTTATGTCTTCAAGAATAGGGTGCTTTCTTAAATAAGTTTGTTATGAGCTCTGACTTTGTTGGAGCTTAAAAGCAGTCAGGATCCCTCACACACTATGCTGATATTTTTGAGGACATATTGTAAAGCTAAACTCCCTGATCACTTCAGGGGACAGAATCCTTCTATGAGATAATAATTAGTGCTTCTGTTAACAAAAATACAAGGAGTGCAAAAAACCCCAAAATCTGCATTTTTCCTTCATGCCAGCTTAGTGTTGTACATGCTTTTTATCAGAAGAAGAATGAGAAATACATGCAGAGGTCTATGATGGTTATTGATTTTAGTGAGAAGGAAACCAGGAATACAAAACTGCGAAGGAACTTTAAAGATTTCACTTCAGATTTTAAGAAGATAATTTAAGGAGATACATGCTCCTTATTGAGTACATGGTTCTGTGTTGACTTGAAGAAGCAATTTCCTCTTCATCCTCATTCCATGCATTCCACCTGCATCTGTCTGGGGGAAAAAACCAGAACTAGACTCCTGCTTGGGGGAGGTGGAGAGTTTCAATTTATGCAGAGACTAAATGACTTTGCACATCCTTCCTTCTGCAGCAGCAGCACCACTACATAATGAAATGAACTCCCTGGACCACTTTTTGAATGGCTGGCAAATTTGCATATAAGATTATGCAATATGGACATCTAAAAAATGGGATACTGTGAGTGATGGCTTCCATTGAGAGTCTACAGATTTTATATTTCCTCTTCTATACTTCTATTTGATATGAAATTAAATTGTCCTGACTAAATGAGGCATGACCATACCTGAACATTTTCCTTTATGAGGGACAGTAGTGGTTTGCCCCAAAGCTATGTTTTCGTGCCACTTAGTATTTTTTTCTTCCAGAGAGAAGCCTTGAGTAAAGGTTACCATTGTTTCCATTTCATTGTGAATTGAAGGGAATTATAGTCGTATTTACAATTCCATATAACATCAACTATCTTCAAATATTAATCCAGAGGAAAGAATTTTTTTCTATTTTATGGGGCATTTTGTTGGTTTTTTCTCTTCTGAATTGTATTGTTTTTCATTAGAAATACTTTTTAAAAGTTATAAAGGTGTTATTGTTTTACTGTGGGTCACTTACATTCTGAATTACCACTGCCTACCTGTACTTCATATTATTTTGTTAACCTGGTACAGTGCCACTGAAAGATTTTTTTTTTTCTTTTCTCTTAACAAAAGTATATTTTCTAGAATCAACTTCCCAAACATATTAGTTGTACTTTTATGATACAGCTTACCATTTTAAGAACACTTCAGTTGCTCTGCAGTATCAAAGAGCCTCCAATTAAATTAAGAAATATGTTGTGCTCCTGCAAAAGGAAACACTCTCACAACTTATGGAGCAATCTTAATGTCAATGATCACTTTGCTTATGTATTTATCCTAATTATAAAACATTTTCTTTTTTTAAAGTGAATCTTACATAATATTCAAAGTGTCTATTTTACATATAAAATTGAAAGTTTCTCTTCAATGTGATTCTCAAACTATAATATGCAAAAACATAAAAGGATTCTACTTATGGAATTGTAGAATGTTTCCAAGATATATATTTTGAATTTCCTTTTGTTTCCTTTAAATATTTGACTTTATTATATATTAAGTCATATTCTTTTGCCTCAGGAATGTATGTCTTAACTACTGGGTGCAATTTCTAATGTTCTGTCTTTATTGTTGTCTCTGTTTCTACTGTAGTTTACAAGGAGACCAAAGTTTAGGACACTAGTGTAGGAAGAGTTTAGAGTGTTCGCTTAATCAGCTGTGATAATTGACAGGGTAGATAAACTAGTAAATAGAATTATTGTAAAAATATGGACAAAGTGAACTAGATAAGTAAACTGCATTTAAGAGAAAAATTGAATGAAAAAAATAGAAAGCAACTGTCGTCTTAACTTGCCTAACTAGAAAATTTTAATTTTAAATGTAAAATGTAAACCACTATTTACTAAATGATGTTCCATCTGACTAAATTATACTGTATTCATTAGAATCTGTATTAAGAGTATGCCTTTCTTAATTTTGCTGTGTTGTACAAGTTTCAGATTACATTTTCTGAATCTCACAAGAAAGCACTGATTCTGAAGTTCAAAAGATCACACTAGTCTGAACCATTTTTTCTATTAATATGAAAGCCTTGATAATTACATAGCTCAAAGCAGTAGGCCTTGAAAAAAGTCAGTAACAAAACTCTTCTTTGATCCACAAAGTTTGCAGTAGTTAATGGGAGTGAAGTTCATCCAGCTTTTTTAGAACAAAGACATATTTCATTTAAAGAAGAGCTTTCATTCTAACAACAGCTGTTTGAAAATGAGCCCTATAAAGGTATAGCCTTTGGATCACAGAAAGAAATGTCAGGGATGCCCGTACATTTCAGAAGATCAGAATTTAGGGGGCAAGTCAAAGGATTTGAAGATCTGGCATCTGTAATGTTTTATCTTCAGCAGCCCTTCTGTGGGGGAAAGCCTTTGTGCCCAGTTTGTCACTATCTAGGCTGCTCTAACTTTGGATCCTTTCTGACCTCTCTAGTCCCAGGGTCCCAAAAGGGTATGGGACATTCTACATCCATAAAAACACTACAGATTTTTGTTTTATCAGCTTTAGATGTAGAGTTCAGCATCACAGCACTGGAAATTGACCCACCTAGTTGATGAGGGAAAGGCTGTGGATGTGGTGTACCTTGACTTCAGTAAGGCCTTTGACACTGTCTCCCACGGCATTCTCCTAGAGAAGCTGGTGGCTCATGGCCTAGACAGGTACACGCTTAGCTGGGTAAGAAACTGGCTGGATGGCTGAGCCAAGAGAGTTGTGGTCAATGGAGCTAAATCCNCTAGATTGGAGATTAGGAAAAAATTCTTTACTGAGAGAGTGGTCAGGCCTTGGAACAGGCTGCCCAGGGAAGTGGTGGAGTCACCATCCCTGGAGGTATTTAAAAGACGTGTAGATGAGGCACTTAGGGACATGGTTTAGTGGCCATGGTGGCTTTGGGTTGACAGTTGGACTTGATGATCTTAGAGGTCTTTTCCAATCTTAATGGTTCTATGATTCTATGATTCTATGAAATTCTGTTTTGTCTAAATACCTCTGGGCTATCTGAAGCATAAATTCATAGAGAATAGGTGTGAACAGGGCCCTAGGAAGTCGTTTAACTCATTTTATTCCCCTTACATTTCACAAAAGGAATAGAAGTCCACTCTTTTTTTTTTTTCTTCTTTCCCAAAATAGTTACTAGTCAAACTATTGTAGACCTTTACACATTTTTAGTTTCTAAATGACTTGATGTACATTTTTCTGAATGATGAAAATAATGGTTGTATCAAGTAAAAATCTGCAGGAAATCTGTGTTGGATCCAATAGTATTGAGTAATTTTGTTAAGGAACTGAATGACGGAATAGATAGTAGGTTTATTAAATTCAAGGCAACAGAAAGGTGGTTGGTACCATCAGGTATGTTGAAGCCTGGGTTAAAATTCGAAATAAACTTGCACTTCTTTTTTTTAAGATCTCTTCTCTAATTTGTCAGTTCCATAAGTGAGAATACTTTTAAGAAAAAGATGGAAGAGCTACAAAGGATTAGAAGATGGATATGACCTAATAATATCATGCCAATATTTGCTTTGTATGCAAAAGGCAATACTTCCGTCTATGAAATAAATGCAGAAATCCTTTCACTTGACTCAACACTGATCAGGCTAAGTGTGTTCCAGTAAATTAAATATGCCAGGGACTTTGACGTGAAAAACAAGTGGCAGGGAATGGCTCGTATCACGCCGTATACCACTTCCTACCTTTCAGAAAAGGCTGATTGGATCTAGAACACCTACGGGGAATTGTTCCTTTTGTGTCCTTGAGAATTGTTTTGGAATATGCTAATTTGCATGGGCCAAAATATGACAAAGAGCCATTTTAACAATTTAGCTGTATAAGAAATTGAGTTTCACAGCCTGAAAATATTCTGTGGAAGTATTTATTTTACTAATGCAAACATAGGTGTGAGCTCCCATTTATAGCCATAGGCATCTCAAGAAAGGTATATAACACTGAATAGTCTTGGGCAGAACCAAACATAGAATTAGGTATGTAATAAAATGGCTTATAAGGAGAGATTTGAATATATTTCAATTATTTATCCTAAAGAAGATTTGCTTTTCCTTCCATCTCTATCCCTTCCTTTTTCCCTTCCATTGCCTATGTGTTTTTCAAATAAGTAAAGATATTGCACTCTTTTGATCCAAAAATTTGGAAGAATTTCTACTGTGACCATGATGAATAAGACAAGTGGTATTGAGTCTAAATTTTAGCAAGGAATCTCTGGATGAGACATACAGAAAGCGTTCTATTATTTAAGGACTGTTAAAATAGGTTGCTGAAGGAAATTATAGAGACCCAATCCTTGGAAGTCCTAGAATATCCTTGGAATAGCTGTACGAATATTCCTTTAAGAATGGCATTGGTATAGGTTTTGAGAATGAAGGAGGGAGATTAAATGAGCTTTCTTGCCTTGATTTTCTATGATTGTCTTGAAACAATTGTACATTGCTGAATGTATTTATGAAAAATCACCGTATCACCTTACATTCAGCTATACTCTAGTATAAAGGGAAGTCAGTCTCCTCTATTTCTGGTGTTCTTTTATTTGTGATTAAAATTTATTTTAGATGCAGCCATATCTGATTTTGCATATGCAGAAAAAGTAATGCTTCTCTAGTGTTTGTTCTCCCCAGTTACTTGCTAACTGACTGTTTATTCAGACGTAATAATACAGCAAGTTCTTATTTAGTTTCACACACCATAGATGTTTCTTCATCTTGTTTTCATACATTGCTGTCAAGGAATATTTATCTGTGCTGTGTTTATTAGCTGTCTCCTGGTATACAGCTGCTCTTTATTTAATATTAAAGCAATTGCATTGAAGGCAAGCTGTTATTCCAAAATACCCAAATATGTGTGTAGGTTAGATCTGCCGTCTTCCTGTTTGTTTTCTTTCAAATCTGGCTGTGAAAAAAAAGAATAGGTTGACTTCATATCTCCCAGTATGCTCTTAATAAAACTATTAAATTATAAAAATAAGTCCCAGTACAGATCTCTGTAATTGTCACGAATGGGTGGTTTTAAGGCCGCATAAAGAATCACTGGCAAGGTATTGGCAAAGGGTGATTTTAATAGAAATTTATAGAAACGTGACTTAACAGAATCTGATGGCAAGGTTCACTCTATTACTTATTACATGGATTAAGTTACACAAGGGAAAATCGTATCGGAATCGTGTTGGAATGATTTGTACAGAGATCAAGAGTAAAAGGGTTAAAAGATAAAGAATAAAAGGGTAAAAGGTAAAAGGGGGACCCTCCCATTGAGTCACGAGGTTCAGAAGAGATCCGACTGGACCCAAACTTAGTCTCAGACTTGGGCAACGGTTTATGACTAAAGGGTGAAAGGATTTAACAGCTTACAATGCTTAAACATTAATCAATTTGACAGCTACACAAAGAATCAGTCAAGTTACTACAAATACTACAAAGATTAAAATAACTTAACTACAGGTAATTTTTGTTACTAACTATACAGATAAGCATGCAAAAAGATTTAGATTAGTTTATACATATATACAACTACAGATAACTGTAAGCGCGCAAAAGAAGATTTAGTACAGATAACTGTAAGCGCGCAAAAGATCTACATATGAAATAAATATGAATTTGGTACCAAAGCTAAATAAAAGGCCTAAAGTTAAAGGTATACCTGTTAAAAATTCCTGTGAAATACTCACGTCAAATGCTTTGGCATTTCTCAACGGGCAAAGAGTTGAGCCCTGAGAAGTGTCGCAAATTCGAGTTTGTGGACTCTGAGAGGCGTCCCACTCAGAGGGAGGTTCTGGATGCAGCCCACTGAGGTCCAGGAGAGCTCAAAGGGTCTCACTTGGTACCACTGTTTATAGGTTTGCAAGGTAATTGGCTTTAGTCATCAGTAACTTTCCATTTTGGCTACTATCTGAGGTGGTCCAGGGTAGTAATTATGGTATTGTTTCATGGTAACAATGATATTGTTCCACTTGAGCTATGATCCAGGTAGGGAAAACTTCAGAGCTGTCAGAGATGATGAGTCATCTCTTGTTTCTGCTCCCTACCTTGATCATGTAGCTAGTGTCCCTGGTACAATCAGTGTTGTTCCCCACCTTAGCCATGCAAGAGCACTTGGTACGGTCAAGGGACGCTTAACCGCCCGACTCATACACAATGGCTAAAGCTTAACAGAAAGTTCTGAGATCGTATCGTAGCCCAGAGGAAAGAGGTGGGGGGAATGCACCACCACAGTGATACTCCACTTGATGTTGTACTTTTCTCCACATGGATGTCAAAATCACAATTATAACAGAGTTTAAACTCATTTCTTATGAAACGGGAAACAGCTAAGTTGAAAAACAGCTGTCTTAAAAGCTTGTTCACAATATATTCACCTTCTTCACTGCAATGCCAGCCTAAAATTCTGCATCTGCTGACAAGCCATTAATTTCAACAAGAGGTGACATGGATTCTGTGAATTTCCATTTATCAAATGCTGTGGGAATTGGACTGTAGTCTTTGGTTTAAACTGTGACCAAGAACCTCAGATATTTCTTAGTTTTTCCTCCAACAGTTACCATTTTAACATGTAATGGTAACATGCATTATCAAATGCTTGATAATGCTGTTCCTTAGGGTTGATTGTTTCCCCCCCCCGCCAAAACCTACTGTATCAACTGTATATTCATGTGTATACTAATATGCGTTCTTTAAATTTCCTATGTATGGAAATACAAATTTTGCCAGTTTCCTGAATTACTCTTTATTGCTTTGTTTCAAGGTTTCTTTTCTAAGGGTACAAATTCATACTCAATGTAGACAGTGGAAGACCCAAACTCTATTATTTTTAATTTCGCTTTCCAAGTCTTGTGCTTATATTTTATATATTTGTAAATATATATATTTTATAAATGTATGTATATTTATGTCTACTAAGCTTAGAGTATATGAGTCTCTATAATTCTATTTTATAAGTGAAAATATTGTATTTTCATTCATCAATAGTATTTTTTAAAGTATTTTCTGAGCTTCAATCTCTTTTGAAGTTTGATATATATTCAATTTCTAGGCTTGTCAATCTTGAAACTTTTAGCTTCTGCTCTTCAAGAATTACTTACAGGTGAATTTTACTTTCCAGGAAGCTTAATTCCCTTTTTGTTAAGTCAAGCAAAATTTTTTTGAGAAAATCAAGCTGAAATTATATCATTGTTTCTATTATTAATTCCCCTGGTTTTCCATTATTTTTAAAAGGACTTGTTTGCCCCTTCTATAGCTTGCTATGACATAAACATTCTAATGACTTAAGGTTGTAGTTTATTATATGTATATTGAAAGAAATGAAACTCAAAATTCATACTCATAAAAAATTAGTGTGTATAGCCATTGGACATTCAAATAGCCATATTAATAAAGTGGAAAAAATAGAACACACAAGCTGGTTTTATTTCAATAAACACACAGAAACCCCTTGTATTATGTTTTATAATGGCATTATTCATGTTAATAAGATGATGTTTTGGTTTTCATTTTATTTATTTACTTATTTAACTTCAGTCATTTTGTAGTTCTCAGTCTGGCAGACTTCCAGTGTTTCAGTTTAGCTATTTTTTTTCTCGCCCAGTTACTCATGCTTCACAATAATCAGATATTCCATTGAGATATATACTTATATACTTTTAAAATGGCAGGTGAATAAGGTGAATATAATGCAGTAGAATGCCATATGATGACCCCACCTGAAAGTTCAATACTGGTGGATCTTTGTGTTATCTTTCCTGCTAAGCTCTCTATATGACTGGAGCTGGAATTTAAGGACATAAGTATGATACGGATATCTGTAATAGATCAATACAACTTGTTTGGCAAATATGGCAGAGCAGACAGGACTTTTGATGCATGGGAAGGAAAAAAAAATATACGAGATATCACCTTTTAACCAATTAAATCTTTTCAATTGTAGAGAAGGAAATTTTGAAGAACTCTTTATAGCTTGAGGAATTTTGTGTTTAACCTCAGGGGACCAACTCTATCATATTCAAATAATAGTGTTATATATAATTATAATGTAATATTATAATATAATATAATATATTTTGTATGTGTGTTGATTGAAATACAATGAGCTGTATATGCTTACATATAGCAGTAAGCTTTTGGACAGAAGGCCAACAAAGTCATAAATAACTTTATTTCATAACTTTTCTATTCACTTTTAACTCTATTTCCTCTGAATGTGAGATTTTTTACTGTTTACGTATCTTATATGCCAGGAAAATAAAATCAGCTGTATAGGCAGAAAGCCAATAAACAGCCTTTTATGTGTGTTTCTGTGTGTAAACAATACTGTAAAACAAAATTTTATGTGTTATGTTTTAAAGACACAACATTCTGCATACAGTGAAAACATCAACAAAATGTGAAAGAAGGTTGGTGGGGAGTGCCCAAGACACAGTTAATTACCTGGGAAGTGATATTTAGTGCCACGATTTTGTGGTCTGTGGCCTGTTCGCTTGGTTAAACAGCACGGCAGAATCCCCTCTACGCCTTCAAGTGGAATGTGTGCTGTTTTTTGTGAGCGTGAATGTTAATTAACCAGGTGTGTTTCTGAAAGTGGATCAATCAGCACACAGTACAAAATAACTATATTCTTAGTATAATTTCATATCCAATTCAGAATGCAATAATGCTATTTTTAATTAGCAGTCCTGATAATACTACCTGTATGCACAATGATTTCTGAAGCCCATGGAAAAGCATTGAGAGCCATGAAGCACAGAAAAGAACCTTCTCCAAAGGGAGCCAAGTAAGAAAGATAAGTGTATTAAAATAGATTAGAAAAGTTCAGGAGGGGTTTTGATTTTCTTAATGTCCATGTAATCTTAATTCAGCCCCTGAGTGCCTCTATCCTGCAACCTCAGAGAAGTGGAGCTCTGTTTGTAAGAGCATAGGGGAAATCAGTGAGTAGATGTAGGAAGGTGGTGATGATACAATGGGACTGTGCAGTTTAAAACTGTAATGTCCTTCGTGAGCACTAGGAGGTCACGTTAATGATCAGTGGTAAAATAGCACCTGTTAACTTGTCTGCAATCTAAATTGCAAACTGTGTTCTATAACTATAGAACTATTTTTCTATTTTTACAATTAAAAATTTGCCTCTGAAGCACTTCTGGTTGCATTTCGCAGAAAAGGTTCCTGTCTATCCTGAAGCATTTTTCTTTACCAAATTTTTAAGTCCTGCCATGAACTGTGGAAGTTTGAATTTTGAGTTAAAGTGCAGAAGAATTGAAATAATGATCCAATTACCTTTTTTCCTAAATAACATGATATCATATGTGATTTTGAACTAAATAAAAGTGTTTGAAAGCCCATATCCATCAAACAACTTACTACAGTTATGGCAGTATTAATCCTGTGGAAAGGGCAGTTACTAGAAGAACAACGAGGTACCATGGAAATCCAAGCTGTTCTCCAAATTATTATACAGTTGTAGTAAAAGGGGAAAATTGCAAAAAGCAAACTGGGAGTCAATCTTCTTGTGCTTTGAAATGCAGTTTGCTCTTATGTTGGCAGGTGTTACGAGGCACTAGTCCGAGGTTCATGCCATTAGTTTGGCTTTTTAGAGCTACTTGTTAAAGGTGCCATTAGCTTGGCTTTTTAGAGCTACATGTTAAAGGTCTTAATAGATGTTTCACAAGTTTTCAAATATTATTTAGTCTTTTTTTTTATGAAGAAACTTATTCTCCATTTTTCCACACAGAATTAATCCCATTTTTTTTTGGTAATGCCAAATTATTTTCTTATTTTTAGTAGAGGTGTATTTAGTTATTACTCACTGATACTGTTGCTAGGTACAAGTTGTCAAACATCTCTTCAGGAGACCTGTATGCATTTCTTCTATATATACTCATGATAATAACTTGATTTTGCTGAAAATTTTATTCAGCTTTTTAGAAACATAAAATATACAAGATATGAACAATCAGAAGCTTCCTCCTCGAGTGGGAGAGCTTTTGAGAAAGGGTTGAATAATGCCCTTCATTTTCCCCACATTCCCTACCACTCATTCCACTCCCCACACACACTTCAGATGATACCTTATCTATAAATAATGGATTGCTGTTGTGATGTCTTCTAATGCTGTCCTCACAGATGCAAAACTGTGCCAAGATTTAAATAATTCTCACTTCCTGGAAGTGATTAACATAAGTCAATTGATTTACTTCCATCTGTCAGGTGGCAAAAGATTAACCAACAGTGCTAAAGCATGTAATTTGTGGTGGTTCACTGTCATGAGAGACAAACAAGTGTCCTAATTGGAAATTGACAGCTCTGGCACTCATTTGAGCTAAGTTTTTGCTTGCATTAGCTCTTGAGTCACTTTGCTCAATCTATAGCTAGTCATTAAAACACCATGAAAGTTCTCTCTGCAGGTACATAAAGCCAGATCCTTGCCTGTGGCAGACTTCATTAAGGTAACAGCTGGATATTCAATCTTCACATAAAAAGAGGAAAATGCAAGTGGTGTTAATGCTTCTCAAAGCACTATGAAAGGAAAGGATTGCATGAGCAGGGAATGACCTTGTCATGATGGTATTATCTTATAAATAGTAAAAAAGAAAATTTAAATGTTAGAGGGGGGGAAAAAAGACTCAGTTGTGTCAGACATCAACTCAAACAATGACTAAAGTATAACAACATATGTAAACTGATCACACTATATGGGCAAATGGCTTCATTTCAAAACTAAACATCTGCAGGCTTGAAGTGTTGGGATGTGGTTCTGAATTTAAATGAGCTAAAGATTTTTGTAATGTAATTTCATTCTAGGAAATATTTATTTATGGGATTCTTCTCGGCAAACAGAAGTGCAAAGAACAAAAATACAACTTGTGACAGATCCACTGTGTATGTACGATGTATGTCCTACAATTTTTTACCCTAATATGTTTAGAAGACTGGATATGTAATCAGGACACATTCCTTGAAGTGGAAGTGGAAGAAGGAGAAAGGCATAGACAATTTCTGTTTATATAATTGAGTATCATTGTTTTTTCTGTTTAAGTGGCCTTAAAACAATATTATTTGGGGCTTATATAGGGTCATCCACACTATGGAGATTGGTCTTGCAACCATGTCTCATAAACCTTTCTATTAAATGATCAAGTTCTGTTTCTGAAGTGATGGGATAGTTGTTTATTTTTACTTGCTATTGGAAGGCTTTGGAAGAATCCTGTGCTTCCGCTGGCTGGAAGCTTCCTTTTCATTGTCAGCCTAAACAGAAGACTGGAATAGAGAACAAAGTTTTGTACTTATGCTTCATTTACATTGCTCATTTTCAGTTGTACCTGGAATATTGTATTGAATTTTAGCAATCTTGTTATCAGTATTTTCTTTCACAAATTGTGGGGAGTCAGAAAAATGCAAAAAAGTTTTTCATGAAGTTATAAAAAGATAAATTACTTCACTTATTTAGCTACTTAAACATAGCAGCAAAGGGTGAAAAAAACTTACTAAATTCTAGACAGCAGCGTGAGTTGTCAGTTTAGGGATGATTCATGCTGAAGCAGTGTTGTGTAGATGGATCACTGGTAGATTCCCATAAGGATTAATCTTTCAGGGCTGACAGTCACAGTAGGCTAAGAAATAATGACACCTTTAAAAAAAAAAAAAATAGCAATAAATTTGGATTCTTTGTGTTACAATGGCTGAGTTTGATGTAACTTCCGTGAAGTTAATAATGCTGCAGTAAAGATAAAGCTGTCCTAATCTCTGTCAGTCTTAAATATACATTTTTCAAATCCATGTCATCAGCTTTTCTCCAGTCTTTACTTTGGTTTTACATGTCATAATCTTTTATTGCATCCCACTCAGTGCCATAAAGGGATCTTTTTTTCATCATTATTAGACTTACTTATTCAGGACTCTCACAGCAGCTTTTCTACTTGCACGAAAACAGTGGGAAAGATGTGAAAAAATATACTGGTGGAAGTATGGGAATGAGGTAAATGAAGCATGTTAGATTCTACAGCTAGCCATCAGTAAAGGAAGTGGATAGGTGCTGCAAGGGGTATTGCTTAAGTTAATAAGCAAGAAAAAGAGGTAACAAGAAGGAAGCAATGAAATACTAACAGAAAATTCTGTTTTTGACTGCACAGCTTGGAAGAAGCAATATTATGACTTCCTCAGAAAACCATTGGCTCTGAGAGAGGGCTATACCATAGCAAGACCAAAATTTCTCAGTTTTGGTTGACTGGAATTGCACAACCTGAAGTTTTACTTTCTCCTTTCTCACTTCTGGTGCTAATATATAAGCAAAACTGCAAGGAATGAAAACATTAAATCTATGCCCATTTAAAATTCTCCAAACTTTTTTTCACGAAATGCATATTACAGCTTAATATAGTTGGCTAGTTAATATTTCAAATAGTTCAAAATTCATTTTTATCTTTTTCAAAGACTTTTCAAAAAATATATTTTCATGAAGATCTAAAAAAATTATGTGACTGAGATATTGGCTTCTAGTGACAAACTTCTGAGACATGTGAATGAGCTGACAGATAAGAAACTGGGTAAGAAACTGGCTGGATGGCCAAGCCCAGAGAGTTGTGGTCAATGGAGTTAAATCCAGTTGGCGACCGGTCACAAGCGGTGTTCCCCAGGGCTCAGTTTTGGGGCCAGTGTTGTTCAATATCTTTATCAATGATCTGGATGAGGGGATCGAGTTTGCAGTAAGTTTGCAGACGACACGAAGCTGGGCGGGAGTGTTGATCTGCTGGAGGGTAGGAAGGCTCTGCAGAGGGACCTGGACAGCCTGGATCGATGGACCGTGGCCAACTGCATGAGATTCAACAAGGCCAAGTGCCGGGTCCTGCACGTCGNAGCTTGCACCATTCTGGAAGAACTGAAGGCCAGGTGAGTTATCCTGAAGTGGTGCTATACACCTGTATGCAGGCCAACCGAATTTCATGCGATCCTATTTCCTTTTTTGTTTAAAAAGAAAAAAAGATATTTCTTCTTGAAAATCTAGTTCTTGTCAGTCTAATGTGAATATATTCAATTACTTTAGGGTGTCTAAAAAGGCATTTGGGTACTAATGTTCAGGCAACTGAATCCTGCCAATGTTACCTGAAAATAGAATGTTACCTTCAGCAGGTGCTGAAAATGCTCTTAAATTAATTGTGGTGACTGGTGGTGTTTGTTGTTGTTGTTGTTTTAAGAATAAAAGCTCATACAAGCTGCCATAACAGGTAATGTTAATAGTGTACTTCTGTTTGTCAGGCTTCTGTCTCAAACTGCACAGTATTTGAAGCCACAGAAGGTGGAGCAAGAAAGTTTATGTAAGACAGTGCTGGAAATTGGACGTTGGCTCTTACCTTGGTACATGAATTACATCTAATGTATTTTTGTAGTAAATTTTATTACCAGTGGAAATTGTCTTTAATTTTCATGAGCAACGGGCCCTTCAGAAGAACAATAAATCCACAAAATGGTTTAGTTTTGAAAGGATGATAATGACTGCCGTTACCAAAAGAGTTGTTGAAAAATCTTATGCATGACCTTCTTTATTAAAGGAAAATTTGTTCACTTCCTTTTGTTAACAAGGCTATAGTTCATTTATTAAAGCACAGCATATACCAAATGAGTGCTGCTCTGCGAACAGAGAGAGGCTTGGGGAAGGAAGACAAACTGCTTGAGAAGAAATGCACCTTTTTTTTGTTCTGCTTGCAGAAGGAGTGCCTAACATATTTGATATAACTCTAACTGAACCTTATTCATTGCATTGGTAACAACTTTAGAATATAATAAGTATCTGGAACTCTTGGGTCAAATTCCTTAAATGATATTTACCAAATAAAATTTGTTCCAAATATTTAATATTATGTGGAACAGCAGATGGTTGATGGAAGTATTAATTTTAGAAGAACTTCCAGAAATTTCCTCTTATTTTTTAAACCATTTATAACTTATGAACAATTTCAGGTTATATATTTTACTTTTTGGTCTTTTCAATATGTGCTGCATTTACACGCAAACAGTTAGAAAAAAAAAGTATGAAAAAAGGGGCCCTATCTGTGTGTGTGTGTAACTGTTTCTTTACCTGCAGCCTACTCAAGAAGTCTAAAATGACAGTGAGTAGTACCAGTCTTGCAGATCCCTTCCTAATATATGAGTTTTTTCATTAAACAGAATAACATGAATATAACATGAGACAATCTTGTTTCTCATTATGTTAGTTGGGATTGTTAAAGTTTCAACATTGTGTCTAGCTTCATCCATGTTAAATGGAGGCTAGAAACCATTCAGCTACCCAATTCTCTAGTGATTCAACCACCTCACTTATTAAATGTGTTTTCTCCTGATCTTTTTAAAGATTTCTAAATTATAGGGTCATTTGCATTGCTTCTCATGAGTAGAAGTTTTTTTAGCTGTCCGGGGTCAATGGTTGCATGTATTTTGTATTTATAAAGACAGTGATAAAAATAAATCAGTGATTGATTCTGGTGAGCAAAAGCACAGTGGGAAAAAAGCTTTCATTAGTACAAGGTAATAATATTTTCTATGCTCAATATTGCTGTTTGTGGAATGAAGACTTGGTCAAAATGTTGCTTTATCAGTGTTATTTAAGAAAAAAATTAAAACTTAAAAAATAAGTAAATAGCAATTAGTTATATTGATGATGGATGAAGTTAAAAGCATTGAAAGCTCTATTTTAACATTCACTGAAAAATCAGGTACCTATTGGTATTTTGACATTGTGTTTTCTTATCTAATCCATATTCTCTGAGCATGATAACACTGAAAAAGGAAAAAAAAAATGTGATGGAGATGATTTTGGTTTGGACTAGTAGAAAGGAAAGAGAAAACTGATGCCAATAGATGGAAGCAAGAAAAAAACCTTTAAATAGCTTGGAACCTACTGGCCTAACACTCTTACACTACAACATTGTGTTTGACACCTGAAATGATTGCCAGACACCAAAAATGACTGCCAAACACTAGTCCATCTGCTGTATGTGATGAGGGAATACTGCTGAGCAGGTCCTTGGGAATATGCATTTGCAATTTACTTGTTCTTAAAGGCTGATGAAGATGAGTTTTGTCACAGGTTCTCAGGGTCATTACCTGACATTAGGATTTTTAGGGAAATGAAAAGGCTCTACTGACTCTCAACAGAGCCCTTTTTGACAAGGTTTAATGAATATTCTGACAGTGTGATATATGTCACATCCTTATGTTGTGTTGAATGTTACAGATTTCTTTGGTTCCAGGTTGTGGCCTGTTTATTAGTAATGATGTGTTATGCGCAGTTTAGTGTACAAAGATAATATCAATCAGGGCAGAGAAGGAAAAATTATTAAATGCAGTATGACTGATAAAGAAGAAACTCCAGAAATGAGAGTTGGGTTTTATAAAATAAAATTCATCACATCTTGATAAAAACTGAGAATAAATTTACTATTGATAATTAAAAGAACAGTAATTTTCAACAAAATATGCAGTGATTAATTTTGTCCATGGAAGCGATTTTGTTCTGGGTGCCTTATGGGTGTAAAAGTTGTAGTATTCTTTCTTTCCCTTCCTTCTTTGCAACCTCTGGGCTGGAACTATGTTTTGCTGTTCTGTACCTGGACTTTTTTGGTCAGAAAGTTAACTACCTTTTTCTTGAATTTCAGGTGACAAATTAAATGTCTACTGTACCACTATGCAATGCTGATTAATTGATGATTCAAATAATTTGCTTTGCACATGATAGCTCACCAGCTTTTCAGGAAGCATCCAGGAATCTTCATGTAGCTGTGAGTTTATCAGGTGCTATGAAGTAAAGTAACTTTCTGGTGTTTATAGACGTAATCCCAGTGAAACAGTAGAACGACTTTCATAAATTTTAATATGCCTGGAACAGGATGACAGAAGATGAGGGACAGCTGGGTTGAAGGCTACCTTTAGTTATTTCCAGATAACTTCCAGCAATCTCAAGTGAAGTTGCATGTGTGAACAAAATCAATATTCTTTCTTTTGTGGCTTAATTTCTTTCATCACCTGGGGTTTTTAAGTAGTCCATTCAGGTACCAAGTGATCAGTTAACTGGGATGGGTAGTAAAACTGGACTATATGAGGTATACTTGATTGTTATAATTTACCTTTACAATAAAATAGCAGAAGTGAACAAGTGTAGCCATAACTTACTCTGATTAAAAGAGATGAATGAGTAATAATGTACATATTAGAGTAATATACATGCAATATAAATACTACATATATAATAAACTTACATATAATATACTAATGGTATATGTACCACATTAATAAACTTTATATGACGAGACTTCAAAACTAGGAAACACAACTTAAAAGTAAAATACTGGATTTAAAAGCCAATCCAAAGGCTCCTTAAATTCAAATACTTTTGGATAGAAAGGCAAGTGAAAATCAGAATATTTTTTGCATTCTTCACCCAATGCTCTTATGAACATTAATTTAGTTTTAATAGTGATTGATCGCTAATTATTCTAATCTTTGATCAAAAATGATGATTCATAAAGCAGGAGATAAGTAGAAGATACAAAATTAGGGCAGTTTATCGTTGTTTTTTTTTCGTGAAAGCTACCATGGTTATTATCCCTCCTTCCAAGTTTCCTATACGCGTCTCTAAACTTCTTAAAAGATGTGATCGGTTTAGGAGTGTTCTTATTGTCTTTGTCAGGTGATGAACTTCTCTTTCATTCTCGTTGTGTATCTTTGCGCTGTAGAGGATTTCTGGACACATGAGAGAGGAGGGAAAAGCATTTTCCATGTAACTTGCTAACACAACACCTCCAAGCAACAGTTCCTGGAGGATTATAGGATGGCTAGATCCAGAGATTAGCTGTATTTCCTCAGTGCATGCATTAAAAGCAGCAGAAGTGAGTCAGCAAGAAAGTTTACTGTCACAGAGTATGTTCAGCTTGGGGAAGGGAGAATCAATCATTGATTTGATTAGTATATGAGATTGTGAAAATGTGTTAATGGGTATTAAATATGTGGTTTTTCAGCTGTATGGTATCTGGGGGCCTAGCGATAGTAGAGTTTTTCACTGGGGGACAACTGCTGGACCAATAAGTCATTTGATTGTGTTCTGGTTTACCTTATTTTCCTTTTCCTTTCTCCTTAACCTCTTTTCACCTTCTGATCATGACAAGCAATTGAACAAGCTGCCCTTTTTTTTTTTTCCCTTTGAATAGTGTGAATCCTTGTAACATCACTGGCTGAACAAAGGCATTTTGGAGCTGGCTTCTGGCCAACATCTTTTGATGAGATACTTGCGTGGAATATTTGTTTCTAATGGATTCCTCCTCACAAGTCTTGACAGTCATTGCTGGCATTTCTTACTGAGTTTCAGTACTGCTTGTTTTCTAGCCAAATCATAGAATCATAGAACCATTAAGGTTGGAAAAGACCTCTAAGGTCATCGAGTCCAACTGTCAACTCAACACCACCATGCCCACTAAACCATGTCCCTAAGTGCCTCATCTACACGTCTTTTAAATACTTCCAGGGATGGGACTCNTTTGTCTCTGAATATTCTCCAGCTGTGCATTTGCTTCTATGACATTGTGCTTTTTTCACTATTCAAATTATTACCTTAGGAAGGGTAATGTGTATGGCCGAATGGAGGCATGATATTTGAATGATTTTAAAAGCTTAACAAGACTCTTCCATCCTGATTACTATATCTCTTAGTGGATTGCATAACTTGGAAAACAATCTCTTTGGGGACCTTCCCATGTCCCCTATTTTCTGCTTCCCCTCTGGAAGGCATTAAACATACAGACTGGTATCCTAATTCTACACAAATAGCTTAGATGTGGTGTGCTCTCCTTGGAAGGAATTTGTTCATAGTGACTGAAAATTAACACTTTGAATTTAAAATTAAACCTAGTTGTCTAAGGTTCTTAACTTAAAACATCAGATTTTATCTGTTTAAAACATAACAAGCTTTAGCAGTTAAGGAGATATTACTTTATAGGCACTCAATCATGATTATCATCAAAACTGTTCCGAAACTTTTGAATGCTAACCTGTTTTCAAGAAAGTAAGATATGGTATACCTTCGAGCATTATCCCTGCCATCTTATTGCAAAAATATGTTGTATGATATCACTTACCCATACCTCCAATTGAGAAATGTTGCTTTAGAGTTTTCTGTTGTATTAATATGGGGATTTCAAGAATATACTGGTATGTTTTCATGCTCATTTGCAATCTTTTGTTGCTCATTCTGGGTATGCTGGTTTTAAGGGAAGAAAAGAAGTTAAAATCTTGGTCTGAGAAACAAGGAGTGAGGGGCAGGTGGATGAAAAGGGGGTGATGGCTTATGTTTAATGGCCAAACTGAGAATTAGATAGCTTATCAGAACTGAATGAACCTCATCTAATGCTCATTTGCTTTTTACAGAAATCTCAGTTGGAACAGGCTTTAAAGTAGTATTATTGGTACTGCACAGCACACTGCAGAAGAGAAGTATTGACAAGCTACAGCTTTGAGGATTTGCCATAATGCAACAGAGTTAGATCATTTAGGTGGCTTTTGTTTTGTTTTTTAATTATTATTAGCCCTTCTTTCCCCCTACTTTAAAAGACTTTTTTTGGGGGGGTTTGCTCTTTTTACTGTAATTGCTTTAGGATTTTGACCTACTGCAACAATCTCAGAAGAAAAGCATAACAGTCAGCTGGGAATGGTTACCCTGATTTGATCTGCAGCTATTGCTCTGATCTTCTGTTGTGTATAGACCATAGGCTTCAGTATTAACAATATAGTACTTGTATGTTCTGCTGTGTCACAACTGGCAACAGGAAATTATTCTCCCACCTATTGTTAATGTATTCTTAGGAGGAAAATATTTTCTGTTATCCATGAATATTGTAAAGTTTCACTCAAATCTGCATCAACTTGCATCAAATATTCATCGGTTTGCAGGAATGGACCCCAAAAATATTTATTTCACCACAGGACAAGCTATGTGCTGAGGCAAAGGTGTATTTGATAATTTTTCTAAAGATAAACTGCAAGAGTGTTCTCCGAATGGATGTCAAACATATGTGGGTTACCAGTTTAATAAAGACACTGCAAATAATGTCTAGTGGCTGTCTACACTTTAATGAATGGCCTTTTTTTATATTTGCCACATTTTTAAAGGATTTTTGTAATCCTCCATAAACAATAATATTGTTTATATAATACAAGCAGGTTTTGTTAGATTACAAAAGCAAAAAATGAAGAATTGTTATGTGGGTTTGTTTTTTACATTTTACATTGGCATATAGGAATATTCAGTGTAATTTTTAACTGCTTTTCTTGTCTCTTGTTAGTTTAACTCAGACCTTTAATCTTATTTAAATGTCTGCTTTGTGCTGCCTCCATTTCTGATCTGTAATAAAATTAATAGTTATGTCCCTATGTTGCTCTTGAGTAAGGAAAAACATCAACATTTTTGAACACTATAAACCAATAGTTTTTTCTCCATGGAGGAGACAGTGACTGATGACATTACTATGTGTACTTAGAGCAATTTCTGTATTATGGGAGGAAAATATTTCTTCTCTGATTAACTGTTTCATTTTCTAATTAGGATGCTGACATCTGTGTCCTTTGTGTGTTCTTTCTCTTTGCACTGTTCAATCTAGGTCATACTTTCTATGCCTTTCTGCATAGCACAGTGAAAATTAGTCAAGGTTAGAATTAGTGATAGGCTAAAATACCTAGAAATAATTCTAATAATTATTGCGCTTAAAGCTATGAATATCATGCAAGGATTTACATTTGGACTCTGATTTCAGGCTCAGTTCTACAGCACATTAACTGATTTGCAACTCTTAGTACTTTAATGCAATATCTCTATCCTGGGCTTGCTAACACTACATTAGATAATGTTTACATATATGAATGATCATGAGCTGTTGTTTTTTTTTTTCACTTATTCCCAATCCCAAGCAACAAAAAGAATGGAAAAGATGATAAATTTCTGTACAAGTTATTTAAAAGGTCACAATTTTGAAACAAAATTCAAGTAATCTTTGATTGAAGTTTCCCTTTTTTTCCCTATCATTAAAAAGTTCATATTTATTTCAGGATCCAGAGCCTTCATAAACCAGCTTTGGCTGCCTACATTATATGCAGATAAAACTAACAAGCAAATTCATCCCTTTGCAAGGTTCTGACATCAAAGACAAAAGGGTGAGTTAACACAGAAATCCAATCATTGCATTGAACAATTACTAAATTTAGGGCAGACTTCCACAGCAGTATTTTTGTGCTCAATTCCCAATGATTTCAGCAAAGGGGTTGGGGGGAGGAAAGCACTAAGCACCAAGTCTTTTATGATTGCTGTCTCCATAGAGATAATTGTGAGCTTTTCTATTTTAAACACCTAGGTCCAGCACCCATTAGGAAAGACAGAATGAAGGGATTGCTTAACTTGAAAAAGAGACAGAGGGAGGATATTATAAAATATGTTCAAAACTGATTAAGAAAAAGACAAGAATAATTGTGCCCAGAGTTGATTGGAAAAGAAGTAATAGCCTTAAACTGCAGTGAGAATCTTTTAAGTTAGGCACAAAGAATGTAACAGATTTCTTACAGTAAAGATTGTGAGGCATTGGTCAAGTAAAGTTTTTAAGATTAAGCCATGGTGCTTCTGATTATCAGTATGATAACAGGTACAGTTGACGCTGCCTTAAAACAGGTTTGTGGTCTAAATTATTCTTGAAGTTGCTTATAGCCATGGTAGTTTAGTCACTATTGAAATGTCAAAAAAAAAGCCACCGCCATAAGAACTTAGTTAACCTGGATGATAGCAAATGTTGCCTCTCTTAACATCACAGGGAGGTTTAGGCTGGAAGGGACCTCTGGAGATCATCTAGTGTAACCTTCTGTTGAAAGCAGGACCTTAGATTAGGTTATCCAGGGATCTGTCAAGCCAAGTCTTGAATATTTCCAGTAGGGGAGATTGCATCACTCCCTTGGGCTACCCATCCCAATGTTTAATTGTTCTCATGGTGAAAATTTTTTTTGTTTTCCTTATATGTAAACAGAATTTCCCCTGAATCAACTTGTGCTCGTTGCATCTTGTACTGTCACTGTCCATTCTTGTGGAAAGGGAATCTCCATCTTCTCTGTAACTACTTTTCACGTTTTGGAAGTCGAGTGATAAAATTGCTGCAGTTGCCAAAGTCTGAATTTCTATTGAAGAGATGAAAACAACCAAAGTTTTGACATGTATCTGACTTTCCCCTGACATCTCTTGATAGTTTGGCCTTATTCTCAAAATGAAAACAAACAAACAAAGAAACCCAGAAAACCAAAACTGCTTTGGAGCATATGGGGCACGCCTACAGGTGTGCCTGTTCCTATCTTCCCTAAAGGCCAGGAGACTTAACTGCAGAACTGAGGGATCTGTTTTCAAGTTTCTCAGTATCGTCAGAGTCTCGACTCAAGACTTCTCCACAGAACACCTCTGACACACTGAATATCCCTTTAGTTAAGCACTTCCTAGGATGTTACTATTACTAATGAGAGGGAGGTGTAGCCTCCCAGCCAGCTTTCACAGGAGTGTGGCAGACAGTAAGCTTCTGGGAGATTCAATTACTATTAATAATTAAATAACAGTTTTAAAATGTGGCATTTTTATATTAGAAGGATAGTATTGTGCTTTTATACTCATTTTTGTTATGTTCTGTATTTGTTTTTACGAATACAAGAAACAAGGGAACAGAGAAAGAAATCCTTCACCCTGATTACTATTCACAATCAAATGGAATGTAGTAGAGCTATCCTAAAGCACCTTTAAGATTTCTTAAAGCATGACTCTAGTTCTAAACTGTTTTTACAATAGTGTAGTCATAATTTCAGTTGAATAACTTGCATCTTATGCCATTGTCCAGAGGGACCCATGTAAAAAATGTTTGGGCTAGTATTCACTTATGTCATGTTTTTTGTAAGAATTTAAAAAACCAGGCAATATTTGTCAGATCATTTAAAACACCCAAAACTAGTTGGTTGTTCCTGATATTTTTTGCTCTAATATACCACTAGTAGTTAAGAACTGAGTTTCTCTCAGCTCTAGTGTTACCATATGTTGTTGATATATAAACTGATTCTACAAAATGAGTATGTTTAAGATAATAATTCCTAGCCTTCAGTATTGAGGAATCAGTGAACACAAATGACCTGAAATCTGTTTTCATAAACTGTTGTAATTATTTTCAACTTCTTGAAGACTATTCTAAACTGTAATTAGGCATGAGGAACTAGCTAAAATCTGTTCTGTAGCTGGGAAGCTATATCCCTCCATCCCATCTCTAGCTGAACTGCCACAACCCTTGACATTTCAAATGCATTGAATATTTTATCAGTCCATTCCTATGTATATGTTTAGACATAATCCAAAGTAGCACATCCAGAAATAGAAGAGTTTTGTTTTATTTTAAAGTTGACTTGCTGTGTCACACCTAATTTGCCATGCCATTCTGTGTCTCGTAAACAACCAAATACAATGATATGCTCCATAAAATATGAGTTATGCCTCCAAGACTCTATACAGGTTGTTTCCATTTCTAATGGCAATACATGTACATGTCCGTTTTTATATTCAGCTGGTGGATTTTTGCTTATCATTTCTGGAAATAGGTAAATGGTGAACAGCAATTAATATTTGTGATGAGCATTCTGTCTCGCAGAAATATATAGTAACCTGTCAGTCTAAACTCTTGGATTTTATTACTTGGTTGGTTGGTTTGTTTGTTTGGGGGTTTTTGGTGACCAAATTGTAAGTCATTTTAAAACTACCATGATTTTAGCATTTCTAAAAGGCAAGCTACTTGTGTCACAAACACTTTACTCAAATTTGCTACTTACTTACTATAATCTGGGGCACTTATATATGATACGCAACTTTGGCAGGAAAGCCATCATGCAACTAGTCAGTTGAAAAAAAAATTTCATCTTTGCAAACAAACAGGTCTACAGCACAAATCCTTCTGTTCATACAGTCTACTTTCAGTTGCAACAGAAATTAGTATATTTTTTAATTCTAATATAACTTCCTTCTCCAAGTGGTAGAGGAGCCAATGAGGAGAGGTGCGATGCTGGACCTTGTTCTCACCAACAAGGAGAGGCTGGTGAAGCTCAAGGACAGCTTTGGCTGCAGTGACCATGAAATGGTGGAGTTCAAGATCTTTAGGGCACCGAGGAGGGTGCACAGCAAGCTCACTACCCTGGAATTCAGGAGAGCAGACTTTGGCCTGTTCAGGGATCTGCCTGGTAGAGTGCCATGGGACAAAGCCCTGGAGGGAAGAGGAGCCCAAGAAATCTGGTTAATATTCAAGGACCACCTTCTCCAAGCTCAGCAGTGATGCATCCCAAAAAAGAGGAAGTCAGGGAAAAATGTTAGGAGGCCTGCATGGATGAACAAGGAGCTCCTGGACGCACTCAAACACAAAAAGGAAGCCTACAGAGGGTGGAAGCAAGGATGTGTAGCCTGGGAGGAATACAGAGAAATTGTTCGAGTGGCCAGGGATCAGGTTAGGAAAGCTAAAGCCCTGATAGAATTAAATCTGGCCAGGGACGTCAAGGGCAACAAGAAAAGCTTCTATAGGTATGTTGGGGATAAAAGGAAGACTAGGGAAAACGTGGTCCCTCTCCGGAATGAAACAGGAGACCTGGTTACCTGTGACAGGGAGAAGGCTGAGGTACTCAATGACCTTTTTGCCTCAGTCTTCACCGGCAAGTGCTCAAGCCTCACCGCCCAAGCTGCAGAAGGCAAAGGCAGGGACTGGGAGAATGAAGAGCTGCCCACAGTGGGAGGAGATCAGGCTTGAGACCATCTAAAGAACCTGAAGGGGCACAAGTCTCCATGGGACCTGATGAGATCCAGTCGTGGGTCCTGAGGGAACTGGCGGATGAAAGTGCTAAGCCACTATCTGTCGTATTTGAGAAGTCATGGCAGTCTAGTAACGTTCCTGCTGACTGGAAAAAGGGAAACATAAGCCCCATTTTTAAAAAGAGAAAAAAGGCAGACCTGGGGAACTACAGGCCAGTCAGTCTCACCTCTGTGCCTGGGAAGATCATGGAACAGATCCTTCTGGAAGCTATGCTAGGACACGTGGAGGACAGGGAGGTCATTCGAGGCAGCCAGCATGGCTTCACCAAGGGCAAGTCCTGCCTGACCAACCTATTGGCCTTCCATAATGGAGTGACTACATCAGTGAACATGGGAAGAACTACAGATATCATCTATCTGGACCTCTGTAAGACCTTTTACACTGTCACCTGCAACACCCTTCTCTCTAAATTGGAGAGGTATGGATTTGATGGGTGGACTGTCCAGTGGGTGAGGAATTTGTTGGATGGATGCATCCAGAGGGTAGTGGTCAATGCCTCATTGTCCAGATGGAGATGGGTGATGAGTGGTGTCCCACAGGGGTCCATGTTGGAACCGGTACTGTTTAATATCTTCATCAATGACATAGACAGGGGGATCGAGTGCACCCTCAGCAAGTTTGCAGATGACACCAAGCTGAGTGGTACGGTTGACACGCCTGAGGGACAGGATGCCATCCAGAGGGGCCTGGACAAGCTTGAAAAGTGGGCCCATGTGAACCTCATGAGGTTCAACAAGGCCAAGTGCGAGGTCCTGCACCTGGGTCAGGGCAACCCCCGGTATCCATACAGGCTGGCGGGTGAAGGGATTGAGAGCAGCCCTGCCAAGAAGGACTTGGGGGTACTGGTGGATGAAAAGCTGGACATGGACCCACAATGTGGTCTCGCAGCCCAGAAGGCCAACCATACCCTGGGCTGCATCAAAAGAAGTGTGGCCAGCAGGTCAAGGGAGGGGATTCTGCCCCTCTACTCTGCTCTGGTGAGACCCCACCTGCAGTACTGCGTCCAGCTCTGGAACCCTCAGCACAAGAAAGACATGGACCTGTTGGAGCGGGTCCAGAGGAGGGCCACAAAAATGATTGGCAAGATGGAACACCTCTCCTACGAAGAAAGGCTGAGAGAGTTGGGGTTATTCAGCCTGGAAAAGAGAAGGCTTCGGGGAGACCTTACTGCAGCCTTTCAGTACTTAAAGGGGGCTTATGTGAAAGATGGGGACAGACTTTTTAGTCGGGCCTGTTCCGATAGTACAAAAGGGAATGGTTTTAAACTAAAAGAGGGTAGATTCAGACTAGATATAAGGAAGATATTTTTTACGATGAGGGTAGTGAAACACTGGCACAGGTGGCCCAGAGAGGTGGTAGATGCCCCATCCCTGGAAACACTCAAGGTCAGGTTGGATGGGTCTCTGAGCAACCTGATCTAGTTGAAGATGTCCCTGCTCATTGCAGGGGGGTTGGAGTAGATGACCTTTAAAGGTCATCATGAGTCTATGATCCTATAATATCATGGTTTCAGAAATGCTGTCACCTGCTAAGCCTTTATTCTGACAGCATGCAGAATTGGAGCCTATGAAGGAAGGATTTTATTGCTTTGAATAAGAAAAAGTAGTTTCTTAAGTACTAGAGCAGACAAAGCAAGTAAACAGTCTGAACCTAATTCAAAGTTCATTGACGTCAATGAATTCCTTTCCCTTGACTTCTGTAAGTTCTGAACTAAGTCCTAAGGGAACAGGGTGATAAATGTTTTGGTATTAATGCTAATCTTACTTAAATACTATAGATTACATTATTGTCTGACATTCAAGCCATAATTACATAAATCTGCTCCATGTATTTGCTGTCATTTTTATAGATGTTTCATTCACGTAGAAAACAAACAAACCCACCGTGTTGTGTTTGCTTTAGTATGCAAGAGATTTGAGTGCTTAAGAAGTGTATTTACATTCATCGTTGCCTGCAAAGATGCCATTTGTGTGCAAACTCAGTGAGGGGTATGATAAAGCCAACTTCAGTTCTCAGATGATAAGAAAATATCATTCCTAAATCCATTTCATCAGCTAATTTAAAAAAAAAATGAGAAAGAAGGAAGGTGAGGATACTAGATTGCAGATTCCCAGCGGCAAAGTAATATATGGACTGAGCAAAGCCATGGGGAAGGTAATTCCAATCAGACAGCTCTAATGAGATAGGCCAGATGGATATGATCAAAACCACTTTTAGCTTTAGGAAACTAAAAAAAAAAAAAAAGGCAGAAAATTAGGAGCATGTTAGAAGTATATAATTTAAAGCCCTTATCATGAAAAAGAGAAGAGCTAGAAATAGAAGTAGCAACATTTGGAAGGTTAAGGAAGAGCAGTGTCGCCTGTAACTTTATTTCAGCAGTCTATTTAACTCCTCAAACAGTTTTTTTTGTTTGAAACTGCCTTTTTGTTTAAAACACAGTTACAACCAATCTAGAAAAAACAGTTCTCAATCACTCCAGGTTGCTAAAGGTTCCACGTGCATTTTGATTTGACCGTTTCCTTTTCCGAGCTGTGCATATGACAGTTTGACTCTCTGATGAAAAACAGATGTTTTTCAAGGGCAAGTGGAAAGGGAAGGAAGAGAAAAGATACTGGATTCTCTTTTTCTGACACAAACAGAAAATGCAGATATATAATAAATACAATTTTTATGGTGTTTGAGAATTTTCTACTTATAAGGCATGTTTTCTATGGATGAGAGACATTATGATTCTCGTTATACATTTCTTGAGGTGAACAACTGGTTGAAGATCCTACCTAGCATCTCTGAATATACTTTATTCGTGGCAAATTATAAACTTGTAAAAGGGGATTCCTTATAACTGCAACTTGCTAGATTTTAGACCACTTACTTTATTTCAAAACCTAACTCTGAAGTGAAGACATAAATACATGTAATATGAAAGTTCAGAAGAAATCTTCTTGCTCATAACACTCGTTTACTCCCTAGCATTTTGGATTATGGAGCTGCAGTGCAACAGTCTGGATGAAGTTACAGCTCCAGAAGTCCTTCAAACAAACAAATCTAAAGAAATGTAGATAGACCTGAGAGGTCCAATTTCAGCAAAACCAGTTTTGGACCCCTCACTACAANATCAATACTTCATCTAACCCCACCATCCCTCCCTTGGGTATTAGGGCTATCTGAAGGCAGTGAGGTGCCTGCACTTGTTCCTCCTCTCAACCAGCTGCAGAAGCTCAGATGCTAGAACTAGGCTGTGTGCAGGAGGCAGATTTTCAACTTTTGAATGCCATGGGCATTCAAACATCTACTCTCTGCCTTTCCAGAAGAGAAGGGATTGTGCTGGTGGGAGAGAAGTCTTCTGTGTCCAGATATGATCTATGGGCCACCAGTTGCACCCCACTAAACACTGTGGACTTCCTAAAACAAGCATAGATTATGTAGTGAATATTTCTTTCTCTGATCTTTAAGGGAACATACACGTTGTTATATTCTTCAATTCTGTCCTACAGGTTTGCAGAATTTTGTTCTCTTCCAATTTTAACATTATTGGCACTTTTTATTTTGTTTGTTATTTATAGGGAAGGCTTTTTTGCTGTTTTTTCTGGCTTTTGGAAGTATATGGACCTTGAGAAAATTTTTCTATGTTTTTTGGATTTAGGGTTGTTGGTTTTTTTCATGTCTTTTTGCAGGGCAAAAAGGATAATATGGCACATCTCCAACTTCCTAAAAATTGTCCTGGTAGATCTCCTAACAGAGTGTACTCCTCTTAAATTCAGTAATAAAACGTTTTGGCAGCTTTTTTATTGCATATCTGGTCAAAAACTTATACTGTAGGTCCCTAACAACTTTGGCAATATATCATTTCTTTGAACATTCCATTTATAATTCCAAAAACTACAGCACAAATTTATCCTCTACTTTTGTAATTCAAAAGCCTTTGGGATTAACATTGCAAATTAAAAATGAAAATGGACTTTTTTTTTTCCTTTTTCCCTGGTTTAACTTCAAGTAAAGAAGAGATTTGTACAAAGGCTGTATATGAAGGTGGATTTATAGAGTAAACTTCATTAAACTTTACTCCAAATTACCTGTGTGTAATATTTAAAAAAAAGAGGATATGAATAAAATACTCTGAAAGAAATAATCATTTAGCTGTAGCTAAAGAGTGATTCTAACCATAGGATTATTCTCTGTATTTAATGGTCATATTATCCTTCTGGGCAAAAAAATATATATATTAAGTTTGATAAGACTTAATCACCTTATCAGTATGACCGACTTTATACCAGTGTATGTAAAATTAGCCGGGTAAAATTCAGGACCTAAGCATGGATATCATTACAAGTTAAACCTACAACTAACTTTGCTAAATGAAGATCACCTGTAGCTGCTCATACTAGTTGCTATCTTTAGGTCTTGGATTAATCTTCAGGAGAGCAGAAGTGGACCTTAAAAGTGCTAAACTACAGTGATTACAACTTCCTCTCAAGCAGCAGTTACAGATCTGTGCCCTTGGGGTAGGCAAACAGTGTTAAATTGTTGATCAGGAGAAGCAAGTGCCAGTGACCCTCCTAGACACAAATGTGTGCACATTTATTTGTCTCTACACTGAGCAGCATCTGCTACGCCAAGCTTAGGTCTGCAAGTTGCAAATAGTAAAGTTTTGACAAATTCAATTTAGCTGCCAAAATGATGGAAGAAGGTTAGATCTCAGCTAGCTAGAATATTAGTATAAGGATCCTCTTATGCTTTTAAAAATGTCCCTCATTCCTAGTCTGTCACAGTAGGCTAGCCCATCTCATAAAAAATTTCTCTGATGTCTACAAAAAACTGTGAAATCACTTATACTGCTAGAAAAAGTGGCCAAAGCTTGTCTTGCTGGTCTTTATTATTCTACTGTTTCTGTATATGTTGCTGTCATTTCATATGCTCACATTGTCTCTTGCCTTATGTTTAAATGTCAAATTGTCTGGGACATGGGCCTTTCTTTTGGTCTCAGTACATACAGTGTCTGATACAATGGGGTCTGTGACTGAAACTCGTTAGCAGTAATGGAAATGTATCTTATAGGTATATGGAAAGAACAGTTGAAATAGAGCATTTATGTATAGGATAACCTTCTCAAGTATTTTCAGAAGAACTAAAGATAAGCTATTTATGTCATTAAACAGAGATTAGAATTGTCACATGTACCTCTGACTAGGAGAATCACTCTAATTGATTCAATCCTAGCTCAGAGCTTGAACATAATATATATGAAAATCACTTAATTTTTCTTATTTTTATGAAAATATAAAAAAATGGTACATTAACACTCGCTTCCACTTCAGTCTCAAAAGTTTACAAAATATAAGGATACTGGGGTGAGAGCTGGAGTGCATAAAGTGATTTCTGTAGATTTACAAATCTATGCCATGCTTTGCATGTGTGGTGGGGGAAACGCTACAATTCGTGTGCGCAAAAACAATTGATGTTAAATATGTTACTTAAATATGGGCATAGAAGCTCCTGTATATTAAAAAGCCTGTTTCAACTCTTGTTTATATGTATAGTGCAACTAAATTTGGTGGACTTGAATTATGATTTATAGTAGTAAAATATATAATACTTTAGAGAGTGTTAGTGGCCCAATTCCTGCAGACTTTATTGCATGAATATAGCACGATTCTTCCACGTGTAGTAAGCATTTCCATTAATAGAAGAAAAAATACTGTTTATGCTGTTCCAATTAACAAATTAAACTTACTTGTTTAGTTGCATGCAAAGCCATCTAGTGAAACACTTGGCATTAAGTACTTCAGTCCTGTTAATCTTATATGTTACATTTGCTAAAATCTGGCAATATATGTGTCATTATACAAGTTAAAGAGCTGAGGCATCTCATCCGAGTCTTGTAAAGGAAAGCATCACTTAAGAGCTAAGTATACCAGTATGAAATGAACAGGGTGTCAATTTGTAAGTGGAACCAGAAAACCTGACATCTACCACTTCTGGCAAAGGGCAAAAGGAACACTGGGGAAAAAACATGAATATAAGAGCCCAGTGTTAAAAGCCATATGTAGACTTGTGGCAGTGGATGCAGAAAAAAACCCAAACAAACCTTGTTTTAGAAAAATACAGCTGGTATTTTTACAGATCTGTTTCTAATTCCTTGTGCAAAAATCTGACAATAGTGTGAGAAACACTTATGGCAAAATCATACTGAAACGTTCACTATCAGTGTGAAAAATATGAAAAGGAATGACTATGCATTAGGGGGAAAAAAGTAATTTCAGCAGAATTTTCGGAAGGTAGAATTGAAAGTCTTTGAAGAAGATAACAATGCTTAAATGATGTAGCCTTTATGATGTAAATTACGTGATGTGAATGCACTTTTTATTGTTTGGGATTTTTTTTAAGGTATAGAAATGTTATTTCAGCACAGGCTATCTGAGAAGACCAAACGTTCTGCTATAGTTTAGGTTTTTAGTTTGCGGTAGCTAACCTGATTGGGGACATATAAGAGAACGTAAGGCAGAAATATTTGAGATAAGTCTGAGAGTACATTGTCATTGAAAATACCATTGCTAGAATGTTCAATATATCTTTCTAAAATGACAGAGTCGCACAAATGTAGTTTGTTTCAAAATATTTTTTTTCACCAGTTCCAGGTTTGCCCTGATATACTTCCCTGTCTATCCATGCTCTGGACACGTTTCTTGCAGCATGAAAAAACCCTGCTTTCTTACCATCTATTCCAAAATGGTTGACTAAAATAGTTTGCTATCTTTATGAAAGATATCATCTGGTAATTAAAATGGTACTCCTCTGCTGAAAGGGACACTAGCTGGGTCCATATATTGTGTGTGCTTATTTGTAATTTTGCAATGCGGTTATCAACTTGGGTACATGGACAAACTTGTTGCTATTTTGTGATATTATTTTTCTGGAGACTTTCTGGGCTCTGTTAATGCTCTTTGTATTTTTCTCCCATTAGTCCAAGGTATGTACTTTTGGGAAGATGACCTATGTTCTGTAATATAGAGATCACCCGGAAAGTTCAGTGTTTGAAGATTTCCTTTTGTCCAGAATCAAGTCAAATAGTTAAAATATTCACAAAATAGAAACAGTAATAAAAGATTCAATTAAGATATGTCAAAAGGTCAGCACCATAAAGCTCATTTTTAGAAGGTTTCTGCACATTTTATTGATGAGAAAATATCTATTAATCCTATTCAATAAAATCATTAACATTAACCATTTTATTCACATAAACATTTGACCTGAAAGTGAAGTCAAAATCCAGTGGAGTTAAAAAGATAAAAGAAATATTTCCTTTAGATCTTGAACCACTGAAAAATTGCAGTGTTTCCACCAAAGATTTTATTTTTTATAGCACTGTCTGTTTTGATGAAAAGTTGAGCATTTTGATCATCTTTTAGTCATCCTTAATTGTAGGCTTATTCAGTAAATAAGCAGTGCAAATAGATGTGGCTAGCAGACACGGTGGTTTGCGCAGCAGTTTGTGGGCTCTGCTTCCAGATCTTCTGGGAACTTCTGGGAACCTCAGGGTGTGTGCAGGTGCTGCTGGTGTGTATTGGTGCAGCTACTGGTGTGTAGCTCCTAGAGGTTTTTGCTTCTGTTAGCAAGTTGCAGTTTTTAATAGTGTCCATCAGCTATTGCTGATCAAAAGATACCTTCTGTCTTCAGCTGACTTCTGAAGAGGCAGTGATAAGCCCCATTCAGCTGGTGCTAGGGAGAAACCTGTACTGCGTCCCAGCCCGGAGGGCCACTCCCAGGAGCAGCTAACAGATGCATTCATTTGTGCCGGAGTATGGAAGGGGGTCAGAAACTGCTGCGTTCCGCATACAAGTGGTGATGGACCACAGCAGAGTGCCATCCTCAGCACTTACTGGAGCAGCAGATGAGAGGTGTGGGCCCAGAGTGGGTCTGGAGGGAGGAGGCAGCTCCCAGGGCCTGTGTGGGTGGAGGGAACATCCATGCAGATGGATGGCGATTCCTTGCCTGTCGGAGGTGTGTGTGGGCTGAGAGGCTATCACTAGGTTAAGGATCTGCAAGAGGAGGTGAACTCATTGAGCAGCCCCAGGAAATGTGAAAAGGAGACTGATGGGGTCTTCACAGAGACCCTGCAGAGACTGAACCCCCAACTGCAAGACGAGGGTCAGCTATAGACTGTGGTCAGTTGTGGGCTAATGGAGAGTGGCTGACACAGCAGGCTGCGATGTACAGGTAGCAGCTCAGTAGGGAAAACAGGCAGGGAAAAAGAGGAGGGAGCTGCCTTCTGTGCGAAGGAGCAACTCAGATATGTAGAGCTCTTTTACGGGATGGATGATGGTCTTGTGAGCACTTGTGGTTCACGATCTAAGAAGAGGCCAGTGAGGGCAACAGTGTGGGATGAGATTGTTACAGACTACTGGGTCAGGATGAAGAAGTGTGAAAAGCCTTCTTTAAATGACTCAAGGAAGTCTTGGGATCACAGATGTTGGTGCTCATGGAAGACTCAAGTCTCCCTGATTATCTGCCAGAAGGCCAACATGATGGGATATGAGAAGTCAGGGAGATTTCTGGAGGGTAACAAGGATGGTTTCCTGATACAGATACTGGTTGGCCCAACCAGGGGTGACACACAGCTGGGTTGCCTGTTCACTGGGAAAGAGGTGCTGACTGGGGATGTGGCAACTAATGGCAGCCTGGTCTGTAGTAACCATGAAATGGTGGAGCTGAAGATATTGAGGGAGAAAGGAGAGTCACAGAGTCCAGACCCTTGGTGTCAGGCAAGAAGACTGCAGCTTGTTTAGGGAACTGGTAGGTGGGATCACGCGGGGAGCAGCTCTAAAGGGAAAAAGAGATGAAGGAAGCTGTCAGGGCTTTAAGGGTAGCATTATACAAGCACAAAAATGTTCAATACCAGTACTCAGGAAGACAAGTAGACTTATCAAAATACTATCTTTAGTTAATCAGGGAACTCCTGGCAGAGATCCAATGCAAATAAAAACCCCACAAAAAAACCTAAACACACCACCCTACCCCCAAACCAGCGTACATTAAGTGGAAGAAGGGACAGATTACAGATGAGAAATTCAGAATTTTGCCCAGGAATGTAGGGTTGCTGTCAGGAAAACCAGAGCTTACATGCAGTTGAGACTTGCAAGAAACATAAGTGGCAACAAGAAGAACTTCCCCTGCTACATTAGTGGTAAAAGGCTGAATAAAGAAAATATGAGACTGTGGCTGAATGGCATGGTTGATTTAGGGACAGTGGGCACAGATAAGGCTGAGTTACTCAGTGCCTTCTTCAGTCATCACTGGTGTGGTCTATCAGGCCTCTATGCTTAGTGGAAGGGTTGAAGGAGGAGAGGAAATACCAGCAGTGAGTGAGGATCAAATCAGAGACTGCATGTGAGAACTTCACCCATATGTGTTCCTGAGACCTGACAGGCCCAAGTCTGAGAGTGCTGAAAGATCTGGTAGATATCTTCGCCATGCTACTTTTAATCCTCTTTGAAAAGACATGAAGATCAAGGAGATCCTCAGTGATTGGAGGAAGGAGATTGTTGCACCCCCCAAAAAAAAAAAAGGGGGCAAAAGAAAAAAGCTAAAGAACAGTCTCGGGAACTACAGGTCATCTTTACTTTGATAGGGACAGTCAGCATGGATTTAGCAAGTATCCAGTTTAGGATGTTACAGTCTGGATAGGCAGAAAAAGATAGATAGGTAGATAGATTAAAAAAACTAGTTGCCTAATTGGGCTCAGAGGGTTGTACTCTGCCTGGAGATCAGTAATAAATGGAGTACCACAGGGATCTGTGCTGGCACTTGACCATTTTAATGTTTTCAACAACGAAGGACACTAAGTTGACCAAGGGGTTGCAACATGTGACATGTGAGAAGAGGCTGAGAGCATTGGCACTGTTCAGCCTGCAGAAATGAAGGTCAGGGCGATCTTATCAATGTGTATAAACACCTGATGGGAAGAGTAAAGACAGAGCCACACTCTTTGCAGTGATGCCCAGTGACAGGACAAGAGGCAATAGCCACAAATCGAAATAGAGGAAATTATATTTAAATATAAGAAAAAACTTGCTTACGGTGAGAGTGGTCAAACATTGCAACGGGTTGCCCCAGAGAAGTTGTGGAATTTGAATATCCATCCTTGGAGGTGTTCAAAACACAGCTGGACATAGTCCTGGGCAAACTGCTCTAGTTCACCATGTTTTGAGCAGGGCTGTTGGATTAGATGATCTCCAGAGATGTCTTCCAACCTCAGTGATTCTGTCACCTGGAGAAGGATGTTCCAGCTGGATATAAGGAAAATCTTTTTCTCCCTGAGAACAATCATCAGTGAAGAAGGCTGCATGAAGAGGTTGTGCAATCTCCATCCCTTAACATGCTCAAGACCAGACTTGTTAAAGCCCTGAGAAATTAGTCTGATCTGACCTCACAAGGGAAGTACTTTGAGTGCTTTTGTCTACGTGGACTTCAGTAAAGCCTTTGACACTGTCTCCCACAACATTCTACTGGAGAAACTGGCTGCTCATGGCTTAGACAGGTGTACTCTTCACTGGGTAAAAAACTGGCTGGACGGCTGAGCCCAGAGAGTTGTGCTGAACGGAGTTAAATCCAGTTGGCGACCAGTCATGAGCGGTGCTCCCCAGGGCTCAGTTTTGGGGCTGGTGTTGTTCAATATCTTTATCAACGATCTGGATGAAGGGATCGAGTGCTCCCTCAGTAAGTTTGCA
>VZTQ01005906.1:141707-228319 GCA_013400755.1 Pelecanoides urinatrix
GGATGTGGCTCATGAGCGCCCTCAAGATGAACCTTTCCATAATCTTCCCCGGCACCGAGGTGAGGCTGACCGGCCTGTAGTTCCCCGGATCCTCCTTCCGGCCCTTCTTGTAGATGGGCGTCCTTTCATTTGTTTGGCGTTTAAGACATGTTTTGGATTTGGGGAACTGTTTAAACTGCTTCTTTACTCTGTTCTTACCAGACTTAGACTCTGTTTTCTGCATCCCCTGCTATACTAAGTTTTTCCTGTTGTGTGAGCCATGTCTTTTTTTTTCCCAGTGATGTATCAATGTTACTCTACCATCATCATCAACTGGCATAAGTTGTAGTGCAAGCCCTGATATAAAGCCAGCTCAGTCCAGATGGAAACCTCAGAGACGAATGACCAAAAGCAAGACTGCATAGAACATGTGCAGCTGTATTTTTTTTTTTTTTATTTCTCAGAACCTTTTATTTTCAACACTTTAACCACATTTTCATGGGAGTCACAATGTGAATTTTATGTTCCATGTTTTAAGTTCTGGAATGTAAGGCCCTTTGTTGAAAGAGGCAACTTTTCAATAGAGTGTTATTTTTTTTTTAACATGAACAAAAATGTGTATTTTGCACTTCTTTGCTGAGAAATTACATTAAGTTCAGGTCTTACTGTGCTGTGTTTTCTGAATACTTAAGTAGAGAAAAAGTTAACATCTTTTCCCATAAGGTAGCACATATATAATTTTTAATGTTTCTGAATTCTTAGATTAAACAAATTAATGCACCTAACACTTTAAGACAAATTTAATATGAACTTTCAGTGACACAAAATTATATGACCACTCACATCAGTTCAAGAAAGTGAATTTTTACTGCATTTTTCAATACTATTAAAACATCAGTTAAAAGCAGCAGAAGCTGTGTGCATTTTTTCCTCCATCATATATTCTGCAATACACTCTTATGTAGTCTGGCTTTGTAGAGGTAGAAAAAACTTACAAAGAGGCAAGGTAACAGAGCTTTTGGCAAAGCACATTTGTGTGTATGTGTAATATTTGATGTAAATTATTCATGTAAAGGCTAATCTTTGCTTTCAGAGTAATTTCAAATGCATATTATAATTGCCTTGGGTATTTGATTAAAGCCAGCAATTGAATGGTATACTATGGAAAAATAATGAAATCATAGAACAATCTATTAAATTTCACCAATTTTACTGACTGTGCCAATGCTATTTTTTTTTTCGGGAGAATAGAAGTAGAGCATAATGTATTATCTGCTGCAGATAAAACTACAAAAATAGAGAGTCTGAGGTAAATCTCCTGACAATTATGCCAGATAGGAAAAACGGATCCACTCCAAGAAATACTACAGAAGTCAGTAAGCTATATATCAGATGTTGGTTAGCATATTCAGTGTTCATTGCCAAAAGAAAAACTTAAGTAAAGGACAGCAGCATTTCTCATTATTTAGTAAGCAAACAAAAGGAACAAACAAACTATTCAACATATGCACAAAGTATTGTGCAGAGACATCTGGATTGTATTTGGATATGTAATTGAATAAAGATTTCAAATATAAACAAAGATTCTCCTTTATTGCTCATTAGATTGAAGTAGATATGGCCAAAATACTCACTGAAACAACTTAAATGAGACTTTAATTACTTTTTTTTCTGTAAGGAGAATATATTTTAATTAAATTCTCTGTCAATTGAAGTAGCAAGAATATGGTGAACAAATACCATCATCTGAGTAGTTTATTACAGACATTTGATTTTGAGTGTTTGCATTACTTGTTTCTCACTTGAAAAGTATTATATGCTACCTAGCTTACTGAATATGAAGTCTCTTTTTTTTATTGTATGTTGTAATAATGACTGATGAAGGGGTCTTAATACATTACTTTGGTTTGGCATGAGATAGTGCGAAATACATTGTGTTGTGAGCAGCATTTAACTTAAAATGTCAACCTTTCTACTTTAGGTGATTAATCTTAAGTAAAATGTGATAACCAACTAGGTTGTATTGCAAATGCCACAAAAAATAGACAATTTAAGCAAATCCATTTGACTTTGAATCTGTAGGAGGTCAAAAAAGATGCTTGTGGTCAGTTTCTGTTTTTTACTGGGAGTGTTCTTTAGATGCAGCAGCACTGATTATTGCAAATGCAGTGTATGTAGGCTGAGGTCAATAATCTGCCATAGGGGTATATTTAACATAATCTTTCCTGTCTTGCTCTTGATAAGAAAGAACATTTTATTCATCAATCTGCATATTCCCTAGATTAGAAAATACAGGTTTTGTCTCCTGTCAGACAGAAAGAAGAAATACTAGTTTGGAATTTCAATCCACTTTGTTTCAGTTCTGTCAAGGACTGACATCATTTCACAGCAAAGGATCACTCAAACTTTTGATAGCCTATAGAAAGTCCAACAAACCAGTTGCACCAAAGTGTCACACAGTTTACATTTTGGGTTGCATGCTGAGGCTGCCTGCAAGAAGGTCCCAAATGTAGAAAACTCTCTGATGCACTGACGTAACCTGGCAAGTACAGAGGTGCAGTGCCATTGGAAGCTGTACAAAAGGACAGTGAGGTTGGTGCTTAGTTAAGATTTTTCAGTGAGGTGCTGTATAGTTGCAATGCTTTTGTTATATAGAAGTTTAGCTAACATCAGTTTAACTGACAGTGGGTCTGGCTGTAAACTGGAATTACCTGAGTTCCATCCACATCTCTGCTAGCAACTTGCTCTGCTGATCTGCTAGAGATGATCTAGTCTCGCTGTGTCCCTCCTCTTTGTTTACCTTTATATACTATAGACTTTTCTCTTAATGTTTGTTTGTACAGTTCCTAAAGTAACAGGACCTTGATCTTTATAGGGCTTCTTATACGCTACTGTAAAAAGCATATAGTGATTGACAGAGCATTAAAATATTAATCTCCCTTGCAAAGATGTCCTAAGAATTCACCGACCTAATACCAAGCATTCAGGTGTCTGCCTCACACTGAAGTGAGAGGAAAAATATATTTTACCTGGTGTATTATTTTAATCACTAAATATAATTTTAGAAGACTGGTACAAAATTCTTCTGCTTGATCATGGTGATTAACGTTAACATGATTTGGTAAGTTAAAGAGCTTTTGCATTGTACCATTCAGAGGAAGTGAATACCGTAGTTAATTTTAAGAAGACACTCAAGCTATAAATTTCCGGTATTATTTTATGGCACTGAGCAAAGGAGGAAAAGCAAAAATAAAACAACAGAGTTGTAAGTTTTTTATTAACAACTGTTTATGGAAAACATGTTCTTTCTTGCAAAATGCTTGAGGAAGTCTAAAAAATGCTAGGAAATAAAATAGTCAGTGCTCTCATTTACATCCACTGCTAACACATGTAGTTACTAGTTTAGGAAAACAGCTAAGTTTATTCAGTTTTGTCTAAAATATTGCCTCTTTTTATGTACCCATTAAGTGCAGTATGGAAAAGGGAGCAAAGAAACTGACATACAGTCATTTTAATCACCAGAATGTTCTCCCTTCAGCTTGAACATACCAAAAGTGCCTTTTCTGTTCTAAAACTCCAATTTCCAATTACAAACTTGCCTTAACAAATGCACAGTACGGATTGAATTCTCTTCTTTTAGTGAACACATCTGTTATATATGTGAAACTGCACGAGCACAGTGTTAAAAAGGGTTTGGCTTAACTTTTACCTAGAAACTCACAATAGATACGCTTCCCAAGGTGCTCTCCTTCTCTCACCCCTGAATGACTGGTCTTCCAATTTTCTACGTCAGGGAACCTTTTGGTGCATGACTACTGTATAAATTAGTATTTATATATTTGTAATGAAATTTACATTTTTATACAGATACATTAGTCAGGTACATTTGAAATTGTGACTCTGAAAGTTTTTATACTTAGTGCTGTCTTAGAAATATTAGTTTAAGAAGGTTACATGCACTTTTTGGCAAATGAAGTTATGACAATATATGAATAACAGAGTTAGTGGTGCCTATTTGGGAGGTAAAAGCCTTGGCACATTACAGATTACAAGATAAAGGATAGAAATCCCTTCATTAGAAGTAGAGGACTCAAAATAGAGGGCATTCATAAAATATCTAAATTTGAAATGACACATTTTCATAAATGCTGTGTCAAGGTTCAACCCATCCTTCCTGATCCTGAGGTTTGGGATCTTAGACAACCTACCTGGTGTCCTAGATCTTGCCATTAGGAGGCTAGGAAGTGTCAAGGAGGCCCTTATGGATGTGTGTTTCACCAAGATTGCTCTCCCTTTTACTACTATACTGCATAGTCAGTGAATCAGAATGCAGGTGGAAGAAGTATGAATCATCTTATGCTGTATGTTTTTTTTTTTTTCTTCCTTGTGCAAAACAAATACATCAATGGTATTTTAAACATTCTCCCTATTTTCTGTATCGGGAGTGGAACTAATATACATCTTCAGTTCATGTAGTATTGTGTAACCTTAAGCAGCAATAATGGAGAATCTAATTTGAGACTGATGCTGAATATTTGATAATGTAAACATCTATCCCATTAGATTTTAAGTTAACAAAGTTAAGGTGAAGGTGTTCGATTTGGACCCATTTTATGCATATTCCACAAACAATGCCTATTAGATCTCTACAACGCAGCAAATACTCAACTTCATGCTGTGTTTGTCCTTTATTTTTTGTTGGAAGCATAAAAATATGGAGTAGAAAGTGGTTTGATGTATAAACTTCTTTAAATAACTGCCAAGGAATTATTCATAATCACATATATAGTAGTTATTAAGTGGTATTTTTTTCTTATGTTTGTTGCCTTTTGGAGCACAGCTTAAAACATTTGTGCTCAGACAGGCTCCCAACTGAATATTTGATGGCTGTGCTAGTTAATACAGCCAACAATTCAAAGTGATGGACTTTGGATTACTTTATTTGAGGAACAGGAGAAGGGGGAATGTGTTTTGTTTAATTGCATGTTTTGAATTCATAGGACATAACGTGTTCTTTGGTGGGGAATGTCAAACAGAAGTAATTATTTGCTTAATTATGCTCCAAGGCCCTACATTTGTTCTCTTGGACAGCTTTATAGAAAACTTCTGCCTTCTGGCTCCTGGAGTTACCGGTATTCAGAGAGAATATGAACACTGTGCTATATCCTTTGCTACCTCAGAGACTGCCAGTTTTGTCTCATTGCTCTGTAAAGCTAACTCTCTACTGTGAGAGACTAACATTCACAGCGTACACAAAGAACATGGTACAGATTTTAAAACAATGGAGTTTGATTTTTATTTATTTATTTAGTGTGGAGTTTGTTGTTTTTTTGTTTTTTTACAATTTGGTTGTCAGGCCTGAAAATCTACCTTTTTTCCATCGCAGTGAGACCAAGCCCCACATCTAGTACCTAAATCTAGGTTTTATTTTAGAAACTCAAACCTCCAAAAATAACATATTCATAAATGCATTCACTGCATCAGTTGTGTTCAGTAGCACTGGGGGATTAACCGGAGGTGCTTCACAAGCCTGACAGGACAATCGTAATTCAGCTTGGAGAATGGGATGAGCTATTCTGTCTGATGACTATGTCTAATCAAAGGAAGAGACACATGCAAACCTTCAGGGATGCCAGAAACGTCCCTTGTGTTATATATCACTGTGTAGTTTGTGTTGGGTAGTGAGTGAGAAAGTCAGCGTGCCCCTTACCAGACTTGTCCAGGGACAAATATGCCAGTTTTTTGCAGTTAACCAGAAGAAGAAACACACATGGATGTTCCGATACCACACCTCAACCTAATATGTAGGTTTGTGACTTCGCTTGATCCACCAGTAGAATAATGACAGTAGTTAGCAACACTTATGTTCTCTTCTGTCCTGGGATGGAGTGTAACCTCACAAATAAAGACAATTGTATTGATAACTTCCTAAATGCGGTGTTTTGGGGTTTGTTTGTTTTTGTTCTTGTTCTTGTTTTGGCAGAGTAGGCTGCGTATTAGAGCCAGTAGCTCCCTTCAAAGACAGAATGACTGTATGTGTCCAGTGGGTCTGAGTTATCACAAGAGCTGCATATTACAGGTGTATTTCCTGTCTTTCACGAATTATGATCTTTAAGGATTTTTAAAATGGCAAATTTAATTCCTTTGAGTTTGGGTGGGGTGGAGATTGGTTTGGTTTGGTTTGGTTTTTTAAGGGGAGAGTAATATTTTGGTATCACAGGATTTTCTATGTTTGGTTAGGTTTGCTTCTAGCGCTTGGGAAGTATGATTTGTAACAGTTGGTGGTAAGGTAGACAGCTCTCATTATCATGATTTTGAATTGAGCTCCTAGTATGTTTTGGTAAAGGTAAAAGATGTTGAGCAACTAAGCATGATAATGCTTAGAAATATTTGGTTCAAAGTTGCTGACAATCTGTAGGAAAAAATTGCGGATACTGTCTGTTGTCTGTTTCCAGAAATCCTGAAAATGTAATTATATTTAACATTGCAATAATCATCCCTGAGAGAGAACTATATTCTGAGAGTGACTTCAGTTCTACAACACCTGCAGACCTCCCAGTCCCACCTTTCAAGGCTCAGTCCCCATCCCTGTTTAGATGAGCACCAGGGACCCAGGGGAACTGGACACTCACTCCATCTGTTCAGTGTGCCCAAATCCCGGCTGGTGGTTGAACCCTTACACATGTGCTTCCATCCCGGGCTCAGCCCTGACTTGTTGTTGGAGGTTCCTGAAAGGAGCGAGTTCCTTCTGCACGTCTGAGGGCTCCTGTTTTCACTATTTATTGCTTTCTATATTAGATTGTTGGCCCAAGCCACCGATATCATTGCCTTTCTTCATATCTAAGAAATAGAGAGACTGCCCGTATTGCCTTGACTTTCTCTGTATCTAGGGTTGTCAGTGGCATTTTTATCATCCTTTGGTCTTTTTTCCCAACCTTGTTTTATGGGTTTGAAGCTGACAACACTTATATAGCAAAGTTCATTTGTTTGCTTCCTTGTTTTCCAGTGCATATAGGATGAATTTAGTCAGAACTGGTCCGATGTAGTTTAGGTCTCACTTATCTGAGCAGTGTTTTTGTGGGGACTTCAACTTGTCACAAAAGCAATGAATGATGGTGCCAGTTACTTTCCAAGGAAGTTTTTCTCTGATCTGTGAAATGTGGGCAAATGTTGCTGCACCACATCAATCTTATTCTTTATTTTCTGCTGTCTTCTGCTGCTTTGTATTTGTGTCTAAGAGAAGCTTGTCAAAAAGTAAGACACTTGCTTGAGTACCTAGTACAAAATACCAGTGATACCAGAACAATCACAGACTCCATATTGTTTTCTCTGCTTCTGCCTTGCCCAGTTGTCTTGGTCCATCCTTGGGTGCAGCTTTCAACTGAATGGTGTGAAAGAGGAGCCAAGGAGAAGACCTTGGAACAAATTAGGGAGCTTGATAAAAGCATGCAGGAAGAGAGAAGAGTTGCTATCCCTGTAAAATAGCAAAGGATTTTGGCTAAGATTTATGGCAGCAAGATAAAGTTATATTTCTGACTCCAAATTATCAGGCTTCTTGAATCCTGACTCATACACAGGAGTGAGTGATGCTGATGTAGACCCAGTTTCTGAGCAACAGATTTTGCTCTGAATTGGTATTGCATGCCCGGAGATAACACCCTAGACATTAAGAGAGGCTAAGATGATCGGGACTATGGTTTGAATCCTTGCAATGAGTATAAATGACTTTTGTGTTGTTAAAGGGAGGGAAAAAAGAAGGTGTGATATTCTTTAAGAACAGCTTGCTCAGATAATCCCACATTTGGTTCACTTACCTGGACTATTACCAGGTATATTGTGTTTCAAGAGCACCTTCAGGTTCTAACAGACGTACTTGGGTACATCTCAGGTTGGTGAGGCACCTTTGCCCTCGGCAGTATGCCTCCCCTTATGCTGTGCAGGGGGTGGAAAGGAGCATCACTGCAGGTGAGCGGTGTCTGATCACACTTCTGGCTGCTACTCCTGCTTTTTCAGGGGAGTAAGAGAAGCTTGTGGAGGGGAGGGGAGCCTGAATGAGAAGCTGTGAGGTGTGTGACTGCCTCTGATTATTTCCCTCTCCCTGCTTTCCTCAGTGCCTGTATTTGGAAACCTGAACAGGAAAGTTTTTTCTGGTTTAAGAAATATGAGAAAGTTTGTTTCATATGCTGTTCTGCTATCCTCAGTTGGGCTTCTATCATGTATGTAAAGCCAGCATAAACTTGAGAGCTGATAGTATGAAACTATTAGTGTAATTAAGTACAACTTCTAAAGTATTCTAAATATATCCCATCACATAGTCATCTCTTTCCTATGCTGCTTTGTTATTAACAGAGATATCCCATGTTATCTAGATAGCATGTATCAAAATGTGCAGAATTCATACAACACTTTTAAAATGCTACTGGCCAAACCAGTTCTACATTCTCTGTCAGTGCAGCTTCTTTTATACCCCACAGGGGTAAGCTACGTGCCTTACTGACAATAGCACAGTGAAATGCACATAACCTTTTTTCAACCATTAGTCAACATTTAGTCAACAACTAACTGATATAGGTAAATATAGCCAAGCTGTTACATGAAGCTTTTCACGACAAATGTATTTCTAGTTCATTGTATCAATAAAAACTATAGTATTCATAACTTAGCCTATTAAAAATCTTCAGATACAGCTTTGCATGAATGAAATTTTAACTGCTACATTTCAGAGTATCAGAACTATTACACAAAAAGATAAGGATATGAGTTGACAGATGTGTCCATGAATGTTTAGGAGTTCGTGTTGACTGTCTGAATCTTATTGTTTAATGACTGAAGGCCTTATTCTGGTGGGATATGCACATCACGTGCATAATTTGAACACAGATATGGCAAAACACCACTGTATAGGTTACATAAACCCCACATACAGTGTCAGCAGAATTTATTCTTATTATCTGAAAACTCCATTAGAATCTGAGGGTGCAAGTTCAGTGGAGCAAAGGGAGCTTTTAGTGTCTATGTGGAACTTTTCTAATGGCTAAAGTTGTGCTTGTTTATCAGTATACTATTTAGAAATATTGCAAAATGTAAGCCTGATATTACTCAGTTTTTCAATCTTTTATTTGGAAACATCACTCAAATTAGTCAACCTTCTGTGCAAAAGTGTGTAGTGACATTTTTCAGAGGCTATTTTGGAACATAGATATTTCCCTCATTTCAAAGAAGCTAACCTCATCAGCAGAACGTCAGTGAGGATTTATCTGTACTGTCTGGATTCCCAAATGTGTTGGAAGTCTTTGACTCTGTTCATGCCAATGGCATCTACTGGAGATAATGAAAGAATCTATGGGAATAGATTGAACATGAAGATGATGCATACACCACTGCCGCAATATTATGACAAATTTCTGATGTATGTACGCTTGTTCAAATGATAATGCTTATAGTAGTATTTTTTTCCTGGAACTCAATTATCTTTTGAAATTCTGATCACAAATTAAAGTTGTTAAGAAGATGTCATAAATATATTTTATGGGTCAGGTCAAAGAAAAACAAAAATAAAACATAGAGCCCTTTTTTACAAATGTGAGTGATCTATACAAAGCACAGATGAAATTTCTTTAGTAATGGTGACTCAAGCCTTATCTTTGGTATCTCAGATCCTGGCTCTGCTCTGTGGACATCTACTCCTTATTGCATGTTCTCAGAATGACAACTTGAAATATCTTCATGGAGCTGAAAAACCCCATCAGGTATGGCTTGATACAAAGCATTTCAGTGATGCTGTTTTACTACAGCTGTATGCAGCTTGGTGGGCAAGTGATATGAAAGTTTTTGGCTTTGTTTTTTTAAGCATTATTCTATCAGGAATCTGCTTTCACATCATCACAACATTTTGCCCTGGCTAGGTTATCTCCTCTTTAATAGTTGAAGCCTGCTGGCAGGGTACAGCCCTAAGCAGATCAAAGAATATGTCTCAAAAACATAATTTTTCTGTGTCAATAAATTCACACACATGGTCAAATCTTCTGCAGCTCTGAAAGAGCAGAATCCCGGACTTGTCACTGCAGAAACAAATTGGTGGTTTTCACTGGCTGCAGAATGCCTCCTGTTGTAGAATTGGAGCAAGTTAAGGGAGAATGAGAGTAGCGTATAGAGGCTCTCACATCCAAAACTAAGCAGAAAGAGCTAACAAGAAGGGCAAAACCAGTTCCTGTCCCCAGTCTTTTACCCTGATGGTAGATCAGAGCCTGCGAAATACCAACATTGTTGTATACAGGCACCCAGCGCAGGGAACCTATTTTTCACATTCTTTTTTAGGTTACTTAATTGTCACAATCAACTTCAAAATTAAAAAGAAAACGAAGATAATGGCTGAAAACTAAATAACCATTCCTATAGTTTTTAAGGACATCATTTGAATCATCAGCTCTAGACATTTAAACTGAGATGCATTAAACTGGTTAATGTGCAGAATGATAACTAAACATCTGACCACCTGGTTGATTAGCATTTAGAAAGAAATTGTACAGTTGAGAAATAGAAACTAATTACAGACCTTAAGAAAGACTACGAAAGTCACATATCTTGTAAATATGAAACTGAGGAACTTAATAAAAATACATTTTTGCCAGCTGTTTCCAGATTTGCTAAATCAAAGTAAATGGGTTTTAAAAGCCATCTAGCAGATGGAAGGAAAATGTTCACATTTCCTAAAGTGTTAATGAAATTTAGTTATAGCAAAATTGGAAGAAACAAAGAATAGATACGCAGATTTTAATGGTTATGTGAAACCAACAGCTGTCACAGTAAGGCACTGAAATGTAAAAATTAAAATTTAAAAAAAAAAAAAAAAGAAAGAGAAAGCAGGTTACCTCTCCCCTCTTCTTAACAAAAACATGGCGAAAGAAAAAATGAAAAATGTGAAAAATGTTGATTTTTCTTTTTCAGATTTGTGTTAATGAATTCCATTTTATATTAGGCCGTGGTTATAATGCAGTGCAACTAACTCATAAATACAGTCCTACTGAGACTGGTAATGATTCAAATGATAGACATAAATCCATTCAAATTGATACTTAGGGCATTGATAAAGAAGGCCAACAGCCTGAAACATTTTAAGTGTTCATTTCAAAAGTTTTAGCACAAAGAATTTTATTACCCTACAGGGATCTTAATGCAGTTCTTAGAAGTTTTATGTACTTACTTGTAAGATTCAGACAATGAGGCAAAGAGACAACAGCACTTCTGAACCATAGTAGCAAAATTTAAGTAGTAGTTGAGCTGCTTATTGAGGGGCTAGGACTTTATTCCACTCATTATCCGCAGAAATCAACATCCTAAGGATAAAATTGTTTTATTGTGCTAGGCAGGAGAAAAGCGAAATAATGAAAGGCTTCTGTATTGGCATGAGGGCACACAAAACAGTCTTCACTTTGTGTTACCTATTAGAAAAAAAATAGCTGTAGCATTAAATTCAAATGAAGTGAAGCCCATACATGCCACAGAATAATAAGAGCTGTTTAAAATAGTTTTATTGAAACATTTTTTAATAAATGAAAAAACAGAGACTCTTGATAATTTTATCATTTAATCTTGTTCGCTTTGTTTAATCACCAGTTGTGCAACACACGACAACAAATTTCTTATCTTTGTTTTTGCATCCTCTGCTTTATGGGTCCTCTGCCTTCCTTTCTGACTTTCTACTTCAAAACCTCTGATCTTCAGATTATGCTAATTCTTTTGTCTTCTCGCTCACATATTCCTTATGATGGCACCAAATCTACCCAGCAAAGAACAATTACTGTTTCCCAAGAACACTCATCATTATCTTACCTATATTTGTAGGGAAAAGTGCAAGGGTGAAATATAAATAGACAGATATAAAAAGACTGTTTTAAAGCACTGGTGAAAAATCAAAAATTGTAGGTCTCTAATTACAATACACATACATCTAGCAAGTCTCCTTTGCACTTTTGGCCCATTGCATCTCATGTTAATTGCATCTCATGTTAAATACTGACTGTAAATTCTCTGAGTTGGGATATTGCTCCCATACAATTTGTAAGGTGCCATACGTGTTTTTGAATCGTGAGAAAAACTTGATAATTGCTCAAAAAAAATTGGCGTAGCTTTCTTTTTTTTTGATAAAACTACTTTTTCCCATATAAAAATAATTCACAGAAAAATATTAATTCTAACTAAAACTATAATTTGAATCTTCAAAATGCATTGTTTGACTTGTTTCAATATTGCTGAAATTTTCAATTTTAATGAAAAATACTTTAGTTTTACTTTATGGTTTTAATTTCTTTTCAATTCTATAGTCCCCTAGCATAAATAAAATTGAATGGAACTGCAGTCTTTCTAAATTGTTGGTTTACACATATTGATATAATTCCAATCCGGATGTTAAAGTTTCAGATTTTTCTCTGAAACCATAATGGAATCAGCTTTTGAAATAGTGGAATTTCCTTTTGAATGAGAACTCTGGCTTCTGATATCTTTTGTTAATACGTTAACCTCTGTTAGACAGTTCAAGGAAAGTTTAACATTATTTGAGAAGTACACATTGGGAATTTTCAACAAAATGTGTTACATGATGGCAGACAAACTTGATTCTGAGGAAATTGTCTTTAGGATAGTTTCTTAGATAAGAAAGGCATATCAGTATTATCACTAGTGTACTGGCCAGTGTATTCATTTGAAATGTAGGTTCAATTTCTAGAAACTTGAACTCGGCCATCTGTCACTTCAAAGATGTGCTGTAAGCACCAGTGTGTAAGCTGTTGGTATATTTTTCTTTTCTCTGCTGAAAAAACTTTTTAAGATGTTAGTTACATCACAGAGACAAACAGAGTAGCTTTTGAAATCACAGACGCTTCTACCAGATGGATATTAAAAGACTTTTTGCCCAGCTTCAGTTCCAAAGTAAGTACCTGTGATCTGTTATTACACTCTAAATAAACTTTTGTCATTAAGGGGTTCCTTAAACTTGTACCATTCTTCTTGTGTTAGTTTTGAATTTTGAAATGTCATGACACTTATTATTTAACTTTTTAAAATTTTATTTTAATTAATTAATGCTAAGGAAAAGTAATAATTGCTTAGTATATAGATGTAAAAGAGTGGTTCATTCATCTAAATATTATATGTTTTTCCCCATAAGTTTATGGAGGTTGGAGAATTCCCCTGATAGGGTTGCCAACTACAATATCCCTGCACTAAAAGATATCCCTGAAACATTAACAAAAAGTGTTATTTTTCTTGTGTTTATATTGGTAGCCACAGTCTTGAAAGACTCGGCTATTTTAGCACAACTTGAAATCCATACTCAGCCCAGTATCCACACAAGTTTTGAAAAAGGAGATATTTTATGGCAGGAGTTGAAACAACTTTAGCGGAATTGCTGATTCATGTTACCCAGGGAGAGTTTACCTTTATTATCAATTCAGATTTGAATGAAACATTCTATGCTTCTATTTCTATTGACCTTTTTAATTCTGCCTTACTGTCAAAGTGTCCACGATGATAAGATAATAAAGAGTGTAATACCTTGTCCAGACTTCCTACTCTTCTACAATTATATTTGGAAGACTTTCCTTTCAACATACTTGCAGAAATTGTTGGATTTCCTTCAGCCTTAAGATAGAGTTATGTAAAAATTTTGGTGTTAATGACACTTTAACACCCCATCCTCACCTCCCCTTCTCCCCCACTTTCTTAAATAACATTTTTTTAAACACAAAATGTCAACTTCACCTTCAGGTTTTCCCTTCAGCTATGCTAGGATTAGATTAAATCTAGATTAAATATTGTTAATCTAGTCTTGATGCAAATTAATTATATAGTCAAGGAGCTCCCAAGTCTTGCACTACACATTGGTACTGTGAAGGTATAATGCAAATATTAGCTTTCAAGAACATTTCTTTGATGATGAAGGCTTCAGACTATTTTATCCATTCCAATCTAGCTCCAGGGAAGTTAATGAAATCAGTTCATTCTGATGCATTTAGTGCCATATAATGACAGGTATGTACTGTGAACATAATGTATGTGACTCTAGGGCAAGATTACTGCATTTATGACTCTCATGAACCAATTTAATGTCGAGTGCTTGTCAGTCAGCCAGGAAAGAGCTTTCCTCCACAGAAGGCCTCAGAGCTGGACACTGCCTGTGGGAAGGAGCTGAGCAATATGTTAATTACAGTACTTTGCAGCTATTTACGTACTTCAATTAAATCAAAACCAAAAACTATGCTGTAAAGAGTTAGGCCTCTGTGGGTCAGGGAATAGTGAAACAAACTAACTTATAAGTGTGCATAAGGTACTTTGTAATAAAATCTGTAATATATATCCGTATCAGGAGATGATGAATAAAGTGTATATGGACATGTAGTGGATGGGAAGTATTGTATCTAATGCTGTAGCAGTATATCCAGCCTCAGTCTGAATGAAGCTGGGAGTAAGTAGTTGTGTAGCCCCTATGGTATCACTTCACCAGTGCTTGTGTTTCTCTCAAAAAAACAAAATCACAAAGAAGTCGTGACAGGCTATTCATTCTGGCCAGATGCAAACTATTTTTTTTTTTTCTTCTTCCAGTCTTTTAGTTCAGCTGTAAAAAAATAACTTCCCTTATTCACATAATCCTGATGGCCACCCATATTAAAAGCATTTTTAGAAGAGGAGCCACAAAGATGTACTTATTATGCCTTTCAAGTTGAATGCTCTCAAAAATGGAGTCAATGGAGGCTTGTAGAAAAAGAAGTGTAAAAAGCATGTTTTGTCTTCTATAGGAGTACATAAGTATGTACTCTGGTAAGCCCAGGGTCCTTTATAGTTGTCTCTCTTCTGTTTCCTAGTGGCTACTGTTTTCGCATTTAGCAGGTACTTATTTTGCCAGTGTGTTTATATGAATGTTATCATATAGAAATGGTAGCAACAGGTGTTGTTTTTGCAGGCAGGCAAAAGTTTTTTATAGGAATAGCTTTAAAAGCAGCACTGCCTCTGTTGATGCATAATGTACTACCTTAAAAATCCTGTGCTTAGGTATATACATGTGCATGCATTTGTATAATTCTTCTAGAAACTTCTATAACATTTTTCCAACTCCATTATAGGGACCTGACACACTTCAGCTGATGGCAGTGAATGAGCTTCAGGTAGAGCCTTTTGGCAGGAGATCAAGACAGACTAAAACTAGCTGCCAAGATCATCAAAGGAAATAAAAAGAATAAAATCAGTTAATAAATAAATAAAGAAAGAGAAAGCAGGTCTGATCTCTGGATATATGAAGTCATGAAGCAGGTTGAAATGAATACAGTCCCAAAGCAGAGGTTAAGAACAATGACGTGAATGAGGAATGAAATATTGCCAAGATAAAGCTAGTATTTCTCAAACCAGCATGTCTTTTGAAATTAAAGGAAATGCTGGAAAAATGTTCGCATGACTTTCTAGGAAGAAATATGCTCCTTCTGTTCCAAAGAAATTCTAATTTATACTGTGGCTTGCTTTCTTAGTTTTCAGAGCTAGTGTCACTAGCAGGTCTACAGTTGATCAGGAATCATTTGGTCATTACAAAATACACTTTGACTCTGTGTTCATGTAGATGCTGTCTTTGAAATACAAGAAATGTCTTTGTTCCTTCTGATGCATTCCACTTGTATAAGTTGACTTGCCTTTTGCCCAATTTTTAGAAGATTTTGTGGCTTACTTGTTCAACTTCATCATCTTAATCAATGTGTGTAGATATTCTTTGACCATGTTAAAAATTTACTGCATACATCTAGAGAAAAGTAATAAAAATATGTTAAGTACTTATACTATCAATTGCAATTAAGTTCCAGAAAGCTTATGTTATCTGTATCAAAGTTTTTATTCTTGCAAGACCTATTATAAAAAAGATCCTGATGACTACCTTACTTATTTTCCAGATTTTTTTTGAATGTGATGATGAAATTATTGTAAAAACTACTTTCAGGTGAGTTTTTAATAGGTTTAACCTCTAGATTAAACTAGTGCTTAACTGGCAAGTAAGTGTTTCTTGTATCTTTTGCATTCTTTTTCTGAAAGAGCTATCAAGATGTCATTTCTATGATGAGTATTTTATATTAATTCCAGTCCTGCTGCAGGTTGGATATCTGTACACAATAGATTAACTTGGATTTAACTTTTTTTGTGCAAAAGGAGACCCAAGAAGAGCCAGCATAACTAACTTGTTTTTTTACTTTTGTGCTTTTATATTTGGATGGTACTATGAGTTACCTCGTATTCACAAAAAATGAAAGGTAAAAGGTAGAAACTCCAACTGAACTTTGGAAAGAAAAGAGGATAACACATAGATTTTACTGCATTTATTAGAATTCTTTGGTGCTCATAGTTTATTCCATTCACACTGTTCCCATCTGCAGCACCAGCTTGCTTTTCTTCCCTTAGGACTGCAGGGTGTTTTAATAATAAGCCTTCAAGACCCCCATAGCAACAAGAAGTCTGATAAAATAAAGAGAAAAAGGAACTGAAGTGATCCCTAGAGAAGGAAAACATATTTTCCACTTTTCATTTCCATTTCACAACAGAATGACGGGCTGAACTAATAAAAGCCCATTGGCATTCCAACAAATCCAAACAGAGTTTGCCTGTTGGGTAGTAATTATATGTTCCAAGCATTCACATACATAATTAAATAGTGTTCTGTTTCTTTAAATAAACATAATCACACAAAAGCCAAAATAGTCAAATGATCTCCTCATTCTTATTTGGACTAGAGAATAATGAGAAAAGTTTTCCAGTAAAATTTTCTTTCTCTGCCTGTTCTCATTTCTAAGCTCAGTTGACTTACAGAAATCAATTCAGTTCACATCAGTAATCCTACGATATTATTCACTTTTGAAACAAAATGTTATCATTTGGACAGAGCTGAAAACCACATCAGTTCCTACTAGCAACCCATATTCTAACCCTAACAAACTCTTCTGAGTTTGGCTATAATCTGTTTAAGTTTTGCTTGCCATTAAGTGCATACATGTCAAATTGACAGACGTGCAAGTTGTGGACCCATAAGAAATGTCCTGCCTAACTGCCTGCCTCCCATCTGCCAGCTGTCCCAGGATTTCCAAATGTTTTCCCTTTCCTGAGCGAGGTTTCTTTGCCAGCCAACCTTGTGTTGCTCTTTCAGGTCGCTTGCACAGTGCATTGCCTTTTCCGTGACAACAGGTCGGATGCACAGAAGAGGCTGAGTGCCTCTGGCTGAACTCATCCTGATGGAAAGCTGCACTGCCGCAGCCACCAGACAGTAGCGTCACACCAAACAGGGAGGGCAGGAGAGAAGTAGCTCTGTAAACATTCCTGGCACACATGAGAGCAAGTTTTTTAATTCCACAAAATTAGCCAATAAATTTTTCACATTTGTGCCATTGTCATTTCAGGAAGGAGATATAAGGTCATTGTTTGATTCGGGGAGGACATGTGGAGACATAATGTTTTGTAGGCTTGTGGCTACAAGCACACTGAGAAGACTAGGGATGTCTCAGGCACTGTTATTGATTAGTTGTATTGGAACAGCATCTCTGACTCCTGATCATACAGGTTCAATGCCATGTCATACACCATTTGCATATTTGAATACGCCCCCTTCCTCCTTCTTACAGGCCTATTACCTCAGATAGCTCTTAATGCACGTAGAAAACAGTAAAAAACACCCCATCAGTAAGTCTGTATTCTGAGCATGTCAGCGATCTAATTATTGTCATTGTTTTTCTCGTACATCATGGGAAAAGTGGGTTTACCAGTGTGTACAGGAAGCTCTTTCTGGTGCAGCATAATAAAAATACTGGTGGGTTTAGAAAGTGTCTGCCTGGAATATGACCACTTGGAAGCTGTAGCTTGGATGCTAAATGGATGACAATACAGTTGCCAAGGCACACACGTTTATGGCTCTGGATATATATGTGCAGGGCTAATTTTATTTGTCAAAGTTCCAGAAAAGGACAATACCTTAACTGAGACATGGTATGACCATGACCTGTAAAGAACTCTGCCATGGTGGATAGGTAGTAGAGAGAGATCATATCTCTAGGCGTTTTATGCAGAAAGATTTTCTGTTTGTACTCAGCATCTCTGCAGTGGTATGACTTCACACATATAATAAGATGGGACTGGCTTAGAATTTGAAGAGCCCCTCAGGTGAACTCAAGGCAGCATAAGAAAATCTCGTTAGTGATATAGAAGATAAAATAATTTGATGTCAGTGTTCCTGAGTGAATCCAGAGAGCTGTATGCTAGCTTTTGGTTTGTGAAGAAATCCTATAATTAAAAACTATTCAAAAGCAGCACTGGGCCTTGTTTTTAGCTAAGGAATTATCATCAGACAGATTTTTTAAAAGACCGTAATTGTTACTCAGTGTACTTTGAGAAGCTTTTGATATGAATTTATTTCAGCAAAGGTGTTGTTTGTGCGCTGTTTATTAATGATATTGTGATTTCAGAATGATTTCAAAGTTCTAATTAATCATCTGGGATTGGTCACCAAGACAATATAGTACTGTGTCTTTCCTTGGCTATATCCCTTAGATAGAGTAAAATGAAAAATTCAAGACAGTCAATCAGAAAGTGTGCTGTGTGTTTTTATGCAGATCTGTAGTTATTATCCCCAAGGGCTTTGGTTTGTGTTCTGAAAATACTATCAGGACAGCAGAATTCCTATAAGTAATTTTTTGTTAATAGAAACAGAATTTAAAGATACTTTTGAAAATAAAATGTATTTCAGATTTTTTACTTGATTTGAACAAGTGGTTAAATACACTGTTCAGGCTTCTCATTAAATTCTCTTGTAGTGGTATCTAGATCCACAGTATTTCTGAAAATTTACAATTAACATTAACCTAAATGAGAAGGCATGTAATATATATCCTTCTCCCTTCACTTTCTTCAGAGGCTGTGTCTTTATCACTACCCATTTTGATCAGGGCAGTGTTGGTAGATACTTTTTCAGGAGATGAAAAGTTGATTCAGATTTTTCTTTTGTTTTTTCTTTCTCAGTTGAAAATATAATACAGATAACATGGAAAAGGGGGGAAGAAAGTTGACTGCTGTCTTCAAAGGATTGCTCATCTTTTCTCTGTGTGTGTGATTAGTGGTTGTGGGAAACTAAACTTGAACATTTTTTTTTTTAAAAACCCAATGTCTGTCGGCATTGCATGACAGTCACATTAAACATTACTTGCCTGGGAGAGTATAAAGAACAGTCCTACAAGTACCTCAGTTCCCTGTTTTCCATGAACTTGTAATGCTAGACATTTTTTGCCATGGTTCCTTGGAACTTCAACATTTTTATTTGTAATTACTTTTTTAAAAGTGTCAGGAGCAATTCCAGCCAAGAACTCTGGCTAGAACACTTCTAAGTTCATGATGAAAGTGGTGATGTTATAACAAGTACTTTACTAGTAGCATAAAGGAATATCATTTGGCACATTCAACATTGAATCCTACATGTGACTCCTTGTCTTTAAGACATTGTCTCAAGAGAATATTCCCTGGAAAATGAACCCAGGGAGGGATGAAGAGATCTTCAGGTGAGACAATCTCTGTTGCACAGGTGAACTTCAAGAATCAGTGACATTAAGTTTGTTATTATAATTTTTTTTTATTTTATAAAACTGAAATTCTGAAACACTACTCTTGGTGCCTTCGTGAAAGGAGAGTGTTAATATTAGACCTTGGACAAATTCCAAGTCAGGTAATTACATTTTACCTCTCTAGAAATTGTAGGGAATTTTATTAGATACATTATTCCAATTTTTAGAACTCAGGTGCTATTTTGTGTTCCTGCAGAACATAAAGGCAGTTATTCGTAGAGCTTTGACAAAAAAAGGATTTTGTTCAGGGAAAGAAGCAACATTTTTCTGAAGAGGTGAAATTGGTTATTATGAATACTTATGTTCTACTGGACATATTAGTGGACAAAGTTGAAACTTCAAGATTCAGCCTTGCCAAAATTAAGGAATTTGGGATTGATGTCATGTGAAACCTGCAAGAATTTCCACTGCTTTTACTGAACAAGACCAGAGACTAAAGAGCAATAAAGTACAGGTAAAACCAACAGCCATAGGAGAACTATTAGCGTTATTGTGATTCTTTCCTTTATTAATAAGGGTTATATATATGGTCTTTTTCATGTGTCTTTTCTGTTTTACTGTTTTTATTCCAAAGCAGAAATACTAATTATTCATGATAATTACAATCCTATGTGGCAGACCTAGGAGATGCCAAGGGAAATCAAATAATTATCTAACCTATTGGCTGATTACCTGGAGTGTCACTATTATGCATAAGTACTCATAGTTTGGGATGGAGGGAGCCCTATACCTTCCTAGACATACACAAATGGAGGAATTTAATAGGAATTCCTGGTTTTAATTTCCTTCTCTACACAGCAGCTGCATCTGAACACTGAAGTGGAAACTATACTTCAGGAATAAATGACCCATCCACTCCCTTGAATAGATTAGTGGTTAGAGCACGAAGCTGAAAGTTAAGAGACTTGGCTGCTGTTTCCCATTGTGCAATTTACTTGCTCATTGACACTGCATGAAAGATGGACTTCTCTGTTTCAGTTTTCTCATTGTCACAATGGGGCTAATGAAATTTGTTCTCCTCTCAGATATGCTATGAAACTTAAAAATACTGAAATGCACTGTGTACCACCATCAGTACCAATGCAAAGCATGATTTTAAGATGGATTTGGGTTTATAACTGTGTACCTATATCATTACTCTTTTGTCGTTACTCTGATTACTCTTTCAGTGCTTTTGAGAATATATGAAGATGCTAACAATCTGCTGAGCTGTTATGACAGTGCTTGTTGCTTCATTCTAAAGAGCATCCTACTCTTACTTGGCTTTGTAATATATAGTGGGGACAAACACCTCAAGCTGGCTAATCTGGAGCATTCAAACTGATATCCAGGAGGAGCATACAAAACCAGACAGCTGTTGCTAAAATATCTGCTGTTGCAGTTGGCGCTTCTTCTACTGTTGCTGCTCCCAATCTGTGTCTCCCAAGGTCTGAGTGACGCTAATCAGAGTTTGCCTAAGCCAGGAAGATGAAGCCAATTTTTGTAATGAGAAAATTGAAGTACTAGCGCAGATTAGTACCCCCCTGATGCTTACTGTAGGATGATGGGACCTTGGTGAAGGAAAGCTTGGTATGACAACACAGTATCAATAAACGCAGTAGCTTCTGACTGCAGTCAAAACCAATATTTTGGCATCTTGGCTAAGTGGCACCAGAATAGTTTCAACATCTAATTAGATTACAGTTTAAATGCATGCACATTAAATGTGTGATGATATTAATCCAGCATCAGAAAATATAAGCAAAAGTGACCAGATGTTCCACTTTGACAGATTAAACATTTTTTTGTCTCCTCCCTAATAAAATGTCCTGCTGTCTTGGTGATTTTGCTGGCTGAAATGTGACATGCTCCAATAACTCTTTATGTAAGAGCAGAGACCATGATCTACAGTTCTACTGTCCCAAGAGAGTTTAGTCCATGAGGCTAAAGAGTCATATTATTTCTTGTTCTAGCTTTGTCTCCCTCTTTCACTCCAAACATCTAATTATTCCACAGAATGTGGAACAGCTTCAATAACAAAAGTTAAATTACTTCTTGCCATCCTTTTTCCCAAACCGCACAGTCTGTACTGCTCATTCAGGAAGTTCCTTGAAAGGCAGGAAATGGGGATTTAAATTCCCATTCCAGGAAATGGAAACTGTGACTTCTAGCACCTCATGTCTTGGTGGAATATTGTAATCACTGAACTATTAAATATAGGAGGGCAGCTACTCTTACTGTATTCTGTTTCAGATATATTTTGAAAGGAAAAAAAAAATGGGGTCTTCCTCACTTTTATAAGGGAAGACCTAGTTGTTTAATTTTCTAGGATGATTCAGGATGTTTCCAGTACTAGTAGGAGGCACTCCTCTGCAGCCCTGGTAAGCGTGCTTGAGTTAAAAAAGGGATAGGATTCATTTCTTTCAGGTCACAACCCTGTCTGAAGTGTTTCCTGTCCCCTGCTTTACCCACCTCTTTTTTAGCATTTAGGATGCTGTGAATCCCCACTTGGAAGCCACTAATTCCTTTGTTACACTCTGACAGAACTGCATTTTGCTGAAAACTTTTGAGCCTGATGTGGTGCTCAGATGCTCAAAAGCTTACCAGTGTGGTGCCTAAGTTTTAATGCATAGATACATCTTCACCAAGGCAGCTACATTAAGAGTAGAACTGCTGTAATATCTGTCTTTAGCCGATGGTTTGAGCCATGCTCTGAGAGCTCCTGTTTCTCTTTGCTGACACTAAGAGCAGCCCTCAGCTACAGAACCCCGCAGTTAGCAACCCAAAATTAAGTGGGGTTAAATGTGGACCTTCACTGCTGTACAAGCTCTCTTAGGAAGTTGGTAGCACAACTGGGATGCAGCCTCTGGTGTCCATGTACAAACTTTTTACAGCTCCTGGAGTAGGACTGTACATCAAAATGTGGAAGTATGTTACAGGGTCTTGCAGTCAAGGATTCAGAAATGCTCTCATGGTCTTGAGTATCAGGCTTTACCTGTACCTGCAGCCTGCGTCTGTGATTTTTGGCACCGTACTGTATTTCATTGTGGGAGGCACATTCTGTTGTAGCAAAGTTTATTTAATGTGTAAATACTTTCTAAATGTCTTCCCCTCTTCCCTTTCCGCCCTGTTCAAGCTCTGCTGATAACACACTGGCTTCTTACAATATTATTCAATCTGTCAAAATCCTATTTTCCCCTGTATTTGATGTTGCTAAATGCAGACTTAAAGAAAATCAGCTAGATGAAGATGAGGAGTTATTATAAAAGAAGGGCTATGCTAAATACTGTCTAGTAATTGTCTAAATTCTGGTGACATAATATGGTCCATTCCACATTACCAAGGATTATATATTCTTTGTCAAGTAAAAGATTAAAACCAACTCTAGCTAATATGCACTCTGACAGAGGAAGGTTATATGTCTGTCACATGGGTGGAGGGTACTCCAGTATTTTAAAGAACATGAAAGTATAATTTGATAGAAAAGCTAAATAATTCGAAGTATCAATTGGCAAGCATTGATTCTTTATCGGTAGAAAATTATGAAAGCCCAATTTCTACAGGGATTAACTTGTAGTTTTATCTTTTAATCACAGTCTCAGCAGTGAGTGGTTTGTTTTGTAAATCACCTCTGGGATGACACTAAGCCAGAGGTCTAAAGTGTGTACAAGTCTTCCAAAATGTACAAAGCAAAGAAAGCTGACTCAGCTTCCAGCATTTTGCACACTTGGGGATGTGACCATCCAGGGAATGTTTGTCCTGAGGATGTAACCCTTTTAACTTTCTGTTGAGTAGCTGAAAAGATTGTCCCATGGTGAAGATTCATTCAATATGAAAAATAAGTCAAAGAACTGCCCACACTTGATACTTCTACAAATATATTTCAGACTTTATAAAAGCTGAATCTCTGGTGGTATAAAAAAAAAGAAAGAAAAAAGAAAAAAGCCTGAGGTAGTGCGTGAAGATAGCATTTTATTTGTTGATTTTTTTTTCTTACTCCACACATCTCTAGTTTTATATTCATCTAATGAAGGGACAGAGGCTTTCCATCATTCTGCCTGCTTACACAATGCATGTGTTATACTGCCCCTTTAACCTTTTCCTTCAGCAAGGATGTTAGTAGTCTGTCATTTTCCATTTCAAGTAAGTATCATAGTAATTTGTAATTTTTTATGAGTTTATTATACCCTTTGCATTTTATTTTCTTTTTAACATAAAGTCCTTGACCCAGATAAATACAGAGGACCGATCTTTGTCCTGTCATTTCATAACACTTTAAAAATCATGAATGGGCTCTCTTCAATGCTGCACGTGTCCTTGTTGGCATATGCACACTTTCATGTTTTGTTTAAAAGGACTAACAAAAGTAAGGGGGCTAAATATTTTTATTCTAAAACAAAATGAAGAAAAGCCCACATGATTTTCATTGTCGAACATTTATTTATTTATTTATTTCTCAGTTAAGTGAAATATAATATTCACACAGAGGGTGCAGTAGGGAAAACACAGTGAAACTGTTCAGGAATGCAGTCATCCTCACTCTATATAGGGAGAGGGAGCTGCAAAATGATATGCCCAAGGCTGTTTGGCCAGAGTTCAGGAGTTCAAGTATTGGAGTCCACGCTTTTTTCCCTGAAACACTGTTGTGTTACTTTTTATTAAAGCAAAGGTTCCTCAGAAATGAGGTTTCTGGGCAGAATAGGTGCCAGAAGGTAGCCATCTACAGCTTGTTCTAAGGCTTAATTGAAGGCTTCTTCATCATGTAGAAACACACTGTGGAATGAAAACAGAGTTCAGAAGCAGGTTTAGTGGAGGATTTCTTCTGATGAGCATAATCTGAGATGATAACCTCAGAGGGTAACACTGCATCTAGCAGTTTACGGACGGCACTTTTATTGTGTTCAGCCTTTTGAAAGTATCACATATGACACAACCCTTGGACTGTGTGCAGAAGCCTCAGAAGGTTTGACTTTATGTAGAAATTTTCAGATTTGCAACATCTTTTTTTTTTTTTTTCGGGCAAAGCACTTCATCAGCCCAAGTTATGTAATAGTTTTGCTTTAACACCAATATTATTGTTTTTGCTCTATGAACTGAATGGCTTTGCCTTCTTCAGACATTTTGATATCTTTTTTTTCCCCTTACCATCGAAAACTGAGCATTAACATCTGCAAAGCAGAGATTAGAGTCATACATCATATTGATTTTTTTTTTTTTTTTTGAGTGCTGGTATTGCTTCAAAAATCTCTCCCTTGTGACACACTGCATGAAGAAACTAACAAGTCTGCAGGCAGCAAACAACCTTGAAGCACTTCCACTGCTGTTCGGAAGTAATTAATGATAATGACTTCTACTCTCACCCTGTACTTTCCACAGATATACATTTTTGCTCTTGTGCTATGGAGACATGAAGTACTTGTTCTACAGAGATAATCATCTAGAAGGACATTTTCATTGACAAGTATTTACCTAAGCCTTACAGTCCTTATTGATCAAGACTGACACCTTCATCAAATAAACAGAGCAATAACACTTTTGCTATAGTCATTGAAATGCTCATGTGTTCTGAACCATCTCGAGCAAATCTATTTTGTAGTGATTATCTAGAACTGGAATTTAACTTGATCTGCTGCTGTCTTATTCTAAATATTGGGAATTGTTTTGCTTCTTATATTTTAAATATTTTACCAATATACTGATACTTATCTGAAGATAATTGTTTTTGCTGAGCATTAGAATTTAGTTGATTCTTTGAAAATGAGTTTTCTGTCTTTTATTAGTGCTTTATACTTTTGCTGTATAATTAAAAGGTTACACAGCAACAGTTTATGGTGTAGCAAAATATACTCCTTTTTATGCTATGCTTAATGTGTGATAACAACTATTTTCAGTGAGAATTTAATATGTAGATGCAAAAATATGTAGGTGTCATTTCAGAAAGCTAGTACAAAAACAGACTGTACATAAATAATTTGAAAAAGATTTAATCACTCATATAGAACATAAGAGTCAAAGCTAGCAATGATACAAACTATAGATAATATTTGTGTATCCTTTAAGAAAAATATAATTAAATACTGACTGTCCTAAACAAAAAAGTCCTAAGGCTAAACTCCAATATTTGTGGGTAAGTCACAGTAGTTTCTACATATGAATTGGAAATTAAAGAGGGAAAAAAATGTTAGCTTCACATTCCTGGGAGTGAAATTATTTGGACTGGTTCATGATTTTGCTGGTCTCCCAGAAGAATTAGCTTTGCTATTGATTGATTGATTTTGTAAGAAAACTGGTTGTTTACTTGTGCCATAAAAGCTAAATTTTGAATCATATTTTAATATTATTCTGTAAAGCTGGGATGGACAAATGACAGTCTGTGCTTTGCATAATTCTGGACCACTACTACCCTGTATTAGTTCCCAGATCCCAATCCCATCCAGTGGTGGCTTTGTTTTCCTTTTGGAAATGTTATTGTGCAAACATTCAGGAGGCATGACTGAATTTAATCCAGTTAGTTAGGGTGAATTTAGTTAGTCTGTACATTAACAATAGTGCAGATGTACTCTGTGTGTTGGTGACATTGCTCACAAAGTTACTAGACACCTTCATCTCTTTCCTTGCTGATGACTTTCACAAGTAGTGCTGGAGATCTCCTAGTCAAATATACTGTAGACACTAGAAGTTTTTTTGATCCAAAGGGAGGCTGAAGGAGCTGACAGAAAAGAAATCCAGTAAGAACTGCAGAATAACAAAGATGGCTTAGGAAGTCCCTGAGACAAGGTTGGAGCATGGGAGCATGCTAGGAGGAAGTATTGCATAAGCTCGTCATGTTCTTGTCTTCTTGCCTAGGCACTGATTCACAGTCACATCAGGAGAGAAAATATTGGGTGAGAGTGTCCTGGTATCATCCAGTACAACTGCTGCACAATTCCTGTGTTCTTACACCAAGAATTGATATTTCCTCAGTAAAGTACACAAGAAGCTAATGACCAAATCAGCATTCATGTATCTTTTGGGGCTGGGGGCCAGAGAAGAATGTCAGTTTGGTTCTACTTCTTAAAACTACACAGTCTGAACATTTTATGGTTACTTCACTATTACAATTGAGATTTATATTCCCATAGGTTGAGCCCTAAACCAGAAAGACAGGTATCTCTTGTGTTGTATTAAAATAGTGGTTATATAACTCCAGCTTTTCCAGAAATTGGAAGCCTTGAAGTGTCATTAAATTGAAGAATAAAAGTGACGTGTAATACGGATCTGATAAAATACTTGTTATGATTTCTTTTCAAAGAGCTTATGCACAAGAAGTTTGAGGAGGTTTTTCATACTTATTGGGTGTTGACAATGGCTGAGGTTAATTGGCATACTTAGCTATTGGCCAAGTCCAATCACTCATTGTACGACTGCGCTAAACACCATTGATTTGCTAATGACATTTTTCAGATGAGTGAAAAGTGGAAAAATGCCAAACAAAAGGTCATAATAGAGAGGGATGTTAGAGTGTGTGGTCACAAGGAGGGCTGGAAAGAGGAAGAGCCTAGGATCATTAGCAGTGGTGATTAAAACAAAAGGGTTTCTGGATCACGGGGGAAAGCAGCGACATGGCTGTGTGCTCTAAGCATTTGTTTTTATCCTGCAGAGCTGTTATACACAACATATGCTATGTCTCTAAGTAACATGTGTGTGAAACCAAAATTCCTTTAGAAGAACTGGATATTAGTTTTTTAGCTGTCAAAAATTCCTGTGTGCCAAACAAATTCACTGTATCCACAAATTCAGGTAAATTCTCAAAGGGCTTGTGAAAGGAGGCAATGAAAAGCTGATTTGAGACTCATGGCAGGAAACCAAATATCAAGACCTAATACTTGACAGGCTGTCCTACCTCAGGTCTGGGCCTAGAAGCCCAGGGACTGAGACAGTAGCAAAATACAACCTCTAATCACAGAAATCCATAGGAAACTAAGGTTTGGAGCCAGGGAGAGATTTGTAGTGCATCTTCAGAAAAGGATTCTGAGTTAGGCTTGGATTAGTCAACAATGTCACCTTATTTGATATAATCTTTTTTTTTGGCTGTTTTCAGGAAAATGGGAGGTAGGTAACATTTTCTCCATAACAAAGTTCGAGTAAGAAGTTAAGCCCCTGAAATCACAACTAATAATAATAAATTGCTAATACTGTTTATCTGCTGTGCTAGTCTCTCCAGGAAACTGTGTGTTAAACAAATCAAATAATGGTTGCCATTATAAGAAAGGAAAGTATTTTTTCTCCTCTCTTGATTCTGTCTTAAAAATTAAGTTGGATATTGCCATTTACTTGGGGATTTGAGGCTGTCCCTCCCCAAAATAAGAAGGTGAGAGATCAACACTTGTTTCCTTCTAAACAACCCAGTGAGTCAAACAGTGGTGAAGTGAAGAGGATGCATTCGTTCCCCACCAGCCATCTATCAGCAGTCGCTCTGAATTGGTGATCTAACTATCAACAATTTTCATAGTTCGTAATACCTGCACAAACTCCCTAGGTCATATAATATAAGAACTTCTAAAAAATATCTTCAGAAACAACTAGCTTCCTCTACTAGAACCTAGCTGCCTGTTCTGTACAATTTGTATGCACAGTATCTCCCAAGGGAAAATTAACTTTTTTCCTCTATTTGGAGAGGAAGCACTGTGTAGTACTTTGTGGATCTCTTTGAAAAGATAAAGTGCAATGTAAGTGCAAAGAGTCATTATCAAGGGAAAGTGGATTAGGTACTTAATAAGACAGGCATATGTTTTTGGTGATGATCCAGACCATGTCAATTCACAGGAGTACATCACTTTGTATATTTTACTAATTTGGAATGAATAGCAGCTAGAAATGTCTAACGGATATTTGGAGCTGAAGGTCAAGTCATATATTATTGTAAAGGCATATTCCCCAACTTTTGCAATGAGGTTTGATGTATGGCTTTGATTCTGTTTTAATATACCTGTTTCTTTAATGACTACCTGCATTAATTTGCTTTATGAAAGGAAGAAATATACTCCAATCGTTTTGATGTGCTAATACTTAATCCTGCTATACTGCCTTCAGCCTTGGTCTATATTAAATGTGTGACTTTTTTGCTCAGTGATGCCAAGAAATTCTTGGATGTAAAACTGGCAACCTCCCATGCAGAGAAAGGTGAAAGAGTACTTATCAATGGATGATGCTATAAAAACCATACTTTTGTTGCCAGGTCTCTAATTAAATTACCTTTTATTGCCTTTTTTTTTTTTTGGACTTATTTCTCTTCTTTAAAGCTTTATCTTGCCTCATAAGCAAGATTTAAGATCTAAATGTAGCTGTCCTTCAACTGTTCTCCAGCTAAACACTCCCTACAATCACCACCCTTTTAAAGTTTGGAAAAATAAAATGGTGCTTAAATAGAATACAAAATTGCCATGAAACAAAATGAATGACACCACAGAGTAGGATTTTCAAAGTAACATTGCCTAGAAGCTCAAATCCCCTAAAAAATCAGATTTCGGGACAGATACAGAGGCTATTGATGTCTGAAGTATAACTTACATGCATGTGTCCAAGTGACAAATAAGGCTAGCTCAAAATCTGCCTCACAGCTTAGTCTTCAGAGCATCCATACACATCAATACTTCAATCTTTTTAATTCCTTAGGTATTTATAATTCTTACGGAGTACGTGTCCAGGTTGCTTGATCTGAGAAACAGAGTGTCTGACACAGCAGCTTGTGTGTGATCCACTTGTTATGTGCATTTTCTGTGAAGCTTAATCTGTTGTATGTTCACACCACATTTTACACAACCCAGCAACATTCAGATTAACAGAGGACATAGCTGCCATTATTGCTTTAATTTAAAAATATGGGGTGGTATCAGTCATGCTTTTTGTTAACAGCCACTAAAGAATTACAGCAGTTACTCCATTGAGCAAGAGACTTGCATTCAAAAGCCTTTCTAACCTTATGAAGCTTCTGCTCTCTACATCCAACCTGCTAGGGCCTGCCACTTGAGCAAACTGGAATCGATATTGGGTGAAAATATGGAGAACCAGCAATACTTATAGTTCTGAAGAGAGAGAAAACGGTAAGTGAGAGAATATTTGCCAAAAAGATCAGGGAGATGCTTCCTATTAAAATGTTAAAAACTTTTAAACAGAAATTATGTACAGTAGCTGAAAATGTCTGATGGTGGTTGTTTTTTAAAGCAAATATTACCACCATTACTATTGGAGGATGGGTTTAAATACTGCATAATGTAATAAGGAAAACATTTTAAATTGTATTGAAGAACTGAGTAATATCTGAGAAGCAAAGGGAAACTCATGAAATAAACTTAGTATGTTTTCTACTGGCTTGACAGAGAGGTTAATTTTGCTTCATTTAGTTCAGCAGCTCCCTGCACACCACGAGGGCTCTGCCATGATTGATGTTTTAATAATGTGAAGGTGGCACCTAGCATAGGCCATCCAATGAGGGACTTCAATATCTGTTTGAATCTGCTCTAATCACTGGCTGCCATGTGGGAGGATGGCAACATGGGCAGTATTGTCAGCCTTGTGTAATGTCAAGACAGGAAGAAATTCAGAAATATACCAGATTCCTGGAAGGAAAATGACTGAGGACAAAAGGAATGATGGGATACATTCTGGCGCCTCGGGTTGACTGGTTGCAGGCTAACGAAAATGATCTGGATTCAAGTATCAGAAGCAGAAACGTAACACGTAAATATGCCCGTTACAAGATGATAAGTTTCTTTTTTTTCTCTGTTTTCTATAAACTAGTGGACAGATTCAGGGTTTGAACTGGACACTGAATATATCTGCTTTCTACACTTTGTGTTACCATACTTTCTAGTGATCAGAAAGAGTGGTGTTCATGACTTATCACAGGTGTGGTGCTAAGATATTTACTAAGATATTCCCATGTTGCTTTAATTGCTGCACTGTGCCAGCATTTGGGGGTCATTAAACAATAAGATTGCTGAAGTAAAAATCAGTACAGGAAATACTAAAGTCTTAATTTAATTAAAAAAATATTGCTTAGTTTGGACCATTAGAGTAATTGGTTGCAAGTAGTGTTTTGCGCAAGTAAGAGCTGCGCGTGGACTAATTAATGCTTTTTGGGATAGTCAGACTCATTTTAGAGGGTTGAGCATTATAGCAAAGAAGTAAAATGCCTCTAAAAATTAAAGCCATTTCATCTTTTGATATAAAATGAGTGAGCGTGACCCTTCACAATAAAATACCATAATGCAGCAAAAATAGCCAAACACCGTGACACCTGGCTTATTAGCTTTAAAACATAAATTAATCTGTTATACAATTGGGAACATATTATGGGACATATAAAGGATTGCAAAACCCCAGAAGTTCCAAATACAAATCTAAAATCATTCAGGCTGGCGTGTTCCTAGCCTCACTAAATCAGGGAAAATGAGTTTTATGAACAATCCACCAGATGGGCAAATGTTCAAATACCACAAAATGTTGATCAGATTTATTTGAAAAGTGAGCTGGAACCATATGCATATGAGAGGAAGTAAAATGGATTTTCAGATATGCAGTGACTGCTGTCAAGCTTGCAGCTGTATGAATTTAATGCTATATTGCTGTTTCTACAGCACACTTCCTTGATTTCACTTACCTATTTGCCAGCTAGTATGATTAATATTGATTCAGTTTTACAAGCAATTAAATTGGAAAACATAAACAATCTTTCTACTGGCTTTTCACCAGACGGTACCACATATCTGAATTTTTGACAGGAGGGGTCACTGAGACATATTAATATTGCAGCATCCAGAATCTTTGTGCACAAACAGACCACAGAGATATGATGGCATCTTTACAACTCTGGGATTTCTCATTTATAAATCTTCTCAGATTACAGTAATTTACATGTATTCTACTGCACTGACTTCTGATCTGCTGGAGTCAGAAGAGGGTACATAAATGGTTATAGCTGCTTGATACTGGATGTAACTTTCTATTTTAACTTTCTAAATGTTTTATTTGTGCAATTACAAATGAAATCTGAAATGAATCTGAAATAGAGGTGAAAGGCATCTGAATGTGTGGTTCACTCCTATTGAAACTAATTATGTCTAAGTGATTCCTTACATTTCTGTTTAATAGACATTTTAGTCTTTATATGAAGTCATCAGATGCAATGTAATTTTTATTTTTAATCTTTTGTAGTTTTTTTTAATTGTAAATTTTCAGAAGCCACTGTTAATTTTAGGTTAGGTGATTAAACAGTCCTTTTCATAATGTGTTTTTAAATGGTAGAAGTTCAGGCTATTCAAAAAATCAAGTGATTTTAAAATATGTTCAATTGGGACTAAAATTGCCAGCCACTGAGGAAAAGCTGGATATCGAAAAACATTTGTGCTCATGTAGGGAGTGCCATTTGAGTGCTCTCACAGCTTTGTCTCCTCTCTATGACTGAGAGAAGAAAGTCTGTATTAGGTCCAGTGAGTATAGAGTACAAAATCATTCTCCTGAACTATTAGACTATTAGACTTACATGTTTTATTAGATCCTCAACAAGTTGCTGCTATTTTGGTGACAGCTGTTGCCAATGTTGTGCTTTTTTCATTTTCAGTTAGCAAGAGGTTTATTACATTTTTAGAAGTTTCCTACATCCCTGACTTTGTCGAATCAAGGTTGTGCTGTTGCAGTATGCGGGACTGGGTTTTTACACACCAGCAAGTTGTATCTACTGGCTTGTTAAAAGCACAATTCCTTGTAAGAAGTGTCTTCTACGTTGGATTTGCATCAGTTATTACTGATTTGTGGGTGAGCTTTCAATGCTGACTTCAAGCAGGGGCTTGACTCCTTCAGCAGCAACCTCAGCCTTCAGGTAAGGCTATGTTGTAGCTGTTAGCAGCTCCTTTGTATTATGCGAGGCAGACGGTAACAATATATTTCATTTTGAGTTCTCACCCATCATCCATCAGCAGATGTTCAAGATATAGTGCAACAACTAAATTCCTCCTCCAGCCTACTAGTAGGGAAGTGGGTTTGATTAGTGATTTGAAACAGAAATAAAGACAGAAGAAACATAAAAAAAGACCCAGTAGACATGTATGGGTTATTTTTTTTAACTTCTTTTTCACCTTCTTCCTACTTTTTTTTTCTATATCTATTTCTATTTCTTCTATCATTCTCTTTAGATATAAGTTCATTGAAAAATGACTTGTTAAATACTGTGCAGTGTCTAACAGAGGATGACATTTCAATTGGCTGGAATATTTTGGAACTGTCAAAATAAACTTTAAATACCACCAGGCTAGATGGAAGAGATCCGGGTGTCTTATCCACTGGGTTTTGAACTGAAATTTTCAAATGATGACTGGATGTTGGCATTATTACTTTTTATGATGAAAAATGCATAGAGTTTAATTAACCCCAGAACCAAAAGAACAAATCAAAGAAAAAAGTGTCAGCAACGTCATTGGTATCTCTATGATGTGCAAAAAAATTTCAGGTAATCTAGTAAAATGTGGGACATGATAAATTTTGCTTTGCCTTAAAAAGGATCAGGTGTGAACCAGAGATTTTGAAATGAATGGCTGTACTATGTGCCAAGACAATAGCAAACTAAATTTCTTATGTTCAGTCGGAAGATCTAATTATTCAAATTTATCCCTCCCATGGTTGAGAAACAACTTCTCAGCTCTCTCTCCCCTCTTTAATTTCCTCACCTTCACACAGGAGGTGTGCTGGGACAGGTTTTTCCCGTCTCTTCCAGTTACGGAAAGGAGGACTGTTCCTAGCCCACAGTCCTCTCTCGTAGACCAGTGATCTACACCAGGGTACAGAAACATGCCCTTGAAATGTAAAACCAGCAGATTTCTCTTTCTCGGCCCATGCTGGCAGCCTTGCCAAACAGCTGTACAGCAATAATTGACCGGTTCTGCACATTTTCATTGAATCACAGCACTCTCTGTGCAGCCCCTGCTACAGTTACCACTCTGTTGATGAGAATAACCTGACTGGCCATTCGCTTTTAAGGAGAGTTGACTCTATGGTACAACAAAAAATCTGCTGTAAAACTAGAAGAGGCTCAAGGTGATTGACTTTCTTGTAGGCTCCCAGCTGCTTTCAGATGAATGTTGCTGAGTTATCACAGAGTACCTAAGGTTCTTGGGAAAACTTTGCTTTATTTGGTGTCACTGACTGTTCATAACTAAGAGGCGTTGCTGCACTGTTCTCCTCAGACTCTGCTAAGAAAGTCAACTTCTTAAAAGTACATTTCATTTTACAAGAAACACACAAACCCTACACTTCATGAATCAATGAAGCAATTATTATGAAGCAATAACCTATACTTCAGGTTTTCAGAGCAGAGATACCTGATTGACTCTGTCATGACTGATTTTTACAATTTTATCTCAAGGTTTAGCATATTTTCATGGTTTTTTATGAATTTCAAAACTTCTAAATAATATATATGAGGGATTATTTTTTTAGAATTAACTTTAAACTAGAATATGTTGATTACAGAGACAAAGTTGAAAGGTCTACCTTGAACTTCCAAAATCTGAGGGAGAAAAATGCCTTTCCCTCTCCACATTTTTGATATTTTTTCTTTAAGATGTATTTTAAAGATCTTGGGAATACCTTCTCTATTCTCTTTCAAAAAAGGAGGGGTTTTTTTACCTCAGAAGACATAAGTAAGAATGCATCTTTGTCTGTGGAGATCATTGAATGTTTCAATGACATGAGATGTGCATTAATTTATCCTACAAAACCAACCATGCTATTAGTGTACACCCATAGACACAATGCAGAGGGATGATAGCAAAAGATTTAAAGGCAAATTCTCCCAAACTGGGAAGATCATCAGGGGGAAGGAGGGTTTGTTTAAGACTAGAGTGGGCACGAAAAATTTAAATGGATCTCTGATATGTTTTCTTTCCCCACCAGATTTAAGCCAGGTTTCCATACTGACTGTTACCTACTTGGCTTCTAGAATCCCTACAAGATTTTCTTTAGCATTAGGGAGGTTACAGATACTAAGATCATTGTAAAATATGAAGCTTTTGACTGTGGCGTCTGTGTCTCCTATGCAGTTTCTTCAGTTTCATTCTACTTTACGTTAGGCACTTGGGGCATAGCACAGAAAGCCGATTTGTTACAGCATATGTGAAACAGAAGAAGGGATAAGTGTGAGAACCCAGCAGTCCAGATTATGCTCTGACTGCATTTTCTGTCACTGTTAAATAAAGAAGAGGGACATATTGTCATTCTCCAGGTAGAAACGAATACAGCCTGTGACATGGACTTACTGGTATTGAAGTGTATGTGAAACCTTGATGGGATTTTTTGGAAGGACACAGGCGTATGATGCTCTGGTCATAATGCCAGAAGCCAGAGATATTGAGGCACTTTTTTTTTTTTTTTTTTTTTACTTNTTTTTTACTTTTTCCTGTAAGGTCAACCCTCCTGAGATTACTCTTCCATCTGGTCATACGTCTGCCTCATTGCCTGGCTCTGCACTAAGTCATCTGTTGGCAACTTTAACATGACAAAAACCCTCTTAAGTCATCAAAGCCCTAAACTTGCCTTCTGGTACACATAAAAAAGCAGATATTAGTGGCAGAACCAGCTTCTGTTTTCTAAAGAGGAAAGTAGGTTGACAACAAAGCTCATTCATGTCTGCCTTTAAAGGTTTGGATATTCTTTGCCTTATTAACTAATCACCATTTCAAGCCTCCGAAATCCCGAGCTGAAAGACTGATTAGATATTACCCTGACTGTGCTGTTTGCTCTAATTTAGATTTATGACTATGTCAGTTTAAGGAATGAATCTCTCATATCAGACGCAGAAGTATTCGTCCGTTTTTCCTATGGAATACAATGTTTCATTCACTGGCAAAATTCCCAGACCTTCAATATGATGGGAATAAATTATGTACATTTACACGGCACTTTTTTGAATTCTTAATTAAGGAATGGTAACCATGATCTGAAAAGAAGCATTTTATGCAGTGAGAAAAAGAAGAAATCCACTAGCCCCTATAAATTGCAACAGTTAGCAGGAATGATAGATTTATGTTTGCTTTTAATTTTCCTCCATCATGTTAAAAAGCCCTTTAAGCTTTGAGTATTGATTAGGAACAAAAAGTGAATAAATTCTGCTTGCTTTAGAGGTAAACTTTTCATTTTGACAATTTATTGCAAAATAAAATAATAAAATAAAATTTCTGGTAGGGATCGATCACTTGATCCCTCAGGCAAGAGCCAAACCTGGAATCTATATCCTCCAGCCAAGACATGGGCATCAAGCCTTAGATTACTTTGGAAGACACTTTCCAGCCCCCTCCCATTGTAGCTCCAGGCTCTCTATCTCAGCCCTAGCCATAAAACTTGGCTAAACCATAGGCCAGGGACCCCGCTCTCTCCAGAGATTAAATATTCCTTAGAGGAGAACCTGAATATCAGTTTTGGCTGGCCTGGGAACATGCTTCCCAGACCCTCTATGATGACAGCTGTGAAAATTTTATTTCTCTCAGCCTTAAGTCAAACACTTGGTGGACTCACAGGCAAGGCACCCCAGCCCTTCACCACTAAAATATTCAGTGCAGACAGTTTTTATACACCTTGATTTCCCTTGACAGTCCATTTCCAGCTTTTTCCATACTCCAGCTTTTGCCCTGAGCTTTCTTTGTCTCTCAAATCTAATCCTAGTCAAATCCATGGACAGAGGACTATTTAGGTGTTAAATTTTGAAAAACAAATAAAATGGCCACTACCTCATAGAGGGCTTTATAACTATCTGTTATCTTCTCCTTTTCATCCTCAACCTAAGTTACAGCACATCTTTTTTCTGCAAGACTGAGATTATTCAGTGAAAAAACCTACTCTGGCTACTCTGCAGGCCACAAATACACAACAAATCTACAATTTGTCTAAGTGTTTAAAAAATATATGTACAAATGGAAACTTGTTACTTGTTGCAAAAATTTTCTATGAGTTTAAAGCTGTTGCACTGCACCCTATTACTAACATAGGTCATTGTATGTCATTATTAAAATGGAACAAAAAGAAAGATTTTTCAAAATGTAAATGGTGGAGATGAAACCCACTGTCCCCAAAGTACAAGCAAGATTTGTTGGTTGGTATTTCAGAGTACAAACATGCTGGACTGTTGCTTAGTAGGAAAAAGTGAGAAGTCTGATAAGGTGTGTAGAGAAAATGTTTACCGCAGTGCATGTAAAAACTTGCTTTGCCTTTTAAAATTCCCTTTATATTTAGAATTCTAGTTATTGTCCTAAAATATGGAGTGAAGGTGAGTGACCAGCAAAGTATATGGAGAGAAGTATGTGCAATTCAATACTATTCATGCAAATAACAGGGAAATTAAAGAACACCAAAAAACTATTAAGGTGCTGTAAGGACAGACAATTAAGGTGCCATAAGGGCAGACAAATGAAGAAATGCTAAGACAAACTACATTTAAAGATTTGCAAAATGGTGATTTAGACTGAAATATTATAATTGTTTATGTATTAGGAGGGTGTAAATGTCAAATGAAAGCATGGATTTGTTTTAAGAATCACAAAAAAGAGCATAATTAAGTACTAGAACAGAAGTGATATAAGTGAAGAGCCAAGAACAGAAGAAAAATTATGTTAAACATTCAAAGAAAATTTATAAAGAAAGCATATTTCTCTAAAAGAAGTAGTAAAACTTGTTCCTTAAATTTGAAATTAGAGGAAAGTTTGGGAGTTAAATTGTGGGGAACTTTTTCCTGTTGCAGGGACTGTGCTAGACTGAGATTACTGTTCTTCTAGGTTTTTTGAACTAAAAAATCTTTTAGGAGATCTAAGGCAAAATGAAAACCAGGAATACAAGAGGAATGGTAGAACAAATGAAAAGGCCAAGGCAATGTTTATCTGCAAACCCATACATGTTCAAACAAGGTAGCATGCAGCAGAAAATACACAGAAAAAAAAATAAGCTGTCCTGTCAGCTTTCAGCTATACTGATGAAATAGATGATGCACACTATATTAATACAGAAGTTCAATTTATTGGGGGAGTGTGTGGTGTGCAGGGTAAATGCATGCTGGACTTGCTGTTAGCTCTGGACTGTGACATTTCAGCTTGAACTGGGCTTGGTCACGGGGGAGGTTAATACAAAGCCACATCCACTGCCAGAGCTGCTCTCACTTGGAAAACCTAAAGTCTGTTCCCTCCCCTTCCTACCTATCCCTTGAATACACGTTGCAAAGATACGTACCTTCTCAAAGCTGGTACACTTGCACAAACACATGACTAATGGTTCACTTTTTGGGCATACAAGCAGCTTCTCATTGTTCCCCTCCCCAAATAATTTCTTTTAAGGATATTATAAAAATTCTGTCTCTTTTGTTTTGATTTTCAGATAAAGGGGACCAAGAGTGAACACTATTTAGCAACTATCTACATGCGACTTTACAAAGGTAGACAAGCTAAGTAGTCACATCACTGAAAATACTGCAACAATAAACCAGAACACATCAGTGTGGTATTTATGAACTTAGTGACTTGTGCAATAGGTACCAGGAAAAAAAAACCCAAACATGCATAATATGACTGTTTCAATATTTGTCTTTCTGGTACTTAAAAGTATGTTAAATGTTTGAAACGAGGGTGAGGAACTGGATGAAATGTTTTCCTTTTGAAAATGTTGGCTTATATGTGCCAAACATTCAGAGGCATTAGTTTTGATTTTAGGTCACAGAGCTCAGCTGTGGCTGCTGCTTCTGCAAACAGAAGCAGGGCAGAGCTGAGAAGTGCAAATAAATGCCACAAGCTACCTTATGTTGGAGGCCCTGAGCACAACATACACTCATGGATGATGAGTTAGGTCTCACAGCTTGTAAATCACTTTTCTTTGTGCATGCACCACAAGTCCAATGATTCAGACATTTTGTGCGATGCTGTAGGTAAGAACCATCCCAGTTTTGATGAGTTGCCTATGTCTGTTGGGGTTCTTTCAAGCTGTGAACTAGGTCACGGATCCTGTGGGACCACGTATCAGAAACCAAGATATGAGGTAGACAGTGGAAAATAGGTTAACCCTTTCAAAACCTAAAATACACATGCACAAAGAATTTACTGTAGTAATTTGGGTATCAAGCTGTGTGGAAACAACTGGGCTAAGTGATCTGCTGATTCTCTTGAATCTTAAGATCTTGTGATTAATTTCTAGAACATATTCAATTATTCTTCACTAATGTGAACTCCAATTTTAAAAGTGATTAATCATTGAGAAACAAAGTTATATTGACTTTGAATTAAACTTAGAAAATAATTTAGTTACTATTGAAAAATTTACAAAAGTTATTTAATGATTTAACATCAGATATTCAGTATTGTTTTTCTTTATGCTTTATTGTTTTTCTTGATGCTTTAATGTTTGTGAGGTTTAGCTTACATTGTAATTTTGTTCTTCTGTAAAATGTCAGTAGCATATTCATTAAAGACGTAAACCTAAACATGCTGAATTTTAAGAGGTCTGGCTTTTGATGGGAAAAAAAAAAAAATTACTAGAAAGATGTAACTCAGTTTTTCTGAACCTAATTATCCTCTTTGCTTTCCGAGAAATAAAGTTTATGTAAACCCTTTTCTACTGCTGTTACTGCATATCTTACTATAACATTAAACCTATCACCCAGACTGGTATGGAAGAATCAGCACAAAATATCAGTCTTAGTGTTAGATGATCCTATTGATTGTGAATCCTGTTGTTGATGGAGTATGTAAAGATTATCTTCATCTCATTGTATTTACCGTTTCACATCTAGTACTTCATCAAATTATATGAAAACATATTTTTAATTTTTCTATTTTATTCATGCTGTGCTTCATAGAAGGACCAAGTTCTCTTCCCTTTAAACCCTGCAAAATTTTGTCATTGACCTCAAGGAGACCTGACTAACCATGTGCATGGAAAAATCTTACATAATCAAAGAGAAGTTCATTATCAGTCTATTTGGTGCATGATTTTAATTTTAATTGAATTACTTACCACTCATTCTTCCATATTTCTTTGCAGCAGACAGTTTACCAGCTAGAAATGTGAAATCTCAGATGATGGCATACTACAAGTGTCTTCAAAAGCATCAGGTAAAACTTGGCACATTTTAGTGTTTGTAATTTTCCTGGACTCGGAACTTTGTATCCCTGCAGTAATCATTAGGAATGGGAAGGCTCATTTCATTGATTGCTGTGTGAGAAGGTTGTTCAAGTTCAGATGGAGCAGAAAGGTTAGTGGAATATCGGTTAAATGCTTCAGTGGTCTGTGACAAATCTCCAGTCATGCTCTTATCACAACTGATGAATTTAATTTTTAAAAGAAGCTAAAACTGAGTACATCCTCGTACTTTCCAAGGCTGTAGAAGCAATTGAATATACACAAAATGGTAATTTAGATAATAGCAATCTCCTTGCTTTTATATGGAAATTATCATCATGTAGAATCAGTCAGTGAAGAATTCTCAGATTGTCCCATCAAAAAGTTTATGGTCAAGATATTTTTCTTTGGTTTTAATGGATGAAACTTTTCCAATAAACATTTCTGTGTATATTCCGGGCTGTGGTAGCCAAGTCAGATACTGTAAAAATGGGTATCATAAAATGAGAAATTAATATATGGAAATAAGGCACCAGCTATGAAAGTATGGACAGGAATGCCTGTCATTTTTATTTCAAATATTTCCACAATAGTTTAAAATTATCTTTTCCCTATATATTAGCATTATTATTTTCACTGGATTTCAGGAAACAGCTCTTCATTTTCCAGTATTGGGTTTACTCGTTTTACCTCGATGCAGCTCTTTTGCTTTATAACATCTGGTTCCAATGAGAAAAACTTTTAGAATACTTCTTTTGGTTTTGTCAGAAATTACAACATGAAAATGAACCTGTAAGTGGTCAAAAGTAACTAGATTGCAAAATCTGAATCTGATATTTGGAAAAAGCATTTCTGTAGCATTCTTTATATGAGGGAGTATAACCAGTCACATGCCCCTATAAGTAAAAANGCCAAATTTATTTTATTTTATATTAACTAAAATTAAAGCCATATTATGGACCATGGCTGCTGACTGCCTGAAGTCATTGCCTGTTCTACTGCCTTCAGTCAGATTTGGGACAAGTCATATCTCCAAATGAAAAACTGGGTAAGAAATAGGCTTTCTGATTTGCTAACATTTAACATATCTTAGGGAAGTGTTTATTTCAAAATTGTTTCAGGTTGTAGGCAAACAAAATGCATCAAACATTTACATTGTTTGGGTTTTAAAGTTGAAATAGTTTGATGAAATATGAAATAGTTTGGCTGCTGCATTTTAATGAAAAGATACATCAATACAGTGACTCACTGACTAAACAAACAAAAAATTCATTCTAGTATATTGAATTGAGCCATTTTGGTTTTGAGGTTCATTTTTATTTGGCTGAGGTATCAAAATGAACAAATCATTGGATGTAAACAAATTTAGAAAATTGGTAAGTCTTTGAAAACACTATACGTGGTGGGTTTGCCTACATTTATGAAATATTTTCACCAAGATCTAGTTCTGGCTGTAACTTTCATCTCCAAGGGACTGAATTTTCAAAATCCCTTAAATATCCCACCAGGATATGTGTTATAAAGAGGATTTGCATTTAGTGGTGAGGAGAGAGTTTAAGTAAAATGTAAATCACAAAAGTATTTCACTATTCCCATTGCACCTCTGAAAGGAAATCAACAGAATGTTGTACTCTTGTGAAGTGTTTTTATGTTTGTTTAAATGCCAGTGGTAAATAGATGATTACAGGAGAATTCTATCAGTTTTAAGGTCATCTCAAAGCATTATGTACAACTACAAAAGATAGAAAAATCTATAGAGCTTCTGTATGATTAATCTAGACCAATTAAAGAGCATTTCTCTTTAATATCCTACCAACAAAGTGCAAGTTTCTAGCTATGAAAAGATTTGAGCACACACCTGAAACCAATGTGACCAGACATGAAGGGAGGTTTAGAGCTGATAGATAATGTCTGTAAGCTCCATTATTGTCAATGAAACTATGACAAAATTACAAAAATTAATGATGTCTCTGGCCTGTTTAAAGATATGCACATCTAAGTTGTCACCTGACCAGGAATTAAAATTGTAACTGAAGATTTGCTATCCAAAGTATTCTTGTCTCATTTAGCCTCTCACTGCTTTCGATGATACCCATCCTTAGTTATGTACTAACAGGTGTGACTAAAACTTAACACCAGTCTTAGTTTGTGTACCTCTGCATATTAGAATATAATGCAAACAAAACTCTGTTGGCTGATCTAAGAAGGGAGAAGTATCTGCTTGGATGTAATGCTTACTTCTATGTAATATTAGTCATGGCTAAAATGTTAAAAATTCTTTCATTTCTAGTAACATTATCAACACTGTATTTTTTTAACCTCACAAAATTTTAATTTTCAAGGAACATTTTTAGTGTTGCCATAGAAAAGAATATATGATGGGAGTGTTCTTTACTGTATTTTATACAACATTGAGTTCTATGAGGTGCGATGAGCTATCATGAAGCCTTTGGATTGGATTCTGGCATTGCGTTATTGATGGCAAATCAATAAAAACCCAAAATATTCAGTTGACTAAGCAATTGACATTTTACAAAAGTCAAAACATATATTTGTTACAACTGTCATTAGTCTTCCATGATATGAAAAAAGTTAGAGACTGAAAACAAACTAGAATAAAATACAACTTCATATCACACTTCATAAATAGACATAAATCATATTTTTAAAGAGCAACATGGGAAGTGTTCTGCGATTATATAGCAACACAAAATGCAAGATGTGGAGAGTTAATGTGAACATGGAACAAACAGGAAAAAAATATCGAATGCAAATCAACTAAAAAAAAAAATCCTCAGTAATGCAAGAAAACATGCCTTTGCCTTTGATGATGTGGCTCTTGGACCTGGTAAGAAAAAGATTAAGAGAGAGCTGATGCCGTTAACTAGCTACAACTCCATAATGTGCTAAAACATACTTTGAGTGAGATGGATGGCATTTTATAGCAAAAATCTTTACTGAAGAGTGCAAATTTAGTTTAATCAAAGCACATTGTAAGCAGAATTTACATCCTAACGTAAAACATATTCCTGAACGAGAGGGGTAACATCAGAGCGGCCTGGTTTGCTAGACACTTGCCTGAGAGGAGGGGAATCTGGATTCCTCTTCCTGATTCAAGGATTATTTAGGAAAACAGTTATTAGATGTCAAAGCACTCTAGTTCCTTCCTTTTATTGAAAGTTCCAATAAGCTAATTCTTTTAAAATGAAACAGAAACTGCCCAAATGTTTTCTTAATTACTCTTAAGGAACAGACAAAATATGTGGGGGTAATCTAATATATATCACAGAAGCAATGTAGGCTTACAAATTCGCTATCATTTTATTCTTAAATTTCTGCTTAGAATTCCACAATACCATCAAGCACTGAATCATAAAGGAGTTAAAAATGTGAATTCTGTAGTCCTATTTTCCTAAACTATGCAGACAGCTTTTTGCATACTCAAACACAAGTGAAAACATGTGTCTGTTCTTCTTTGTGGCAGCAAAGTAACGCGGGCTATAAAAAGGATTGGTAACATCTTTTTTTTTTTTTTTGTCTTTTCTGTAAATTTCATAGGTTTCTCCACTCCAGCAAGGCAGAGATGTGATCAAAATGATCTTTATCTGCTGAGAGCAATTAATATAAATTTGGTAGATATTTAATGCCTGTATTCATTTGAATTTTTTTTTTTAAATTAAAACTCTAAAGCTGGAAAGATTTAAAAAAAGCCATAGGAACCCAACTTAAAGTACAACACAATTTTCTATAGCAGGGGATAAGAAATATTTTTTCTATTGAATGATATCAAGTTGTTAAAGGTGTAATTTTGTTTTTTTTTTTGTTTAAATTGGGTCCTGGGCATGGCTATTCAATCATGTCTTCTTCCTCATATATAAAGACAAATTGCACTTGCCACCACCCCCCTCCCCCTGTTTCCACATTTCTAGTTTACAGAAGTAATAATAATAATAATATAAACGCTGAATGGTGACATTCCCTTTTGTGTAGAAAATACACAGCTTTTACAACACTTATAACCCCATCAGTAATATTTTAAAAGATATGTACATTGCCCATGTAAAGTGGGATGCCCATGTAAAGGAAGCAGACTGCCATGCAAAGGGCTTTCTGAAAGCTTCTGTATTGGTTAGGTATATTGAATTCCTACCTGATATCTAACTTGCATCACTAGCTACCTAAATATCTTTGAAAGACTGCCCCAATTCCTTTACAGGCCTATATTCTCAGCATGGAATTTAAATGAAAACTAATGCATTTCTCTGCTGGTGGCTATTCCCACAGAAGTTATTTTCATTTAAATGAATAAAATGGAAAATACATTAATTAATAATAAAACAACAGTTAGTAACTTTCCAAATTTCAAAGTTCAGACATCAGCACAGTGTGTATTTAAAATAAGTTGACTTTAACAAAGTTCCTGCTCTCTTAAAGCTTTTCTGTGTATATGTGAGTGGCACCTATTTTGTCAGGGAATAGATTGTTATCCACTGCAGATATACTGCAGTCATTTTGACAAGTATTTTCCTGGCTAAAGCTTTTGACATACATAACATGTATGTCATGCAAAGATGCTTAGGGCTCTGGACTATGGACAGGGGTTACAAAGCTGCTTTAGAAAAAAAAATGTAGAAAATAATTCTCTATCTTACTAGGGAATATTTGCACTTTTAACTTGTATTTACCACTAAATCAGCTTCTGTAATGCTTGTTCCAATGACTCAATGTATCATCTGGACAGAGCTCCCAGTAGCGTGCCAAATATACCCAGCTCTTCCATAGGACTTTCTTCTGAAATTTACTGTTCATCCAGCCAGTGCTGTAACAAATTGCCCGCAGTGAGAACAGTATGTATTACTAGAAGGTTAGCTAGTCTTCAGCCTCTGCACCACAGATGATATCGGCAAAGTGTGTTAAGGTCAAATGCCTTTGTTAAAACCATATTTGAAAATGTTTGTGATGATACAGGTCTTTCAGGCATAGCTGTGCATTTAGAGCTAGGCAGCATGTTAGCAAGACAGGAACTGAAGTGGCAAGATAAGTGCCACGGCATAAAATAATTGTTAAAACAAGAACCAAAAGACTTTTCTGTTCATGGTGTTTAGTATAAATCTGGTGCGACATTCATATTTGTGCTTTGAATGAGTTTGACTAAAACTCTTAACATTTTAGTGTGTGATTTTTCTTTTTTTTTAATTTATGAAGAAATGGAGGGTACTATTGTTGTTAATCACCCTTTCTGCTTTTAGTGGAAGCAGATTAATTTGTAAATAGGACCATTAAGGCATATTTCTGTAGCTGGCACTGCAGAAAGGTAGACTTATAAAGGTCTGGGACAATATGCAAAGGCAGAAATATCCACGTCCGTGGTCATCACAAGTATCTGAATTCTTCGCGTACAGAAATGGTTGGGCACTTGTGGCTGGTGGTGTTTTCTTTTTCTTACATATAATGTCTCTCTTATCCAGGAAATGCTTACTGACCACTCTTTGCTACACCTCTGTTTTCTTTTGTTAAATTTCATGTCTGTGTCTGCCAATAAGGTAAATTAAGTTCTTTCTTTTTTTTTTTTGTCTTGGAGAAAACTTTGGCATATGATCTATCCTTCAACATTAACTAAAATCAAAGTAAAAGCTCCTCATATTTTATGGAGAAACAAATGAATCCCATACAGTTCAAAAGTTTCATATGTAAAAAAAGGAAAAAAAGATGACAGTAACATATTAAATAGTATGTACTATGGCACTTGAGGGTTTATGTTACTGTCGAAATTCTGAATTTATTACAATTAATTCAAAGATAATTTTAGCATGCATTGTACATCCTACAAAAGAAATATTGAATGGTATGTTTCCACCCACCAGATCATGAGCAAGTACCTCAAAATAGTTTGCTTCTGTCAGAGACTGTAAGAGTTAAGTTCTCATTTGTGAAGTATTGTATACAAGTATACCACAGAGGAATTAAATGCTGCAACATCTGTGGGAAAGCAATGAGTTACTGGAAAATGTCCTTCTAAGCACACGTGAGAGAATAAAAACCACGTTGCTCTCTTCTTCATGTGGAGTAACCTTGTAGATCAGTTGAACACTAAACACGCATACGTGTGCAATGGTTGACAATACAATGCAGTTATTCTGTCAGAGGCAAATTCAGCCCTCTCTAAGGGCCTGAATGTAGCTGATTCTTTGCATAAACCTTTAGTGATTTACAGGTATAATGTGCATAAATGAGTATTTGCTGCTTCCAGTACACTGTTGATACCTGTGATGCTAGAGGAAAAATGCCTCATTTGGAAGGACAAATACTGGTGTATCTATTTTGTTCTCTATAATCAGGAAAGAGTTTGGTCTGCCCATATTCCAAGCTGACTGATAAGGTACATGGTTGTGACTGACAAAGAAGCTGCTGAGTGCTACTGAGTTGCCATCAGCCCTGTGCAATCACCTTTTAGGGTGACCAGACTTTTGTGGGTTGATCTGATCTACATCAGCTGAGAAGTCATTGCAGAATTCAGCAGATATAATAAAGTTGTAAGAAAACTTAACTTCTAGAGACTCAAATTCAATCTGCCATTACTATTTTGTATGTATATGATATTTCATATTTTTAGATATTTGTAAAGTCCCATAGAAGTAGAAACCATTAAGGTTTCTTATATCAATTCTTATTTCTATGCACATGTCATTAGGTAGCAGGACAGTGGCCTTTGCAAAGTGTGATAAGATCATAGAATCACAGAATCATAGAATCATAGAATAGTTTGGGTTGGAAGGGACATTTAAAGGTCATTTACTCCAACCCCCCTGCCATGGGCAGGGACATCTTCAACTAGATCAGGTTGCTCAGAGCCCCATCCAAGATGCACTGAACAATTACATACTTTTATTATAACATGACCAGCTCAAATAGAACTGCAGCCAGAATCTTGTACTGTGTTCTGTACGCCAGTCTCCAAAATGCTGCTTTTGACAACCGTACTACTTCTTTAGGTAATGATGATTTAGCTATTGGTCTTTGACCTTTCCTCTTTTTGTAACCATACAAAAATCATGAGGACTTCATTTATTTTATAGCAGTACAGAATAGACAGGAGACATCACAACTTTCTGACATGTAATTGTGAATTTGTAAGGAACGTGTTCATTAAGAAACCACCATTTCCTTATTTTCTTCTGTGAACCTTGCAGTATCACAGCCATCATACAATTTTTTGTGAGGTTTTCTTGTCTTTTAAGTGCTTTGCAGGTTCAGCTTCTGTAAAGTACTCCATCATCCTTTCACCATCTTCCAGAAGTTTAGGATTTTATTTGGAAGTCTCCTTTTCAAGCAGCGATTTGTCCCAGCCTATTCTGCGTTATAAAAGCTGACATTATCAGAGCCTAAGGTTGTATGATTGCAGGCAGCAGCTGTTTTATACTGAAGTCTGAAAGCAAAGATGCCTTTAGATCGTATATTGCCTCACATGTGACCAGGGATAAGGTATTTTTTAGCAGGGATTTGCATTAATAAAAATTAAAGCTTTGGGATTTCACTTCAAAGGGAAATGTGAATGAAAGCATATCCTCTCTTAGTTGCATTGGTAGCAGAATATTAATAACACGAATGTAAAAGTGTATATAGCTAGAGGCTGCGGTCTCTGTCTCTCAGTAGAGAAAAAATAATTCTTAGACCACATCAGAAGACTGCAGCACCTAAAATACAAAGATAAAGAAATGAGGAGTGTCTTTTTTTCAGGAGCAGTAAGCACGCAGAGCACACTGATTTTCAAATTGGAATATCTATTATTAAAAAGGTTAATTTTTAATGTATGAATTCCAAACAGTCATTGACATAGAAATAAATATATTAGTCATTATGTGCTAGCTTTTTTACTGGTGCTAAGTATTATTTTATGCCACAAATACAGTCATTGATTTCAGCAAAACAGCTCTACAGTGTAAGTTCCTGCTTGAGGGACAGAAAAATCTGTGTGAAGTATAACTTATTAAATACAATTACACAGTAAAATGGATTATTTCATTGATACTAGTCTGTAGGAACATCCAATTTGCAAGTAGTGAAGAGATTTTTGAATGCAGAAAGTCTTTTTTAGTTGAAAGGAGGAAAAATGGATTGTCAGTTTTTTGGGAAAAAGCACAGGGAGAAGATGTGTGTATTTGTTTTCTTACTGTCCCAAATAATTAAGGGATTTTAATTCTTTTATTGTAAGTAATATAAGTACGTATTAATATCATTCACTTACTCAATACGAAGTTCAGTAACATAAATTCTCAGCCAGGCATTGCTCAAACATTTAAAGTATTCATCAGTCGTCCCAAATCTTGACAATTATTATTAAAAAGCCTGATGTATTAAGAGTATTGTCAGAAGATCTTTTATGAGAGCTGGAGCATTTCAGCTTTACTCATACCTTAACCAGGAATGCCAGCAACTTAGCCTTGAATACAACCTCAGATTATTAGCTATTAACTTGTGCCAAGTTTTTGTACTCAATGCATATGCCACATGTATTTGTATACTTGTAAGTGAGGTTAATATTGTCAGCACAATAGGAGGATATTGTTTAATTGTCTCTTTAGTTTTGCTGAAATTGAGAAAAAAAAACATGGTCTAGAAATCCCCAAAGTAAGTTTTTCAAAAGTAGTATAAAACTGTTGCTCACTCTCTCTAGATTCCTCCCATATCTAGTTTCATCATCAGTCTGCATCAAGCAGGCAGAATAAAGATAGCAATTTCTCTTGAACTCCCATAAATCTTATAAAAAGATTTCCTGAATCTGGGAACCATTAATAGTTGATCAGTCTACCTAGCAAAGAAAGAGTAGCTTTTTTACAACAGACCTTGTGACAACAGGAGTCTTGAGAGACTATTGAAGCTGCTTTTCATGATAAATGCAGACCTTTCTACATGATTCCTGTAGTTTAATGAAAAGTATGTTTGGAGGTGTTTTTTATGAGTTTTTAGCGAATTAAAAATCATTGTAAAGAAAGCAGGTAGTCATATGCCTGTTCAGTAGGATGTGATAGAGCTGTTGGTGTGCTTTTTCACTGCTGACTGGATTCTGTGCCTGGAGGGATTTGATTGTGATTAAGGGTTGCATGAAGAATATGTATTATTAAATGACATGGAAACTGCAAGTTGATGGGCTAACCCACTGACCCGTAGAAAGCACCATTTTCCAAAAGACTTTATACGTGAGGCTTTCTAGCTTTTTAAGTGGTTTTAAAGAATCACTCCTACAGTTATATTTAAATGAACCAGAAGATGCTGTTGCCTGATTGCATCACTTTCTTTTACAAGATCTAATGGTGAGGCCCAAAAAAGGAATAGAGAAGCCTAAAGAGGATTTTTAGAAGAATTCAGTTGCTTGTGTCCAAAATTAGTATTAAAAGGCCTTGCCCAACAGCCATTGAGAAAGGTCTACATTTTATTTCATTTTTATCACCAAAATTTCCCAGGCTTCTATGGTCTTTTAAATTCCTGTTACCTTCCAGAATTATTCTTGTATTGAGTAGCTGGAGTATTACTTCATGCCTGAAGTATGTCAGTGTTTAAATATTCCTGCAAACAAGTGCAGAAAAATGACAACTATACATTTGTGATTTCCCTTACTCTCTTCCATGTAGTGATTTAATCACTCAGTCAGCTCTTAGGAAAACCTGACTCAGTTCCCTTTCTCCCCTGAAAGGATTTGGTCTAGTAATTACAGAATATGTGCAGTAATAATTACAGAATATGAACTGGAATTAGGAGAGTGACTGACACCCAAGACTCACCACTTCTTGGAAAGTTTCCTAACCAGAATGACTGAGATTAAGAGCTCCTTTTGGCACTAGATTTTTTTTTTAATTTATTTATTTACTTATTTATTTTTAATTTGGCACAACTTCGACAGGAGAGATCCTGACTTCTGAGTNCACGAACCTCCGGTTCATGTACTGAGCATGACTTCATATGGTATGGAATACCCCATTGGCCAATTGGGTCAGCTGTCCTGACTATGCTGCCTAAGCAATGTAAACATTACTTAGCAACAACTAAAACATCAGTGTGTTATCAACATTATTCTCATACTAAATCCAAAACACAGCAGTGTACCAGTTAATAGGAAGAAAATTATCTCTATCCCAGCCAAAACCAGGAAACTGACTTATAAATTACACCTATTTTATTGTGAATAAAATCTCGTTCTGTTTTCATTTGAGAGAATGCATGTGGGGGATTTGAGTCTTTTGCTTCTGCATGTATATCATTCAATGCTGATTCTAGGTGTAACAACTAGGTGTAACAGCTCTAGGTATAACTATGTTGGAATAACAACTGCTTCTCAATAAATCCACTCTTCTTAGTGTGGTTCAGCTATAAGTTCTGATCAATGGAGACTGAAGCTTAGGCCTTCCATGTACCTCTCTTTTAATGGTACCCAGTTGAAGGAATAAATTCACAGACACTGGAGAGTTTTAATATACTGGTTCTACAAGTAAAACAAAGTGTCATATCCACTTGTGGATATGGAATGAGTTTATCGATCTGACAGCCTGCATTCCACTTAATTCCAAATGCATAGGGCAATGCTTTTTAGAGTTATACATAGAGAGGATTTGATGCTACATGTTTGAATTACTTTACTGTTGTTACTGATGGAGAAATTGTGATTGGGAAAAATCTGAGCTGCAATTTTCTCAATTACACATGCAGGAACTATTAACATATTTCAGGCCAATACACAAAGTCTGAAGTAGAGCTCATTAAAAAAAAAGTCAGTGAAGGCTTTATTTTTGCTACCTCGTTAAAGGAAAATGTGATTTATCAAAACAGAACTTTCCAATTCTACTTAGAGTTTCTTCACACTCCCTTTTCCATTGCCTTGAATGCTTTTGATGCTCTAAATTCATGTTGTTTGACAAGCACATTTCTATCTCAAATTTTTTCAAAAATTCTGTTCTGCAAACCTTCTCATTTTCTTTGTGATTCAGGAAGAAATATAATTCAAAGATTAAGAAATCTTTCAAAATCTGCCATTCCGTTCAACTTTGCTTTCAATGTATATATCACTTAAAATAATGCACCAAAGAACTAGCATATATTGACAACATCTCACTGAACAGCATTAGCAGCCAGAACATGTTATGTCTGTCTTTTCAGATCATCCCTGATGTCTACAAATGTATCACTTATGTCTTAATTGTGCATCAAACAGTTTGGATACCAATTTTCAGATTACAGGTAAATTGCAAATATCTTTGACAATTCAGTGCATGTGAATGGATACATGATAATGTTTCTGTTCCTCAGCTACATGACATTATTTTTAACTAACGGGTAATAATAGAATGCTAATATGAACCCATGACACTTTAAAAATTACTGATATTTTCATGAATACTAGAAGCTGTTGAAATATTCCTAATTACAAATATCACTTATCAAGAGTAGCATATTGAAGTCAAGTGGTTTGTATGCAAGCACATTTACAAGGCTGTTATGTTCTATTTTTTTCTCTTCACTGTTGAGCTAGGTTTACTTTTTCTTAATGTGCATAATACTGGACTTGAAATAGTTTAAACTGAAATTAATACACAGTAATCTAATAAAATATATCTTTATTTAAGAGATTCAGAAGAACAAAGAAGCTGTAGAATTAAACTTTTGCCTTACTGAATTACATATATTGTCTATCAGAGCAAGTATGTCGTATTATGTGGGAGATACTGGATCAAATAAATTACATACTACATCAAATAAATCATCTGGTAAAACATACTATATTAATATTAAATCAAATATGTTTAAGAATTCTGCAGCCTACAGGTAGTTAGAAAGATATTATTTTCTAAGTCTTTATTTAAATTCAATTCACGAAACATGCAAGGTGTGCACCACCTGGTAAAAGGCAGAAATATTCCTTTGGCAGCTTCTTTTTTTTTTTTTTTTTCTATATTAGACTGCTTTATCAACTCTGATACTGAAATAGCAGAATGGTGGTATACTCGGTACTAGTAAGTTTTCTTACACTTTTTAACTGTGGATGAAGAGGCTTTGTTAATGAGGAGTATTATGAGACAAACATTTATATGATGACTATGTTGTGGATCATTGCCATGCCTGTTTATTATAACTTAATGAAAGGCAGCTTCCTACCACATATGTGAGGAAGTCTGCTTTTTACTGTCACTAACAATTTTCTTACTTTAAGCTGCATAATGTCTGCTTAGAATTTATGCTGTTATAAAGACATAATGTCCAAATTTTAACAGTCCCAGTCTTTTGCTGTAGAGTGTTTTAAAAATTGTTTTCGTTTGCTTGTTCATTTAAAAAACTGACTTTTGTATTTTGTTTTCCTTGTTTTGTTTAACATTTGGACAAGCTATCATCTTTTCTGGACAATGAAACTCACATTATGTATATGGAAGCCATTTAGCTATTATATAGCTATTTAGCAATAGATCTTACTGGGAATTCTGGTCCAAACATGGCACAGTCCACAGTGCCATGTCTTGTTATATTAACAGACCATTTCACCTCTGCTATATAAAATGTTTTTAATGACTCCCAGAACAAGGAAGTGTACCATTAAGGTCTGAGCATATGGTAGTCCTGAGAAGACTGGAGAGAGAAATCCAGCTGGCTGGTTTCCTCACATTTTTTTCATCCATTAGCAGCCAGCTTTTTTCCCATTCCAACTTAGGTATGGATGTTAGCTTAGTCAGTGGAGTTCCAGTGTGGCTTTCTTCTATCAAGTTTATGATCCCACAGAAGGCAGGTGCAATATCTGCTGTGATTTCAGGATTCAACTTTGTACAGACTGATTTCTTGATAAACATAATATGACTGTGTGAGGAGCAGTGACAGAACTGTGCAAAAGAAATTTAAAATGTGGATTTTAAAAATAACCCAATACAGTTTATATTATTTTGCTGCAGAGAGCACAAGGCAATAGAGAGGAATATTTGGAACTAAATGAGTGTTGAAAGAAGGGGGGGGAAGTGTTTCTTGAAGAGCTGTTTGTAAAATTATTATTTCCTTTTCATTTCTGATTGACTTTTACTTGACTTCAAGCACATTACAGTTAGTGGTGTATAAAATCTTCATCCCAAAAATCTGCCTGAGGTAAATGGTAGGCAGTTTCTACCACTAAGGAATGACAAGATATCTGTCATGTTATATGTTGCGATTCAATTTGGGAATCGAGAAGAGGAATTGCATAGCCAGATATGCACCATATTGTTTCTGATTATAATTTTAAAATGTCCCAGAGTTTAGAAGAAAAGAGTTTAGTCCCTGTTATTTACTTATTTGTGCTTATACCACCACATCCTCAGATCCTAACTGTAATGGTGCTGGCACAGAACCATTTCGTTAAAGGGAGTTGACGTGTACATAGCAAAACAGAAACAGTATTCAAATATGTAACATTTTTAGATGTTTATCACATTTATAGATTTTGTCTTGCTAAATGTTACATAAAAGTATTTTAAGATAAATTTTAAATAAACTTAGTGACTCATTTCAGTGAATATCCTTTGATGGGAATGAAAATTTTATAATTCAGGCTGCGGAGAATTCTGTGAAATTGTATTTTTTCTACAATCATAAGAAGTTTTGAAGCTACAGTGGGGTAACTTACTCATGGCATTTCTCAGTGGGCTGAATCCTTTCCTTCTCCTACATGAATCAGAGGCAAAAGAGAACCTCTCTATTGATACTGAAATCAGTGAGACCCCTCTGGTGCAAGAAGAGCCCAGAAAAGCCTCACTGTCGAGGTGTCAGAGGTAAGCAGAGAAATGAGCAGCCCCACTCACACGTGATTTTTCTGCAGTATGTCAAGGAGGATCATTTAAATGGGAGCTGTACAGCCATCTCAAGTTGGGAGGAAGGAGGAGAGCCCCTTTAAAAGGGCAGTTCAGCACAAAATATGGGAGCAAGCATTGGCAGAGTAAGAAGTACTGGGTGCCAGAAGTAAGTAGGGCCTCCAACAGCACTGCCAGCATCTCTATGTATAGGACTGCTGCTGCCCAGTATATGGAGGGAGATTTGGCTTCTGGATGACATCTTCAGGTTTAATACCAACATACAATAGTAGGCAGGCATTAGAATCATAGAATCATANCAGTATTCAAGTTGGTTGGTTCATTTTAGATTAAAATATTTTTACAAGTTTTGAGAGACACCATGAAAAACAAAAGATGTATCATTTTATTATCTCCTCTGTAAAATGTAAAAACATACTTCTCTATGAGAAACTGTTCAGCTGAATTATTGTTATGGAGATATATTGCAAATAGCATGTAAGGACATTTCTTCTGTGTCTTAAATAAATTCAAGTGGCAGAAAGTTGATTCTTCATTCCCTTCCTCAGCCACTGACACAGAGACAAATCAGTACCACTTGAATTTATTTTCATTTGGAGAAGGGGAGCGGGAGGAGAAAGGCTTGATCTCTTAAGACCAAAGAATTCAAAGATAATATTGTCTTACTGAAGTAGCAGAACACCATGAAAAGCAAAGACTAATCTGAGAATAGGATTTGACAAATACTTCATGTAAATCAAATCATAAGTATGGTTGGTACAAACACGCCATCTGTGTTAGTTCACTGTTAAGCAGGTATTGGCAAGAATCTTTATAAACTGTAGCAGTCAGGGTTTCACTAGTTTAAAATGTAATCAATGCCAGGCATAATTAACATATTTCTCATATTCTTTTAAGGGCATCTCCCTAAAATTATTTTTCAATGTTTCCATATTTTAAAATAATTTTGAATATGCCTAATGACTAACATTCATGGCATGATATGAAAATAAAGTCTTATACTTTTGCATAGAAAATAGGAAATTAATATAATCCAAGAGCATCTTTTTCTGAACTTCCCTGTGCTAGGCCATTGACAAAATAAGTAAGTACTTCCTGTCCAAAATTTGAAAAATTTCTCTTCATTTTTTCTCCTCAAGTGCAGTTTCATAAGCATACAACAATATCCACATGTAGTGATTCATGTAATCCTGAGAATTATTTTAATTGTTGAGTGCAAAATAATGTTGGACTAAAACAGATGCAACAAATACGCACTAGGTGGTAAGCAGATATTTAGCCTAACACATTTGCCAATTTGCCACAAAGTTTGTGATGCAGTTCTCTTTTTAGGGCCTCATGCATACTCTCTTTTTTTCCCATTTCCTGTAAAAAAGGGGTTTCAACAGACTTCACAATATCTCGAAATTGTTGACTGATGAACAGGAAAAGGAAAATTAGCCAAATAGGAAAAAAAGAAAGCAAAAGTACTACTGAATTATGGCCTAAATTCCAACCTATAGAAATTTATTTTATAGCTGGATGAAAGAAGCTCTTCCAGGATTTTATTATCTTCTCTCTAAATTAAGCAGAAGAGAAATTTAACCCTTAGCCTTCAATATTCCAGATGGATGTACTCCCTGCAGTGCTAAAAGTACAAGGAGGTAAATAACATTACCACAACCATAGTTTATACATTTTATTCTAATCAAGAGACCCCAAATAATTAGTCTGAGGTCAAATTTTGTGACCCAAAGTGACCCAAAATAATCATTCTCATTTTTATTCTGTGGAATTTTTTTGTTTGTTTGCTTGTTTTTTAAATTTAACTTTAACTAGCTGGGTTGCAACACCAGCTTTTGGGTGGCTAAATATTTGTGAGACGAATACCATTCTAACGAATGTATATTTGCCAAGGGTAAATTTGAGAACTACTTCATTAGGTTTTTAAAAGCCTGGCTACTTCAGAATCTTCTAGTTATGAAAAGCTGTTCATATGAAGAAAGGATTTCAATTTTAAGAATTTGACATTTGACATTTGAAAAAACACAAAACAATTTGATATGTCAAAGATAGACATGGATCACATCTTCAGAGGTTATGCTGTAGCTACTTCATTTTCAGTGGCATTATAGAAATCTATATCTGCTGGGTAATTTATCATTTTTCCAACAAATACTCTCTTTCAGTCATGAATAATGGGTGGTGTAATTGCTCTATGATATTAAACACAAAAAATGTTGAAACTTTCCGTATCTTTTACATCACGAACACTCTTTTAGTAATGACTTAAAATAAAAATTCCTAAATCTCTCAGACAATGTTAGGCAATCCAGTGTACTGGGTTTATTATGTGTGTAAATTAATTTACAGGCATTTTCATTTGTTTCACTGATATCAGTTTTTATAAATATTGGTCTGAAGGATTTAGCATGACACAATGGCTTTATCTGTTATCTTCATATTATATTTGAAGAACTAAATGAAATATCTTTGATGATGAAATATACTCTAGGATTGTGGCACTCAGTATTTTTACTTTAATCAATCCCAGCAGACTTATCTTAGTATAATAGATCAACCAAATTGCACTCTTGATTTAGTTTGAACCTAGTGAGGCTGAACAAACTACATTTTTTTTTCCTTACTGTTTGGCTGATAATGAGCAAATGGATAACCAGATGGCATAATTTTTGTAAAATTTCCAAGACACGTACTGTAGCATATAAAAAGACACATTCATAAAGTGTCCCATCTTCTGGCATGTATCTCAATTCATCCAAGTAAAAACTGGCACAGAAGCATTTGTTTTTCCATATAACCGTTGACTCTTAAAACGTATAAATGGCAAATCTCAGAATGAGAAACAGCACTTTTTAAATATAAATGCAACTAGTTTTGTCACACTTTTTTCTCTGTTCTTCCTAATTATCTTATAGCAGAAGGTTCTTGAGAAGACATAACAAAAATTGAACAAAAATTCAAGATATATAAGTTTAAAAATGGACTGTGTTAACTTCAGTCAAAATAAATTAATTCTAAACCAAACACTTATTTCAGCAGGAAATTAAGGCTTCCACAGTAAGTCAGTACAAGGCATCTGAATGATTTAAATCCTTCATAAGGGAAGGCAGTAGTTAGCCTTCAGCAAAGCCTTCTCCACACAGGTGAATCTCTACTTTTGGTTATACACTTTATACACTTCTTGAAGTATAGGAAGCTTTTTTCCTTGGTGTTGGTAAAGGTTTTTTTTGTGCAGATACCCATGGTCTTTTGTTGTTGTTGTTGCTAAAAAAGATTAATTTATTGGGATCTTTGTCATTTGCACAGGAGATCAGATCTCCTGAACAGGATGGTCTGTCACTGTCCAGATGATGACAGGAGTCTCCTTTGCAAGAGTTCTTGGAAGAATATCTTCAGCTGGATCTGGTGAGACACCCTGAACTGCCATTCTAGTAATTTTTGATAATTCAGCTGATCCATGGTCTTACATGACCACTTCAGCATATATATGATTTGTTTGCTATTGATTATCTATGCACAAATGACTCACTGCCATGTGATAATTTCTGCACATGTAGGTACAGTTTCTTTGGACTGTTTAAAGTACCTTACTGTCCTGGTTTCATCTGGGATGGAGTTGATTTTTTTCCTATTAACTGGTATAGTGCTGTGTTTTGGATGTAATGTGAGAATAATGTTGATGACACACTGATGTTTTGGTTGTTGCTAGATAATTTTTATGCTAGTCAAGGACTTTTCAACTTCCCATGCCCTGTGAGGTGTGCAGGGGGCTGGGAGGAAGCGTGGCCGCGACAGCTGGCCCAGCTGGCCAATGGGCTATTCCATATCATATGACATCATGCTCAGCATATAAGGCTGGGCGAAGAAGAAGAAGGAGGGGTGGATGTTCGGAGTGATGGCGTTCGTCTTCCCAAGTAACCGTTACGTGTGATGGAGCCCTGCTTTCCTGGAGATGGCTGAACACCTGCCTGCCGATGGGAAGTAGTGAATGAATTCCTTGCTTTGCTTTGCTTGCGTGCGCGGCTTTTGCTTTCCCTATTAAACTGTCTTTATCTCAACCCACGAGTTCTCTCACTTTTACCCTTCTGATTCTCCCCCCCCATCCCACCCAGGGGGAGTGAGTGAGCGGCTGCGTGGTGCTCAGTTGCCAGCTGGGGTTAAACCACGACACTTACAGTTTGGTAAACTGTGCAAAGAGCTGCCTAGGGGGGTCTCTGGGATGGGCAGATTCCCCATCCAGGCTGGTAGTTGAAGCATATGCTGAAACACACAGGTCACGCCTAACAGTTTGTTTAGACAGAGCATGACCAGCCTGGAGAAATCTCTGGGACTGTCTGAAATTTCCACCTGGAGAGCTCCTCTAAAAATTTGTCAAATGCTTCTCTGCAGCATTCTGGCTGAAGGCAGCTGGAAGTTCAGTCAGTCATTCAAGGTATTAATGCCTAAGTATGCTAGACATGTACACAAGCACAATATACGTTGTCTCATACAATGACCAACCACATCAGCTCAGTGTACCCAGAAGTCCAGGACAGGCCACGTCCAAGGAGTGTGTATGTGTGTGTGTGTGTAAGTTTACTGTGCAATTTAAATAAGAGGTGAGTAACAGAATATTTTATAACCATCTTTCAGACATTTGCAATTTCTGCTCAGTTTATATAGGCATTGTCAAATGCAGGAGGAGAGGTGAAGTGAAAATACTCCTTTTCCTTGAATTCTCCATTGTTCAACTTTGATCTTCAGCTAATGGCCTGTTTCACATCTAGGCTCCCACATCAGCTGAACTCCTGTTATCAGATGGTGGTACAAGTATCAAGACCTATAGTCAGAATAAAGATATCTCTTTACTTTCTCTGTTTCAGCATCATCTGAGCAGCAGGCTAACACCAGAAACAAGGAACAGCAGGGAGAAAAGGAACTTTTTCATAAGCCAGAGGATGCAATGAGCAACTGAAAGTCCTGTCTCACTGTGACCCATGCTGCAAGATCATATCTTCAGGAGAAGCAGTGAGGTAAGCGCACTGAATCTGTAATGCAGTCTCTGGCAATAAAATCTTGTATATATGCTGAATTGCTAGATAGTAAGGCTAGAGTATCTCATTATGAGTATGTTTCAATGGAGTGCAGACAGACGCCTGCTTTTCTGTTTTCATTCAAAGGCAGGTGGACACAAGTCAGTGCCACTGTATGAGCTAGCATTTCCTGCTTCTTATATGGGGCCTGTGCCTGCAAACGCAATTATGTTTCTACACTGGAGCTTGACTGATCCAGGCAGGAACCCGAAGGAAGTTGTGTCAATCTGCACTTGTCCCTGTACACAAACGTTGAGTACATGTATTGGGTGGGTTTTAGTTCCTCAATAACACACTTAGATGTAGGAAACTAAGCACCCATGACAGTCACTGGAGATCTTGTCAATAGCACCAGGGGAGTTTGGAGAGATATTCAGCTCATCTCAAAGTAGTCATCCACATTTGGCCAGCTGCCTTGTTTTCTAGACTCCATTGACTGCATTAGTTTTACTTCCATTGACTTAAGACACCTGCCTCAAAATAGACACCTACTTTTAGGTGGATAGAGCGGGAACAAAATAACACTCATGTTCTTTCATTTTCTGGCAATTTTCTTCAAAATTTTTTGAAGATAAAAACATCAGTTTAAGTGTTCAACAATCAATAGTCATCTCTTATACTCCCTAATCATAATAGAGAGGTTTTGAAACTATATCTACAAAAAATTTCTCCATTGATTTAGGTGGTTTTCTTCTCAAAATCTCCTAGAAGAAATGTAGATATTTGACTAAATACAGAAAAGTACAATTCTGTATCGCTTTCTTTACAAACAATTTTCTTCAACTAGAGAAAAACTCTGTTATAAAAATATTTTACCTTCTATTTCAATCAATGCTGCAATGTGATGCCTCTTCTTTTTCCCAGCAGATGGTGGGAAAAGAAGTTGTTAAGAATTCCTCATGGTAATTTTTCATTTAAACTACAAGTTTTACATTAAAGAAAAAAACTTTTTCCTTATGGAAAGGTCACCACAATCCAGGAGCTATGAACTATAAAGTTCCAGGTTTATGTGAAGGCTAAAAATATATTTTAAGCTTTGCTTGAACTGTTGATAATTATTCTTTAGTTTTTGAATCAGTACTGCACAGGTCTGATACTCCAAGTCTTTGTGAAAACTACTTTATGATTCAGCATTCTGCAAAATGACAGTGGCTTGGTCACATCTATAGAAACAGGAAATCCAGCAGGACAGCCCAGGTAATGCTCCGAATAGAACCACAGCCTCAGTGTGTGAAAACATACGAAACTTTCTCAGTATTGGTTGGAGCAAGATTTAAGAAAATTTAAGTTAAACTAGCCTAAGTCTCTACTTACCTCCATAATATACACTTTTACATTTTTTGGTAGATTTTCTCTGACCTGCACCATTGCTAAGGAACAATAAAGGGGCAGTTCCCTGCACCAAAGCTGGCTGATTCAGAATGTAATTACCAAATCTATTGGTAGTATATACTGGGAAAACAGAGGCTACAACAAGATTCCCCTTTTATTTCCTGCAATGCCCGCAGCAACCTATTTTCAGATCTGTCAAATTTCAGCATTATGCACAATTCACACATCTGTGTTTCTCTCATACTGGCCAACTTCAGAGTTTGCAGGTAATGCTTTTCCAGTTCAGTCACAATCTCTCTCCCTCTCCAGACATAGCAGATTGACTTACGGAGAAACTTAATCTGATGCATGCAGGAGGAGCAGTGCATAGCATCTAGGAGAGAATGTAGTCTCCAGAGAGAACCTGGGCTCATGCCATGTCATGATTCACATTTCCTACCATGTGTCCTGACCTGTGGGAACCTCTGTAATATGCAGACTGACCTCTGAATCCCTCTTGTCACATGATTCAATGTGCAGCATCTCTTGCGCTTGATCAGAATGTAAAACAACAGACTGATTTGTTATACTGTTTTCTTCAACTTAGCTTGAATTAAATTTGCTGTACTGTCTTCCAATATAAACAGTACAAAAATATTCTGCATCCATGGTAACATTTTATCATTTTACTGCACTTGGTTGACCTCTCAGATGTTGAAAACTTTGTTCTACCAGAAAGTAAAACTGCAATGTAATCTTTGAATGTGACTTTCACTTATCTGCTCCTGGTGTTGCCAGAACCCAAATTTCTTATCTGGTAAAACCAGAGGCATTTTAAAAGACTAGGAATTATAATATTGTAAATATTTTGATTTCATATCTGATGTTCACACTTTTTCCTTGGTAGTCTAATTTACTTTCTGGCTCAATAAAGTGAGAGGTCATCAAAAGCAGACGGGTTTCCTCATAAATCACATACCTATAGGATGCAATCTTAACATTTCTTAACTTTCTGTTTGAAGAACTATGTAAACTGAAATTCTCCAGCTTCTTACGGTAGCACATTCCTTCCCCTCTCTGAACCGATTTTGGCTCCTCCTTGAACCTTTTCCATTTTTAAGATAGCTTTTAGTTCTGAATATCAAATTAATCTAAACTTTCTTTCGGTGAGATATAGATGTAATGATGTTACTTCTAGTCGATTGCCATCACACGTGTCTCCAAAGATTCATGTTATCATGGCTATCCATGACAGCATCCTCAATTTGTTATGACAAAGCTCCCACTGTGGATGTTCATTAGATTGATTCTCCTGAATCCCACAATATCAGATTTCTGGGAGGAATCTGCATATGCCTCAGGACTGTTTTTGGTCTATGTGGCCACAGATATATCCTACAAAGAGAACATGTCTCTGTTACCCCATCAAGAAAAATCAGACCTTGAGGCCTTTCCTTAGTTTTATTCCCCGCCTTGCTTCCTTTACACTAGGAAGTTTGTCACTCTGGGGATATACAACAAAGCAAGCAAATAGCCATGCTCTTTTAAAGTCCCTGTACATCCAAAATGTCATGGCTTAGTGATAAATGCCATGCACATTTTCTTGCTTCACTGTTCTTCCTGCTCAGCAGGATCTTCTTGGCTGAGGTGGATTTCCCCAGGAGCCCAGGGCCCTGAGTCTCCATACAGGATGCTTGGCTGGGAGGTCTCTCTCTCATGGCTCTGCAAACAGCTTCCTCCTATTGTTCTGCACCAGTGCCCCCTTAGCCTTTAGCAAAAAGCCCTCTGTTTGCCATAAAACTTCTGCTGGGTTTTATCTTATGATTCACCACTTGGAGGAGTGGAACCAGTCACTAGCTGAACTGTTGCCTACCTCTCAAAAACACCCCCAGAAGGAGTTATCTTCCTTGAGCCATACAGAAAATGTCATTTCACAAACATTTTTTCTAGCACTACAATTTGGCTTCAGCTATCCCTACCATCCTGGGTCATTCATCTCTGCTCTAATCACTTTTTTTTAATCACCCCTGTTGCAGTTCACCCCTTATGATAATTGAACTACTTGTTGCGCAGTAAAACCACACTTTTTTTTTATTTAAAGCAATGCAGTAGGGTGGGGGATTTCAAAATTTATTTCAACTTGTTATAGTTAGAGAAAATCAGATGGAACTAGAAACTTATTTGATGTCTTGTCTTGGCTAGAAAAGGCTACATAGTTATCACTGATTTTTGATTGTCTACTGTGACAACACAAATATGCCAGTATAACACATGCACTAGTATCCATTGCTTGTCCATTCCACACTGAAAAAAGACCTTTTTGGAACAAAAGGAAACAATTAATTAAGCTGTATTAAACAGATAAACAAGTCACAAGAATTAACAAAAGTAATGTAGAAATCTCCCACTGTCCAGCTGATGTTCCCTAACTGCTTGAACCTATCTGACTAAGGAATGTTACATTTTTTAATCTCCTAAATGTATTCTGTAACATAAATGCTAAAATAATTTTGAATGAGCAAAGGTTTCAAAGGGTTCATGCCAGTTTGTTCGCATGATGAGGAGTTAACATTTAATCTCTAATAATCACTTTGATATCAGTATGACATGACTGAATATATTTTCCCCATTTCTGAGAACAGCATTTCACGTCTGTCCTCCATCTGCCATTCACTATGTGTAACTAATTTCATGTCAAAGACAAGAATTACTCAATTGGAATAACAGTAGTTTACAATAGTGGGACTAGCAAAGTTTGGGACGGTCATACATTCAGTTTTGATTTTTAATTTGATTGTTAATTGAAAACATTGTGTGTTCTTTGCACAGCTGTGCTTTTGTTATCCTTTACTTTCAAATTTTATTTCTCTGCTAAGACCTGAAGTATTTTCACAAAAAGGAAAACCAACAAGGTAGTTTGAGTTGAGCAAAATTATATTATCTCCCTCGTTGTTTACACAGACCTAGACGAGCTTTGGTTAAATATTCTAGTACTGAGCAATCATTTGCATTTGATTTGGTTGGCATTCAGAATATAAAGGTGTTTCAGGTGTCCTGTATTTGGATAAATTGTGTTAGATTGTCTCAATTCTACTTGTTCCTACACAATAAAAGTTTTACCTACCTTTTCTACTCATGATGATCCCTTTGGCTACATACACCCATGCAGGGAATGATTGTATCTGAAGTGTGAAGATTTTATCCTGGCCAGGAAAGAGTTCTGCTTTCTCAATAACAACATAGCACAGAGATCAAATCAGACTTTTAAATATTCATCAACAATTTTCACTCAATAGAACTTTGTTTTATATCTGTTTAAGTAAATTTATAGCATGAGTACTGTTATCAGGTGCAGAGGATCAGTTCTTGATACAAGTTCAGCTATTATATACAAATATATACCTACTGTACTACTTACCTTTCCTGGTACACTGAACAGTTATTTTTCAACACATTTCTTCTTAAGAATGTATTTCTTAGAAAACTTACAATTCCAAGGTGCTAGGCAGATCTTAACTGGTCCAGCATATAGTAAAATAGCCATTAGTATATGTTGAGATTTTTAAAACTGCTAGTTAAATCAAAGAAAGAAACCCAATCTGGATTTTTTCTCATACAGTAGTAATAATATTTTCAGTGATATTTTAAAAAATAATTATTGTGTGTTAAACCTAAGCAATACTTACACCACAGCTTGAAATGAAATGCACAGATTTATTAACAGTGTTTACATATTTATGCTCATGAAATTTGATTTGAATATTAAATACTAATCTGACTTTGACCTTTTTGATTTCTAGGAGATAAATATGTGACTCAGTAATCTCATTTCTTTAGGCTCCTTCTCTTCATTTCAGTGTAAGTTTTACATTACAAACAATCGCATTTGGGTAGCTGTTAAAAGAACAACTATGACAATCAATTTGTAGATACTGGTAGCAAAAACGTTATACAACACACTGCTGAATACTTTACTAAGCTGAGGACGTTATTCAGTTGCAAGTGCTATACGCAGGAGTAAGTTAACTTCTGACGGAAAGGACAAGGATATAGCTTCCGCCATAGCCAAGTTGTGCATTCATGACAAAGTTTTTCATATCACCCGTGGAGAATCTTATTCTGATATTCTGAGGTTACCAAGGTATTCTGAGAACATTTTTTTCTGAGAGTTGTCTAGATATTTGCAGCAGTATAACCTTCCCCAGACAGTTTACTATAGAGCCCCACAGATGTATAACAGCCAAAACAGAGACAGAATTGAGAGAGTCAAGGTTGGATGAGAGTTACAGCTCAGCTACTTACGTCCCTTTAAGCAGTAGCATCACCAGTTGTCCAGCTACAGCCTGATTGTGGTACCCATATGATGTGAGTACCTTCCACGCACCACCTCTCTAGCAAAACCAAGATACAATGGTAAAATTGTGGTTGTGGAAATAGAACAATAAGTTTTTGCTTGTAAAAATCAAATAATCACCTGTCTTGCAGTCTCCTGGAGGAGTCTGAGGCATTTCTGTATTTTTGATTCTGAAGTCCATTTTCTATCAGTCCCTACTCAGTAAAGTACATGTTCATACTCTGTTCCTTTTGAACACGGCTAAATAAAAGTCTGCTTTTAACTTGTAGAGGCAAAACCTTTTTAGCTTTAATCTACCTAGCCTAGGTGTTAGGAGCATCAAAGATGTGGCTCACAGACTCCTGCATGAAATGTTTAAAACCATTGGTCTGTACTCAGAGACACGGGCAAAACCAACATTTTTGTTAGTACTGTTAACTGAAGCAGACTGTGTCCTTGCTATAGCTTTCATAGGATGATCTTTTAAATTTATATCAGCAGGACTTGAGCATGATTGTCATGCATATACTTAACTGTTTTACTAGTCTAGGCTGTGGAGTGAGGACACAGAGCTGAACTGTGTCAGAATAAGCTCCATATCTTGGAACAACTGCTGAGGAAAGCAGCTGCTACAGGCACCATTTGTCATTATGTTCCAGCATTAGCATATTACAATAAGGCTTCGACTTAAAAATAATTTTAAAAACCCTCACAAAACCCCACTGACATACATTAAAAATATTAAGGGACTATCCTATAGGTCTATAAATGCCAAATTCCATTCAACTTGAACTATGATTACATTTCTGTGGTAGTCTAGGGCTGGCAGTCTCACTCAGGCGGGATTGAAAAATTGGGATTTTTTCCAACAAGGTCAGAGCACTGAAAAAGTGGAGGCCAAATATACTCTATTTATAGCATTCAGAGAGCTGCAGAATGCTTTCTCCGGTAGTCTTTTTGTTATTGTTTTTGGGTGGTTTGTTTTGGGGTTTTTGTTGTGTTTCATTTTGGGTTTTTTTGTGGATTTGTTTGTTTGTTTGTTTTAAATGGAAATTACAATAAATATACGTTCTTTTTGGTCATGGGCAATAACTCACTATTTTTGCAAATGCATTACGGAGCCCAGCTTTCCTGAAAGACTCTATCAAATGGGACTCTATTGTTCTAGACTGAAGACATCTCACCCATGATTGTCTCTTCTTCCCTAGCTACAGAAAATGTCTTTTATGTGTTTGCTCTGTCTCTTTCTAAGAAATAATGCATAAGGAGAGACCTTACAACACAGGGGAAATTTGTAAGGGTGAACAAGGAAAGAAAGGCTGCAAAACAGACTACAAGAACAAATGTTAATGAATCTGTCCAATTCCATGCCATTACCATGCTTTTTCTTCAATCAAGCACAATGATCTCCAGTACTTTAATTAGTTAGTATTTGTCATAGTAACTTATTTTATTCCAGTGTTAAACTAAGCTTACTTCAAATCAGTTAAGTGAAATCTGACAAAATGAATTCTTAGGTATTTTCTAGAGAAAGAAATGGCTATATATTGTGGGCAATATACATAGTTTTACCTATTTTATTAATAAGGAACTCAAGATTGAAAAAAAAAAATGAAGCTGAATCCAGGTATTAGTTCTGAATAAAATTTAGGCAGGGTGTGATCAGAAATCAGTTTTAATACATAATTTCTTTAATACATTATATTTTCATAGTGAAACTGTTTCCTGATAAACTGGAGCCTGATTGTGGTGGGTTGACCTTGGCTAAATGCCAGATGCCCACCCAGCCACTCTCTCACTCTCCCTCCTCAACAGGTCAGGGAGAGAAAATAAGATGGAAAAGCTTGTGAGTCAAGATAAAGACAGGGACATTACTGACCAATTACCATCATAGGCAAAACAGACCTGACTTGGGGAGAATATATTTAATTTATTGCCAAGTATTAAAAAAAAGTAATTTTTTGAGAAAAAAAAGACAAAAACTAAAACACCTTTCCCTACCCCTTTTCACAGGCTCACCTTCACTCCTCCATTCCCCACTCCTCTATCTCCTCCCCACCAGGTGACACAGGGGGATGGGGAATGAGGGGTTGCAGTCAGTCCATAACAGCTCCTCTCTGCTGCTCCCTCCTCCTCACACTGTTGCCCTGCTCCAGCCTGGGGCCTTCCATGGGCTGCAGTCTTTCAGGGTAAACTTGCTCCACCATGGAGTCCTCTCCAGGGCCTGAAGGAAATTACCTTGCCCACCGGGGTCTGTCCCGGGGCCGCAGGGGCGTCTCTGCTGGGGCGCCCGGAGCCCCTCCTCCCCTCCTCCTGCTCTCCCCTCGGGGCTGGCAGGGCTGATTCGCACGGGTTTTCCCTCAGCCCTGGCTGCCGGGCAGCGTTTTGCCCTTCCTTACCCGGGCTCTCCCCGAGGCGCCCGCCCGCGGCTGAGGGGCTCAGCTGTGCCCTGCGGTGGGGCCGCTGGAGCCGGCTGGAACCGGCTGTGTCCGGCACGGGGCAGCCCCGGCCCCACCCTGCAGCCCCCCACTGCTGCTGTTAGCACCTGGGCACCTGCACCCTGTACACTAGAAAAATTGGTGTATTCATAAGCATATTTTATAGGTTTTCTTTAAATGTAGCAACACCTAAATGCTGCCTAAATTAAAGTACAAACACAAAATACAACATCTGCACAGAACATATTCACCCAGCTAGCTACATTCAAAACCACATCTGTGAATACAGAAATAATAATCATCATCTTTAGAATAGAGGTTTTATGCTGTTTTCCTGCTCTCCAAACATGCTGAATTAGGTTGCAGAGACCTCATCTTTGACTGCGATGCTGTCTTTTCACATGAGGGATCATAAACAAGGTAATGTTACTGAAAATGCCATCAATGTGATAAAGTACATCAAAACAAGTATTTCAAATTACATGTCTGCAGATAAGTGTAGGTCCCTTCCCACAAAGGTCTAATACTTACTGGCTCACTGACTTCTGGGAAGCTGAATATCTTCTGTTTTCTTTAGATAGGTTTCTTCTAAATCCTCACACATCCATGGTTTTAAAAGTCTACAGAGACGTTATTAAGTCTTTCTATTTTGTATAGTAGTCTGGTTTTGTTACCTGTTATTCAGAGTTTGTTGATTGCTGGGGTGGAAGAGTCAAAAGTCTTGACTGCTGATGAATAGGCTTCCTTAGCAGCCTACATACACAACAGGTAAAAATCACACTGGAACTTCTGCTATCCCCTCTACAGCAATGATCATTGTCACAAGAATAAAATAAACTCTTTACGGTGCATACCACTGGAACTCTATCATAATGTACTTGTACAGAAAGGAGTAATCCCTTGCAACTACCTCCGACAGGTAGTTAGTTATCTGTGCCAAAGCTTTTAAAAATCTGGCATATCCCAGCTTTCATTATGATGAAAATCATATTGACTATTCATTAATTATATTAGTAAAACTCTACTTTTCTGGGAAGAACCTAGGGCTAGGTATCTACTTCATCTGAAGGGCAGTTAGGCTGATTTTCAATAATGCAGTAAAAATATGTTAGTTTGCAGGCTGCTACAGAATGTTTTGTCTAAAAAAAAGACCTTTGATGTTAAAATTTAAAAATACTTTAAAATACTTTAAAAGATACTTGATTATAGTCGTTTTGATGAAATATTTATTGCAAGTGATTAAAATCAGAAATTATGGAATTACACTGATTACAGAAAAAAATGGTCATTTTATGTATTTAGTCCACCATTTTTTTAAGTCTTACTATATACTTAAAATGCTACAAATTATATGATTGTCAGACGTCAATAAAATAGACACTATTAGTGCACACAGTGTTTAAAACTACTTTCCCTGTGTGCATCAATTATAGCCTCTCCATCCTACAACCAAAGATTTACCTAGTTAAATTATAACATCTACACACAAAAAACATCTTAGAAAAAATTGTTATCTGTCACTCCAGCCTGCAGTTGTTTCACTTTAGACATTGATTTGCAGTTTTAGTGAGTTGCATAGGGATGAGAAAGGTTATATTACTTCACTACAGCCTTTTGTCTTCACCTATATAACTATTGTTCATACTGCTCTTTCTGATTGTATCTTGCTTTTTTACAACATGCTTTCTAAAGTTCTAGCAAATAAAAGTTTGTCCATGCACATACACATAGAATGCTGCTGCAAAGATTTTTTTCTTGAGCTGTTACTTTCAGCATATTAAAACTTCCTCTGGAACTGTTCACTGATTTCTCATCTATAGTCAATAAATCTTCAGCTTTATTCTTCCTTACTTAGTGTCATCTTTTTGCCCATCTCTCAGTCCCTTTTCATTCACAAAGAGGAATCCTTTTTCCAGTATGCGTACCTTTTTAACCAAGCAAATTCCTGCCTTTTACCATGCATGCCACCCTCCACGTTTGAATAGGCCTCCCCATCTACATATTTTTTCAATTATTCTCTTTCAAATTCTTTCCCAAAACTCTTTTATCATCATACAAACAAACAAAAAGTATGTAATGTTTGTAATGTTTCAGGCTGCTCTATATGCTGCATCAACATGTATTATCGTGAAGAATTACCCTCTATTGTATCTTTATATTTTCCCATCTATGTATATTCATATTATCTTCTCTTCGATTACTCTTTCAGCTTTGAACTTTTTATATGCACTGGCTAGCACAATATCCACAACTGGAGTTCATAGACATTATGTTAATATGATGTAATAATGATAAATAATGATTTGTTGCTCATTCATGTGGGCACCAATGCCGAGGAAGACCTTGATTGGATCAAAGGCTTGGGGAGGGGTGTGCTACAATGAAAGACATTGGGGTCCAGGTTGTGTTCTCCTTGATCCTGGTGGGGAAGACTCAGGTAGAAAGGAATACATCCTGCACATCAGTATCTGTCTGGTATTGCAGGCTGTGCTTTGGATTTTATGACCATATCATCGTCTTCGAGGAACAAGAACTACTGGATAGTGTTGGGATCCTTCTGACAAAGTGGAGTGAGAAAATCTTCAGAAACAAGCTTGCTTACCAGCTGAGGAAGGTTTTGAACTAGGTACCTCAGGGGATGGAGTCTAAGGGTAGAGGCAAGTCTGAGAAGAGGAGATGGGGACATTCTCACAATTCCTCTCAGAAAGTCGTGACTGGACCCCCATCTCAAATATTAGTGCACAAAACATACAGCATGGGAAGTAAAGAGAAAATAGGTGTTGGTGCACAGCTGTACAGCTGTGGTGTCGTAAAAAATCAGAGAGATGTGCCCAGCACAGCTTATGTGGTCTCAAATGCTGTACTGAGTTTGACTGGGATAGAGTTAATTCTCTTCATAACAGCCCGTCTGGTGCTATGTTTTGGATTTGTGACTAAAGCAGTGTTGATAACATGCCAATGTTTCAGCTGTTGCTGAACAGCATTTGCACAGCTCCAAGGCCTTTTCTTTTTCCCACACTGCCCCACCAGTGAGTAGGCTAGGAGTGCACAAGGATTTGGGAGGGGACGCAGCCAGGACAAGTGACCTGAACAGACCAAAAGGATATTCCACACCATATGATGTCATGCTCAGCAATAAAAGCTCAGGGAATGGAGAAAGAGGGTGGGACATCCATGGTTATGTTGTTGGTCTTCCCAACTACGAAGTGACTGGACGTCTGCCTGCCGATGGGAAGTAGTGAATTAATTCCTTGTTTTGCTTTGCATGGATGTGCAGCTTTGCCTCACTTGTTAATCTGCTGTTATCTCAACCCGTAAGTTTTTCTTGCTTTTGCCCTTCTGATTCTCTCCCCCATCCTACTAGGGGTGAGTGACTGAGCGACTGGGTGGGGACTTACCTGTTGGCCAAGGTCAACCCAAAACAAATGCAGAGAGCCCTCCTGTGGAATGGTAAGTTGGGAGCTTATGTATCCTGATGAGAGGGGAGGCCAAAAGCAGGTAATTGCAATGGGCATTTGCTACAGACTGCTAGTCAAGAAGAACAGGGGGACAATACCTCCTTTAAAGAGCCTCACAAGGTAACAGGTGGATCTCATGGAGGACTTTAACTACCTGACATTTGCTGAAAGGACAACTGGGAGATGCTCAGATTTCTGGAGTCTGTCAGGGTCAATTTCTGATGCAGGTCTTGGATGGCCAAACTAGAGGAGGTGCTTTGCTCCATCTACTGTTCAAGCATAAGGAAAATGGTCATTGAGTTGAAGATCGATGACAGCCTTCATTGCTGTGACCATGAGATGGTGCAATTTTAAATTCTGAGGGAAACAGGAAAGGTAAATAGCAGAATAAAGACCCTTCAGGGGAGCAGACTTGGGATTACCCTGGGAACTGGCCAGCAGCTTCCCCTGAGAGGCTATCTCCTCCCAGGGGATCCCATTCTTAAGGGCATAATGGCCCATGACAGCTTGCTGATCTTCAAGAACAACCTCCGCAAAGCATAAGGGTGATCTACCCTCATCTGCAGAAAATTGTAAAAACACAGAGTGGAAGGAGCTTGGAGTTATGTCAAGGCTAAGTGAGTAAAGGGCACACTAAAAGTACCTTTAACTGAAATGTGTGAAAGCCCAGCCAACTAGTAGCTTGGATAATGTTACACTGGCATACAATAACGCTCAGAAAAAGAAAAATATGTAGACAGTGATAAATTTAATCACCAAGTAGGAAGACCTGAAGGAGGAAAAATATAATTTTGTCAGTTACTATGGGAAATGAACAAATTCACCTATATTAGAAATGAGCATGGTATATTCTAAATAAATTATTAACTGAATTTAAATACATTTTCAAAAATGAGTATTTTGAACAAGTGATGAATTAAGATAACCTGAGAAAGGTACTAAGAACCTGTGAGCTAAACTAGAGAATGATATATAGCATGCAGGGAGAAAAGCCTGCAGAAGCACTTCAGAAGATTAATAATATAAAGTACCTGACCCAGATGAAATGTCAAAGACATGTTCAAATCGTGGGAATTAAAGGAATCATACAGTTTGCAAGGCTACTTAGTAATACTCTTTAGTCAAATATTGGATGATTAGCATAAAAGGTTTATTGCTTTTATTTTAAATATAAAGGAAATATTAAAATGTTTATCAGTTATTGTAGAGTTACACAAACTCAGCTTCATCCAGATTGTGAAAGACAAAATGACCATAAATGTTAAAAATATAAGAGTCTACTATAGCAAATTCATGACAGATGTTAAACTGCATCTGGAACTAGACTTGAGCCCATTTATATTTGCAAGTGTTACCTTTGTGGTAAATGAGAATATATGAAAGGAAAGACCTTGAAATGCTGTGTTCTCTCATGATTCCATTATCTGCACAGAATAGTCAAGAATTCTTCAAGTCAGCTGTGACGGTGGCAACTTGAGCAGCCTGGACTTCGAGTGTTAGTAAGACCAAGGGCATGAGCAGTGAAATCAGCGTACTTTGCTTCAAAACAGAAATTAAAACTTCAGCACAGCTGAATGACTGCAGGTTGGAGAAATGAAACAAGGAGACATACAGCTTCAGTTTCAAGAGGGGAGAGGAGGGGAGGGTAGGGGAGGGGAGGGGCTGCGTGGCCAAAGGTATGAGGATTTTGGTTGTGCTCTAAAGACCTGTGGTGGTATTTGTAGAACTATCCTTTGAAATGAAGGATAGAAAGATAATCTATCAGGACACCAAAGCTCATGTGATACATAAATGGAATATTTAGGAACTTCAAGGAATTCAGCCTACATAATGTGGGGCTTGAAGCAGCATGTTATGGTTTGAGTAGGATATAGGAAAAAAGAAAAAAAAAAAACTTGGAAATGAGGCTTTTACTGAACAAGCACTGGTTCATGGTTGTTGCTTGTTTCCTGATGGAAACGTAGTGCTTTCAATATGCACCCTCAGTTTACTGACTAAATGTCATAGATATCAATTTACCTTTTGACAAAGAACAAGTAGGAGAAAGGGAAAGAAAGACTGACAAGGGCAGAAGCAGAGGCAGCTGAAGGAGTGACAGTCTTGACAGAACTAACATGCTTCTCTTCATCTTTTACGGTTATAGTGTGGATTTAAGCATGATTCAAGTATCATACTCATAAGTGTATGGCATGAACAAGCCAAAGGTACTTTTGGTATCGTTGAATGTTTAAGCAAGAAAAAGGGTCTGCAATAGTCTTTGAATATATCATTAACACCGCAGAATGATGAGGCATTAAAAGGATACATGCCACTAAGCTTCCACTAAATGGTGTCAATCATAAGTATTTGAAGACTTACCCTGCAGTCTTTCCTGTGGTAATAGAAATGTTCAGCTGTATTTTTCCCCATATGTGAGAAAAGTGTCACAAGAAGCACGTACACTTAAGATTAGTGTAATTTAGATAATACTTATATTTAAATGATCAGTGTTAACAGCTGAAACAAAAATAATCCACCAATATCCTGAAGCTCTCTGTAAAAGTAACATATAAATTAATATGAATAATACCAAAAGTATATAATTTCCTGCAAAATGAAAAGTGAGAGAAAAGCACTTTCATCTCCCATTCTAGTACTGAGCGCTCAAGCCAGCTAGATAATTATATACCTTCCAAATTAACCCAAAGACAAATAAATTTTAGCCTAAGTGTAATCTGTTCTCTAAGCTAAAGAGCAAATGAAAAAACAATCGTAAGCCTAAGTTATCATGTATTTCCTGAGTTACTCATTGCAGTCCCTCATTCCTCAAACATAAAGGCCTGTTCCTTCTAAAATTTATGTGTATGCCTAATTTAATCCAATAAAAATTCCTATGTCCCTAAATGCATGCATATTTCCTGGTACAGAAATTTTTAGTTCACAATTGGTACTGCATGTGGAAAGTGTCATTCAAACATTAATTTTTCTAGCACAGTATAGTCAAGCTATAACTGATTTTAGAAGTGGAAGGAGAGAGCTTGCATTTTCTCACTCCCTTTGAAATTACTTTTGTTCACTTTGCAAATGCAGCTGCAATGACTGAGAAGAAGGAAACTTTTAAACATCTCTTAAAAAAATAAGAATATCATGCTCTTATAAAGTGTTCTTCAAACTGAATAATTCTGAAACGTTTCACATACTCTATACAAGTTCAGGTAATGACCCCTACTGAACACTTCATGGGAAAATTAAGGGGCTTATCTGTATCTCCTTGAACAAAGAGGAGGAAGCTTCTGTTGGCTTTTAAAAACATTTTTCTGTCTTAGGAGAGAGAGAAAGCAAATTTCAGTTTATTTCTTCCATGGAGCATGGAGGATGTGAGGGCTACATGGTTTCTATTTCTGATTCCTGTTTTTCCTTTGATCTCCAGGGACATCACTACTGTGTACTGTCCACTCTTCACAGCAACTTGCAAGTTAATAGTCTAGTTCATGATAATATATTTGATGCATCTGTTTCTCAGCCTGAATACCACTACCACCATTTCTTTGCATGTAAAGGATTTAGAACACAGATCTACAGTACTGTGTAATATTATTTTATACAGGACCTATACAATATTACATCTATACGAAATTCTGCTATGGTTTTATTGGACCATTTAGATAAGCAGAATTTTCAATAAGGTAAATAATGAAGGAGTTTTGCCACAAAATGATATGTAAATAAGTGCTCAAAAGGTCACAGGTGGCTAAGGCCCAGTTTAAGGCCTACCTCAAGTGAAAACTATAATTTTAAGTCAACAGAATATGAAAATTTAAAACAGGCATATTTATAAAGCTTATTCTGATTCAGAAAATATATTTATTTTAGCACAGTGCACAGTGCACAGATTATTTCTGTAAATAGATGAAGCTGGAATTAACTTTCTAATTTCAACCATTATTGAGGATACAATATTTCAGAAACTTGCTACATAAACTTGATTTATTTAGGGGAGAAGGAAAACTCCAGTACTTTCCTGTATTTAAACTATTATTTTATTAATGCACATGTTATTGATATTACTATAGATTTATTAGTCATAGACTTACATGAACTTTATGTTTAAAGCAGTGATAAAAAAGTTTTGTGATATCTTCCTCAAAACAGTTTTTTGAATACATGGGGACTATTCAGTATTCATAAAATTAAGCTACTATCCATCATACTTCAGTGTCCTATGGACAGTGGCTGACCTATGCTGGGTTAGTTTTTAATAAGAATGCTGAGTGACTCTATAAGGCAGGTAGGGAGAGTGTGTGCAGCCCTGTTTGTAGTCATTGCATATCAGTTTGGGTGGATCTCACCTGAAGCTTGTTTTTTTTAATTAGACTCCTGTGAAAAGAAAGCTTTATGGATAAGATGAAAATTGTGAATAAAGCATATTTTTAAACAGTTAAATGTTCTTAAATAGAAAAGGACTTATGAAGCATGTTCAAAGATGCCCGTTGAGATTTTGAACATTATACCGACTTGTATAGTGACTTGTAGAAACTAGTGTGTATGTATTAAAGCACATAGAATTTTGAAAACTTTGAGGATGCACAGTTAAACATTTCATAATGCCTCCTTACTAGGCCTTAAAGAGCTAGAAATCCTCTACCTGACAAATTGTACAGCCAAAAGAGCCCTTCAAATGGTTACTAGTCTATTGATTTTAGACCAGGTAGAATGTAATGTCCATTAGCACATTCTGAACACCCAGTGAGGTAGATAGAGTGTGGAAAATACTTAGTGACTTAGAGTGAAACTTGGGAGATAAGGAAATTTAGTTTTCAGTAGCATGCTGGAGAAAAAAGCAGTTATTCTTTAAAAATCTGAGACCAGAAACTTGGTGAGGTCAGGTGAGGCAAGATTGCCCCCTCTTCTTCCTTGTTAGTTCAGGAGGTCACCTGAGCTGCCAGGGCAGTGGAAGCAGATGCAGCAGAAGCATGACAGAAATGCACCTGTTGGGAGCAGGGAACAACAGGATAGAGAGGCTGGATCTGAAAATGCAGGCTCTGAGCTGAGTTATGGAAACCCAGATCGAGGGTTAGATTATTGATGTTAAAAAATTAGATGATGCAATGTTGACAACATCTGTTTTGAAAATTATGCGTGTCTCGGTTTTATTTGTGGTCTGAAATGATGCCAGGTGTCTGAAGAGCCATCCAAGGCCCTGGGGGACACTGATACTGTAGATATTCATTGGATTATTAGGGTAATTAGTCTAAGCACGATAGAAACAAATGCATATTATCAAGTGATTCCTGCTTTGATTCTGTTAGTTCATACTTAAAACATGATTTTGGGTAAAAAAAACCAAACCCATTCCTGTCTAAATTACATGAAAGAAGCTACTGTGTCCTCAGGTAAACTCCATTAATTTCTTAACTTCTCTGTTATTTTCTTTATGAAGTCCAGGCTAAAAATAGGTGAGGGTAGATTTAAAGTAAAGTCTGTGAGCAACAGTTACTTATTTACAGTTACAAACTGTAAAACTACTGCCAGACATCAATACAGAAATAATTTTTCAATTTGTTCTTCTTAATGCATTGCATATGCTGTGCTTGAGTGGTCCTTTCATGACCTCAACTTTTTTATTTAAAAAATTGGTTTTACCTGTGATTATACATACCTTCACATCCCTAAACTTTAGTTTCATATAACTATTTTATAGTTTTATTAATTTTGACCAGTTCTGACCACTAAGCTTTCCTTCTGTATGTATTTTCCTTCAATTTATGTGCTTTTTACTGCTGATTACAGTATCTAATCACATGACTGGAACACACTTATTTAAAGCTATGTGATATTCAGGAATGAATAATGAAAGCTGAGATGATAGGATACCGTTGTTGGTTAATGAAATGATAAATTGTAAAGAAATAAAATCAGACAACATGGAGCAAACAGAAACTTACTTTGATCAAAGTTACTCTGGAGAAAGGTGATAGAAGCAGTTTTATTTTGGTGGTCTTATGAGAGTTCTCCATAAGCCTCAAGGGTTGAAGATTATAAATATAGACTTCTGCATTTTACTAGAGAGATTAATGCTACTAGAAATTGCAACATTATTGGTAATTATTTCCCCACAAAAAAAGTGCTAGAAATACAGGTGTCTGGATATTCTTGGTCATCATAACTAATGAAGTTCTTTGTGATAACTTTAATAAAACAATGAGTGGTGGTAATGTATGAGACATGGGAAAGTTATAAAACAGCTTTAAAGCAGATCACATAGAAGAATAAGAAACAGTGGGTTGTAACTCAAATTCCTGATTTAAAAAACCTATATTTTCATAAAATAAGATAACTATTTATGGTATGCCTACAAATACTGTATACTACAGATTAAAGTTTACCCTGATAACATTATGTGTGTTTACAGCTATTGTGAAATCAGCTTGACTGAGATACTAAAGATCCCTGTATTTCTCCAAATCAGAACTGCCAAAACTCAGAGGAATTTGTATTTCAAGGAAGCGGGGGAGACATCTGACACAGGTGGTTAGTGAGCCAACTAGGGAAGGTGCCCGGCTGGACCGGTGGTTTGTGAACAGAGAAGGACTCATGAGTGATGTGATGGTTGGAGGCCATCTTGGGCACAGCGATCATGAAATGATATAGGTTTCAATTCTTGTAAGAAGTAAGGAGGGGGGTCAGCAGAACTGCTACCTTGGACTTCTGGAGGGCAGACTTTAGTCTGTTTAGGAGGCTGGTTAACAGAGTCCCTTGGGAGGCAGGCCTGAAGGGCAAAGGAGTCCAGGAAGGACATTCTTCAAGAAGGAAATCTTAAAGGCACAGGAGCAGGCCATCCCCATGTGCCTAAAGATGAGTCAGCGGGAAAGAAGACCAGCCTTCCTGAACAGAGAGCTTTGGCTGGAACTCAGGAAAAAAAAGAGTTTATGACCTTTGGAAGAAGGGGCAGGCCACTCAGGAGGACTACAAAGATGTCATGAGTCTATGCAGGGAAAAAATTAGAAAGGCCAAAGCCAAACTAGAACTTAATTTGGCTACTGCAGTAAAAGACAATAAAAACTGTTTTTATAAATACATTCACAACAAGCTAAAGAGAACCTGCATCCTTTGTTGGATGCGGGGTGAAACATAGTGACAAAGGATGAGAAAAAAGCTGAGGTACTTAATGCTTTCTTTGCCTCAGTCTTTAACTGTAAGACCAGTTATTCTCGGGGTACCTAGCCCCCTGAGATGGAAGATAGAGATGGGGAGCAGAATTAAGCCCTTATAATCTGAGGGGAAATGGTTAGCAACCTGCTACACACGTAGACACACACAAGTCTATAGGGCCGGATGGGATCCACCCAACGGTACTGAGCTGGCAGAAGTGCTCACCAAGCCATTTCCAATCATTTATCAGCAGGCCTGGCTAATCAGGGAGGTCCCAGTTGACTGGAGGTTAGCAAAGGTGACACCCATCTACAAAGAGGGCCAGAAAGAGGATACTGGGAACTACAGGCCTGTCAGCCTGACCTCGGTGCTGGGGAAGGTTATGGAGCAGATCATCTTGGATACCATCACACGGCACGTACAGGACAACCAGGTGATCAGGCCATATCAGCCTGGGTTTATGAAAGGCAGGTCCTTCTTGACTAACCTGATCTCCTTCTATGACAGGATGACCTGCTTAGTGGATGAGAGAAAGGCTCTGGATGTTGTTTACCTGCACTTTTAATAAAGTTTTTGACACTGTTTCCCACAGCATTCTGGAGAAATTAGGTTGGACAGGCTGGGTAAAACCTGGCTGGCTGGCTGGGCCCAAAGAGTGGTGGTGAATGAAGTTAAACTGAGTTGGTGGCTGGTTGCAAGTGGTGTTCCTAGGGCTCAGTGTTGGGGCCGGTCCTGTTTAATATCTTTATCAATGGTCTGGATGAGAGGATCGAGTGTACCCTCAGTAAGTTTGCAGATGACGCCAACTTGGGCGGGAGTGTTGATCTGCTGGAGGGTAGGAAGGCTCTACAGAGGGATCTGGACAGGCTGGATCGATGGGCCAAGGCCAACTGTATGAGATTCAACAAGGCCAAGTGCTGGGTCCTGGACTTGGGTCACAACAACCCCATGCAACACTACAGGCTTGAGGAAGAGTGGCTGGAAAGCTGCCCAGTGGAAAAGGACCTGGGGGTGTTGGGCCAGTGGTATGCCCAGGTGGCCAAGAAGGCAAATAGCATCCAGGCTTGTATCAGAAATAGTGTGGCCAGCAGGAGTAGGGAAGTGATCATCCCCTTGTAGTGGGCACTGATGAGGCTGCATCTCGAATACTGTGTTCAGTTTTGGTCCCTTCACTACAAGAAAGATATTGACGTTCTTGAGCATGTACAAAGAAGGGCAATGAAGCTGGTGAAAGGTCTAGAGCACAAGTCCTATGAGGAGCAGCTGAGGGAACTGGGGTTGTTTAGTCTGGAGAAAAGGATGCTCAGGGGAGACTCTTATCACCTTATCACTCTACAACTACCTGAAAGGAGATTGCAGTGAGGTGGGTGTTGGTCTCTTCTCCCTAGTAATAAGTGGTAGGAGGAGAGGAAATGTCCTCAAGTCACACCAAGCGAGGTTTAGGTTGGATATTAGGAAGAATTTCTTCACCGAAATGGTCATCAAGCATTGGAAAAGACTGCCCAGGGAAGTGGTTGAGTCACCACCCCTAGAGGTATTTAAAAGACATGTAGATGTCGCACTTAGGGACATGGTTCAGTGGTGGACTTGTCAGTGTTAGGTTAATGGTTGTTCTTGATGATCTTAAAGGTCTTTTCCAACCTAAATGATCCTATTCTATTCTATTCTATCTTTTAGGGATAATGTGTTATTTTATTATGACTTAAATCATCATGGAACAAATACAGTCTTGAAGAAAAAAAAAAAGATGTATCAATATTCAGTAATCGTATTGGTTGAATGGAAAGGAAAGAAAATGGCTGAGGCAGCTACAAGACTTCAGAATGACCTTGGCTATGCAATTAGAATAAATCTTAAAGGAAATAATTATTATAGGAATTGAGTCAAATGAAAAAGCCTTGACGTGTGTGTGATATGCATTAGCAAAATAGTATCAGATTGACCTTACAGCTTTCTTAGAGAATATAGACTGTTTCACAGTCATATTATCTGTTACAGCTTCCATAAAGTATTCAACATGATGATGAATAAGAAGTTATTTTTAAACAAGAAGAGGGATCAGAGAAGTTTATAAAGTAGACAGTCAAAAAAGGAAGATTGCAGCAAGTTTTACTGAATAAAAGCATCAACTTAGAGTGATGTTGTTAATGGAACAATCCTGAAGAGGTAATAGAAAAGAGGTGAAATTCAGCTCTACAAATGCAATGTCATGTACTTAACAACTAGGGAAAAATGTTCCTATTAAAAGACAGCTATTCTCAGTTAATGTAAAGAGCAGGAACTGGATATATTAATTGACCATAGGATGGTTATATGAAAATGCCGTGAAAAAGTAAGATACGATTCAAGAAAATCTAAGTCTAGTTGTTCCTTTAGAACAAGAAGAAATATTTCTACTTTAGAAGTCACTAAGATGATTTAATCTATAATCTGTGTGATTCTTGTCATATGCATATTTCTACAGGTTACACTTGAAAAATCAATGTGGGACACACTGATCTGCATAGGCTAATCCTAGTACCCCACAAACAGAATAAACACAACACCCAGCAGGCTTTCAAGGAGTAGGCTTTAGTCTAACACAATCTGAACAGAGATGATTCTGACTGTTCTTAATTAAAATAGCTCATTTTCCTACTTCATACTTATCATTTCACCTTATTTACCAGTATACAATGTTGTGCAAGAGATCAAATGGGTAAAAACTGGTTGTGAATTAAATAAGGATGAGAAATAAAAGACGGTTTCTAACAAAAAGAGTTGTGATGGTTTTGAGCAAAATAGCAATAGCAGGATCAAGAGGCCTAAATACTTTTAAAATGGTACTTGATAAGTTTATGAAAGGGATTATATGACATGGTTGTCTGCAATGCCAGGTGCTGCATCCAGGCAGTTCATCATAGGAACAAAGGAAACAGGATTAGGAAGACATTATTGCAATGTTATCTGCACTTCTCAGATACATGTCCTATGGTTAGGAGGTGTGGAGCAATGAAGCAGGCTGCTCAGTCTAGCAGCAAGAAGAAATTAGCTGTAGTCAGCTTCATTCCCTTTGTTATTATCCATACCTCTGCTGATTTTATTTGATGATTTGTTTGGATTTTGTCTGCCTTAGAGGACAAGGTTGACAAAACAGTTATTTGGAGAGTATTTAAGAAAAATATCAATAGATTAGCAAATACAGAGAACTGAGGAGTCAATATAACTGGAGCAGAAATAGTAAGGTGCTGATGATGTTTGCCTGCAGGTAGAAAAAAGGACAAAGTGTAAGACAAATTAAAATCTAAGAAACAGTAACTCTTCAGAGGTCTCATGTACCCTTAGGTTCCAAACTGAATATTCTGTGACTTGTAGGAGAAATAATCTCTGTTGTCCCATGCTGTCAAGATTTTATGTTTCAGTACTGCTACTGTTGATGTATCCCCTTTGCTCTAGTGTTTTAAAGATGCTTCTGGGCTGCAATACCAATCAGCAGTATTCTTTAGAAATGTCAATAGCTGGTATACTAGCACTTCAAATCTATATCCCTTTTAAATGGGGAGCACTTGACATTCATTCTGTACCACACAGCAATACTTAGATGGTGATACTATAGAAGAGAGTGAAGAGAGAACAAATATAAACTTTGAATTTTAGAAAGTGCAGAAGGACTTCTGGAGTTGGTAGTTTCCAAAACTAACAGGAAAAAACTGTCAGAAGAAAGTTCTGGACCCATTGAAATCTGGAGGAGCTTTGCTACTGCATTCAAAGGGATCCAGGTTTCATAATTAACATGGATAGTTAAGAAAGTATTAATTTTCCTGCAGCCTCGGTCTTTAAAGTAGGAATGAGTTGCAAAATATAAGGATAACATTTTTTCTTAACTATTTAGACTGTAAATTCTTTGGATTAAAGATCTGGTATTGTGTTTTTACTCTGAAACAACAGATTCCATCTTTTATTATTTGCTTTAGTGTTATTATATACTGAAAACTCTTGACTCAGAACATTAATGATACCAGTAATTAAAGAATTGTTCCCTATAGTTAGTATCATATGGATATTGGTCAAGGCAATGTATTATTATAGTAATAATACTGCTAATAATATAATAAAGCATAATTTCTTGTCTCAAACTAAGCACATTGCTTAAAACAACAGAACATTCCCCTGCCTCTGTGCATCACAGCAATGAATCTCTTTTTGGCAGCTTAATATCTAACATCCATTCCACATCTTCTAACTATATCAAAGCCACTCAGTGAGACAACATTCTTAAAGAAAACCACATCAAAATACCAATGAACTGTGGAATGAAAAAAACCCACAAGAAAACCACTTCACAGTTCTCATAACAAAAACTTTCTTCAGTAGTGGGATTGTGCAAGGATCTTTATAAATACAACACACCTAATACTACCATCACCACTGGATAAATTAGGGTATGTTCACAGTACACTTAGAGGTTTAATCTATATGGAAATAGCTAAACTACATTTATGCTAGCTAGATTATGTATTGATTAGTTTGACCATGTCGGTACGCTGATAGCACTGGAAGCAGTTCTGTTAGTCTTGGTAGATCTAGTTCATCAAGCAGCATCTCAAGTTAAGTTATGCTTCCAAATAGTGCTGTGTTGCTGTCAGCTGTGCCCTCTGTGCTTACTTCATGAAGTGCCTATGCCTTCTGTCACTCAGGCTCAGGTATGTGGATGTCTCAATCCGATATCGGGAATGTCCCTATCTGCTGTCAGGGGAGGTTTCAATATGATCCCAAGAGCGAGATTAAGACACAAACGAGGTCAAATGCCGTATAACGAAAACAGCAACTTTTAATATCAAAAGTAGAAAATTAGTGGCGATAGGATAGAATAGAGTAAAAAGACAGAAGCCAAGCAAGAATACAGGATAGACTTGCAAGAATAGTCACCACCATGCATCCGCGGCGTCCCGGGGGTCCAAGTCTCTCAGTATGCCAGTGGTGAGCGGTCGCTCTGGGATCCGCGGTGTTTTGGTGGGGGCAGGGGACAATGGCACTGGGGTCCTCTTGGCAGTCCCTTTTATTCTCATTCGAGGGCTGCAGTTTCCGTGGCAACACCACGTCTCCGCATTCCTGAGTCTTGACTGTCCAAGCACGAGCCAGACAGAGATCTTTCACACCTTGCAGCCGGAGATCTCTGTGGCCTTGCAGCCATTCTTATCATACTCAGCAGCCAAAGGAGCCCTCGCCCAGATCTTTCACACCTTGCAGCTGATCTCATCATATTCAGTAGCCAAAGGAATCCTCGCCCAGACAAGCAGTCTTTGAGAGAAAAGCTCTACAATTCAGTCTTTCACAGTGGAAAGAGGGAGACATTGCTTAATGTCTTCATGTTCCCATCCCCAACTCCAGTCTCTCTGGCTCTGTGCAGTGTGGTTGCATGCACTTGATATCACTGTAGCTTACCTACACAATTTTTAGTCAGTTGCTTCAATGGCTTTGTGGTCCATCCCGAGCTGAGATACAGAGATATTTTCACTGGTATCCAAGCTACCTAAAGGCAATTTTCACAATGTTTCCATAAACTAAAAGCCAGACTGCAGCAAATTAAAAAAAAAATTATTAGATTATCTCAGCACAGTGGTCTTACAGAACCATTTAAGACCAATGGTCTTAGACCAGTCTCATTGCTTAAATTAACCTTTTCATGTCAACTTTTATCTCACTTTTATTTCTTTAGCAGCTTTTATAATCAGTTTTGATTTGCCTATCTTACATATTTTCACCTATTTGACATCCTTAGCAAGATATTTGAATGAACTGCATTTTAATGAACCATGCTGGAAAATCCATTTGTCATCAGTTCTGCCATTTTTGCTCACATCTATAATCAGCTAATATAATTAAAAAGGCTAGCCCAAGAATGAAGTGCTGCTTAATGTAATGGTTACTCTGATGGTCCCTAAGGGATGAAGCTGAAACTAACACAGTGGTTGCACAACATGGCCACCACTAGCGTTCAGGGAACCTGCCTTTCCATCTGAGTCAAACAAATAGACTTGGCTGTAGGACCAGCCGAAATGGGTGGATTCATCAATGATTTCATCAGTGCACTGATGAAAATAAAGAGCTTACTGTTGACTTTTTGTTAAAGGATTTGGGTAAAGGCATCATTGTTAAAACATCACAATCAATTTGGTAGATCACTGTCGCGAATGAGTGGTTTAGAGGCCGCTTAAAGAATGACCATCAAATGTATTAGTAGAAAGTGATTTTAATAGAAATTTGTAAAAGTGCAACTTAACAGAGTTTGATGGCAAGGTTCACTCTATCACTTACTCCATGGATGAACCATACAAAGGAAAATAGAGTTAGAATTGAGTTGGAATGATTTATACAGAGACTGAGGACGAAAAAGGGTAAGGAAGACCTTCCCGTTGAGTCATGAGATTCAGAGTATACCCCCTTGCTTTCTAAACTCCTGATGAAGCTTAGGTGTGGCTGGATCCACTCCTAGTCCCAGACTGGGTCAATGGTTTACGTCTAAGGGATTACATGTGTCTAGCAGCAGTCTATGGTTCATTTGCAGTTTTAAGGTGGATCACAAGATTTTAGCAACACTTAATAATTGACTAATTTAACATTTACAAAGTAAGTTAGTAGAGTCTAGTACAAACACGACAGTGGCTTAATTACAGATTTGAGATGGTAATATTTATACTATACTAGCTAGTGGGTACCTCCATCAATTCACACACATACACACAGACACAAATGTACAAAAGGTATACCTGTTAAAAATTCCGCTTGAGTCCTGTGAAATATTCACGTCAAATGTCCCGACATTTCTCAACAGGCTAGGGGTTGAACCTCAAGGAGTGTTTCAGCCCAGGTCCCATTGTCAGTGACGGTGCTCCGAATATCGCAAACTCGAGAGTTTGTGAGCTCTGAGGGGCGTCCCACTCAGAGGGAGATTCAGGGCACAGCTCACTGCAGTCCAGGAGACCTCAGAGGGTCTCACTTAGGACCACTGTTTATAGGTTTGCAAGATGATTGACTTTAGTCAATACTGGCCACAATCCAGAACAGTAACAATGGTACTGTTCTACTCAAGCTATGATCTGCACAGGGAATGTTTCAAGGCTGTCAGAAATGACAGAGAATTATTCTCGCTCTTGTTCCTCACCTTGGTCAGGCAACAGGTGTTCCTAGTATGGTCAGTGCCGCTCCCCACCTTAGCCATGCAAGAGTGCCTAGTACGGTCAAGGGACACTTAACCACCCAAGTCATTACACAAAGGCCAAGGCCTAATGGGAATTCCTGAGATCATAGAGTGGTCCAGGGGAAAGGAGGGGGGAAATCCACGACACAGCCACCCTCATGACTTTGATTACACCTCCTGTTCTCGGATGTCACCCTTTAATCCACAAGCATTAATGTTTAGTGTCCCTAAATGTATTTTTAAGTTTCTCTAAAGTCTATTCATCAGCTTGTGGATATAGCTCATACAAAATATGAAATGTGGATTGACAGAAGGACACAAGGAGCAGCAAATATGGGAAGAGACTCAGACAGTCTAAGGAAACAAACAAAAATTTAATAGAATGGAGCTCAGTAGGTCATGAATGTAGATCAAGAAAAATTACCTATGAAATGCTGCAAGGAATATAGTGGACTCATGAGGGTAGAATTTCATGTCAGTGAGATGAAATTTTGAGGATTAATTCCTGTGACTGTTAGCGGAAGTATGTGCCAATTTTCTCACAACACGCATATGAGTTACTGTTGATCATTTCAAAGCATAAGTTCAGCTAAATGTTGCTAGTACTTTGAGGAAGAGAGGACTGTTAATTCAGAAACTGAGCATCCTTCTAATAAAGAATGCCTGATAATCAAGCTTATTAAAAGATTATATTTTGAAATATTAGTTTAGGGTTAATGACTCAGACAAATGAAATATGCATGTTTTAAAAGGCCTAATTTACTAAATTAACATTAAGTACAAATCATGTATTCATAATTTAGTTTTAATGGTGTGATTCATTCTTCTGAGTTCCACTAATATAAGTGTACTAGTGGACCTGGGCATAGATTGTAAGTCCTCAGCAATATTGCATCTGTCTGGCATGGTGTGTTGTTTCAAACCGCCTGCAATCTTAGCTTTACTGGAGGGCTGAAACCAGTATCTCAAATTATCAAAACAGGCTGCCAGAGTACTTCTTTATCATAGTTCTTGCCTGAGTGTTGTTTCTTCCATTTTCAGCACCCTTCAACGGGAAGGGGTAATAAGGGCTTCTTGAATTTCCTCTGCAGCATAGTATTTTTCACAGATTCCAGGTAAAGGGACTGGCTGCCACCAGTCCCAGGAATGGTATCTGACTTGGTTACTTTTTGAACTAGTTAATGGCTAGCTAGAAATACAGACAGCCAGGGTCTCAAAATCAGATTAAGGTAACTTCGGTCATAGGTGGTAGAGGCGTGTCTTGGTCTATAGCTAACTAGGGTAAGAAAGTGTTCCTGTGACAAAGGTTCTGTGTCTGGTTCAGTCCTGGAAGTAAGAAGGGGCTTAATGAGGATCTACAGACATCACCTGTCTGTGAATGTATCATATCTGTATTCTGGGCTGAGATAAGCAGAGGTTGGTTCGTGTTATCAAACACATCTTAATGTTCATTTGTCAGAAGTTCTGCCAGCTAACGACTATCAAGGGCATTACCTGTTTGAAATACCAAGAAAAGTTTATGAATCTTGCCTAAGATGAGATATATTTTTCTGCTTTTAAAACTGAACAAAAGCATTTCCATCATTGAGAAGTTTATTTCTTCCAGTATTTCTCTGAACTTTACCTAAATAATTGTCCTAGGTCAACAAAATACTAACCACTCATCTCCCAGTAAAATAGCCTTCCCCTGCTTTTTAATTATATCTCCATTGCATATATCAAAGCATCATGTTATGTGTTACCTGCCCAATTAAGTGACAGAGACTAGCCAATTAAAAATTTTTTAATTTATTAAAGCAAACGACAAGTAAGCAAAACAGCGCTGGGCACGGCCGGAGAGCCTCCTGCTTCACCAACCACCGGCGTTTAAGTGTCTTTCAGTCCTCTCTTTATACTTTTCGTCCTCCAATGGTAATCTACTCCGGCCCCTCCCTTTCCCCCTCAGGTCTTGTCTTGTTGCCAGACAGGTTCTGTCCATTGCTAGGCTTGTCCTGTCTTGTTGCCAGACAGGTTCTGTCTGTTCCTAGACTTGTTGCCAGGCATGTCCTGTCTTGTTCTTTCTTGTGGCCCGGGGTATTCAAGGTGTTAAGCAACGATTCCTTATCACGCCCCTCTAAGAAAGCTTCAGCGAACTTTATGATTTAACTAACTTTTTTTGCTAA
>VZTQ01005907.1:13272-27271 GCA_013400755.1 Pelecanoides urinatrix
TATTCTTTAAAAAGAAAAATACAACACAAGCAGTGAGATATGTGGTCTATAAACAGTTAATATCCACTTAAAGGAGCGAGATACCAATAAAAAGGATTTCACCCTTCATTATAAATTTCCACTTCCTGTTAGTGAAAATGTGTTGTTTCATTATGAAGTTTGAAGATATAAATAAAGGCAAAAGTAGAAACTTTTAGCAAACAATAAAATGAAGCCAGATTATTGGCAAAAGGAGAGCAGCAGGGTTAGATGGTATTTATTAAGCTTTAATAGACTTCTGAATAAGTTTCACAAGGCTACAATATTCACTGAGACTCAAGGAAAACAAATTAAGTGATTTCTATATAGCTAAAATAAATATTATTCAGTACAAAGATAGCAAAGAAAAAAAATGACTAGGAATTCAGTTTCTTACCAACATTCACTGACAGCAAGTACACAAAGAAAAATCAATATAAAAGATAGTGACTGGAGAATTGTAATCATATCTTGCTGAGCTATTTAAGAATGATATGTCAAGCCATCAGCTGAGACAACTAAACCTGCAAAACAGCAAAAAACCCCCACCAAACCCTAATAAAAAAACAACAGCAGATACAACCTGTTGCTCTACAATTCTCTTGTCTGGAAGAATGATTTACAAAAAAAAGTTCAACTGTCAAAGCATGAAAATACGGATCAATACATTTAAGGCTCAACAGTATATGAAAATTAAAGTCTACTCCCACAAATGCATCACTTCAGACAAGGTCAGGAAATCCTAAAGCACCTTTTTTTCCTCTCCATTACATTGCTCCCATAGAACAAAGCAAGTATCTCACCTAACCACCTTGTAAACAGCCAGAAAGAAAAAATAACAACAAAACCCAAAACAAAACAAACAAACAAAAAAAATCAGGTTTCAGAAAATAGATAATAATTCTAAGAAATTTGTTAAAATTATGTTGCTATTACCAAAATGAAACAAATTAAAAAAAAAAAAAAAGGCAACTGAAGAATAGAAGGTATTTTTCTCTGGAATAGCTGATACTTAAATCCGTTCACATTTAATTTGACCACTCCCTACAGGATTTTGCTCAGTATTTATTGTATTCTTAGAATAGTCTTATAAATGTACTACACACATGCATAGCTGTTATTTAGACTGCATATCATGTTTAAACAAAATACACATTTAAACGGAGCTAACATCTTTGAATTAGTAGATAGATTGATAAACGAATTAGTAGAACAACAATGAATAGTAGGACTATTTCCAGAACTCTATTCTGGAAACCAAATTCTTATTCTTTTTCTCCTAAAACTGCCTTTCAGTGGCCAAAAAGTCTCTGATCTACCTGATCATTGTGAAGTCCTGATGGAAGGAAACAAATAATAAAACCATCAGGAAACTTATTTCTTGCAAGAACCTGTTAGCTATATTTGCTTCAAGGAAAAATGTAATAAAGCAATCCATGTTGAGCTATAAGTGCTAGGATATTAATTACCCAAGATTCTACCTTTAATAAAATATTCATGCCACTTTGCATGGGTGGGAAAATATGCACAATAGGCACAGCAGAAAATTCTGTCTATGAACATTATTCAAACTTAGTTTAGTGCAGAAATGTTCTTTGAAAACTTCATTGATCCTGAAAATTAGCAGTCAGTGGAGGATGTGAAATATTAACAAACAAAAAAGCTTTTTCAATAACATTGAAGAAACAGATGGATCTCAAGATCAATATTTATGATGTATATGCAAATTTTCTAAACAGAAAAGTTCAGATAGTTTGCAGCTGAGTGTAACAAGAATTATTTTAATTTGCATAATCTCAATGTTGCTTTTATAATGTAACGTTTAACTCATGGACAGTTTCATTTCAGTGCAATTATGCCAATAATTTAAAATTAAGACCTAGCAAAGACAACAGAGATTACAAGAAAACATGAGGACATGTCTCTAGCATACGCTTATTCCCATAATATTACTCTATGACATTGACTGTTAGGAGAGCAAATTGTGATCTCAGTTTTGCATTAAAACGTGCCTTATTTTCACCAAGTTCAGAACATAGACATGACTTATTTTTAGTCACTACTTTACAATCTTCTAACCAGGAAAGAAGACAAAACCAATGTGGCTACATCCAAAATAATTTTTGGAAGTATACAGTGTAAATCAAAGTATGGTCTGGAGAAGAAGACAAGGCAGAAGTAGTATTGGAGTGAGACTTAAACAGTGGGCTGGTACAAGTCTGGGTTATACCCCCAAAAATACTCAAGTTAGGTCTTGTTCTCACATATGTAGGCCTGGGAACTTAGGTGCCCTGTTGCATCACCTGATTTAGAAAGTTCACGTTACTTACATTATAGATTGTACCACAAACAGTGCAAACAGACAAGCTAGTGATGAGTGTGCAATTATTCACTTGCCAAGCGTACTGGATGAATAATACCTTTGCCATCGCACAGAATCCACAACCACCAGGACTTAGTACTATGACTATACTTAGCAAGGAATAGCTTACTCTTAATCTTTCTCATATTAAGTTCCCAAATAATGCTGTTGGAGGAATGAAATTGTACCATCACAAGAAAATAATTGTTGACATTAAGTTGTTTAAGTCAGGAGTATCAACTAGTGGACCCCATGGTGAATACCGGTGGTTTTTACCACACTGAATGGTACAGAGGCCATATGGTCCCTTTGGACATACTTGCAGCCAAAAACAGGTTGGTGCCCAAAAAGGAGAAAAATAACATGAAAGGTCATATTGAATAAAAACACATTTGTGTCATATAGTATCAAAATCATAGCCCAGACCCAGGAAATGTCAAGTCAAATCAAGTCACAAGATGTGTCCATTGCAAGGTCCTGTGTCTGATTGTACTTCATATTGGACATTTCAGAAGATTTTCAAGTAGTTTTCTACAAAGACTTGCATAATATACTCATAATATACTCTCTACAAGGGACACACAACTATCTTGTCACCACTAGCTACTTTATATGTCCTAAACTCAACATCGGTCTTCCAAGCTAATGGTAAAATCCACAGCTAATAATAGCATAGCTTAAAGTTTTTTATTCTGAAGACCAGGAATCTGTTCTTTCTGATCTTCCACTTCTGAATTGCTCTCAGCTATGCTTTTCTGTGCTGGAAAACACCTATTTCAATTGAATCCCCTGAATTGAGCAGAAAATCATGTTAAGTGTCTGCTATTACTGAACTTTATGTACTGGATCCATCTCATCCAAATTTAAGTATTTAAAAATTGAGTGCCCACTGTAAATTAGTCAAATAGTGGAAGAAGACTGGAATTCTTCAGTTCCTTGATTTTTCACAGCCTAATGTTCTTTATGGTAAGTTAACCTTATGAAGGTGCTTCTCCCTTGCACAATTATAGTCTAAAACACAAGCTTTGATAAAATGCTTAACATTTTTTGAAGGTTATGTCAGTGAACATAATTCTTATGCACACTACTTATAGCAACTCTTCACACTAATGTTTTATTCAGAATGGAAAAGTAAAATTTTCAAGGTGACAGAGATGTTTGGAGCAACAACAGACGTGTGGAAATAATTCTAAGAAAATAAGTGTAATTAAATATAGTAATTCACTTTTCCTAGCAAAACCCCCAAATGAGGATTTTTGTTCAGCAGAGAAAATCTAAGTAAGCATGCAATGAAAAATCTTTGAAATGAATTTATTTACCTGTTTAGATTTGGTGTTTGCCACTAGAATACGATGATTTATTAAGAAATGTCATCTTTTTACTAATCTTATTTTCAGTATTGAATACTGGACATACAGCATGTACATCATTTCCAACAATCTTGCTTTAAAAGGTGATTATAGGAAACTGTCCCTGAGATATATTATTTACACCCATGAAAACACCACAGGCAGTGCTGGACAGTCTATACTTATTGTCAAGGTCATATTGAACTCACAGCCTCTGAGTAATACCTTTTCATATAGTTTTGTGATGGGTTACCACCGTGTTACTGTATAAGTAAGGGCATAAAACTGGAGAAACACAGTGGTGACTACAGCTCTGGTGACTACGCCTACAGATTTTAGGAACCTGTCTATTTCTTTTCTAGCAATAATCTGGCCCTTGTAGTTATGCTTGTCTCTTCATCTTAGGTGTAAGAGAGACTTTCTAAATAAGTAAAGGCTGTTGCCTGTACAGTGAAGGGAGATTGTACATTTCTGGCATGGCACATAACAAATGTTTGGGAAAACAGAGTCACTCCTAGAAACATACTTAAAGTTTAGTGCAGCTTGTTCTGGCATTCTGTTTCCCATGGAAAGATGTAGCCTGCCTTTCTACAGGATTTGTGTAAGGTTTTGTCCTTAATACTGGACTTGTCATTTCAATGCTAAGCTAATTTCTAATACTACAGACTAGTTGCCTTCAGACTAGTTGCCTGTTGGGCGTACAGACCTAACTCATGCTCATCACTACTAAGCCTGTGTGGGATGAGGTCGTGGTCTCAGCATATCTGATGCAACATGAAAACATTTTGTTCCCTCGTGCAATGGGCAGACACAGCATCTATTCTCATCCTGCGATAACCTAGCAACAGCAGTGTGTGCCTGCATGACTAAACATGCAATTAACTCCCACTTCACAAGGTTTACAGCTCAGCAGCTCCGCTACCTGCAGCTTATTTCAAATGCCACAGCATGCTTTCCAAGTGATTTGAGGAACTGATTTGCTATGCAGACCTACACACTTTTTTTTTTTTAAATATAAAGCACTTCAGTGAGGTTAATCAGCTATCACTGTATTAGTAGTTACCATAGGTAAATTGGATTTTTTTTTTTTAATGTGTGGGCTGAGAAATTTTTTTTTTTTTTAAGAATCTTTACTATCTTGGGTGGTTAGGTATTTTTAGGTCCTACTTTAAGTGCACAATCACACCTATCCTCAAAGGTAAAATTGCTGATTGTCCACACTGCAAGTCAGTGCATTTTTCAGGAGATGACAGAGGAAAGAGCAAACAAGCCACTGAGTGGTAAAACTTAAACTGGCCAAACTTATCTTACAGAAAGTATAAAACCAGCCTTTTTACATCATCAGCCATCCATAGCCAGGATGCTTCCCAGACTCTATCTGCTAAATGTAGTCCCATATGTCCTTGAAGCAAGCCAGTCTTCAGCTGCGTCGGCAGTTTTGTGCTATTCCTGGCCGGATTACTCATATGCCCTGTAGAAGGCAAAGACAACTGTTGAACACCTCATGACTCATAGCAAACCAGGAAGGACTTTTAGCATGATAAATGGGCCCCGACAGAAGAAAACTATGCAAAGATGAAGTGTTTCTTAATTTTGAGCACAAGAGGAAAGCTAAAGATTCAAGATCGGTTCAATTCTTTGAGTTTTGATAAGGGGAGGAAGGCTATACTAACAAAACTATTGAGAACAACTAACAGCAAAGACAGAAACAAAAACCATTAAGTCCTTTATCTTTATTTATTCTAATGCAAGAAGATAAATGGGTAAACATTTTTCTGTACCAGAGAAGGTACTTATATTTTCCAACAGAGTTTTTGAAACAGTAAAAATTTACGTGCAGGGTAAAGAAACACAATACTGGATTGTGAACAATCAGTCATGAGCAAAAGTGAGACAAACATTTTTATATTCCAATTATTATTTAGAAATAGCAAACCATTTTAACTGGCAAAGCATATTACAGCATGCAGATGTTTTCGAGCTGTGTTAAAACAAAGATATGCATGACAAACCACTGATTCCCATAGTAAGTGAAGTGAAGTGAAAGCCATTTCAGCTGTGTCTGGAGCCCAAAAGAAATATACATTACCAACATGTGGAATTTAACTATACAGGAAGTCACACAGATTTGATCTGATCTTGAAATGGCCCAGACACAGTTTGCATTTGTTTCTTTATCTATGAAAATGCTGAAATTTTCTTATCTTGCTGTATTTGCATACAAGGCTACTTTACAATTAATGCAAGATTTATGGAAAAGCTATGTCCTGTTATTGATTTTAATGAGTCATATCGGCAAAAACAATATAAACAGCTTTCTGCATTTTAAGAGCACATATAGGCTATTGCTTTTGTTTGTGTTTTAGGGGGTTGGTTTTGTTTATTTTTGCTCTTTATGGAAGTGTTCATACCAGAATTCCTTATGCATTCTTGTACTTTACCCTCAGGAGGAAACCAGAAAGACAGAGTTATTTTTTCTTCAACCTTCCATCACTATGGTTCCAGAGGAAATAATGATTGATGTTCATACTTTAGAAAACTGCAGTGATGTCAAGTAGCCATGCGTTCCACAAGCCTCTCCAGATTATTTTAGCATATCTGTGGTGTCTTCGCTGCACGCAAGTACCTACATGATGAGGTCACCTGGGGTTAGTTGCCATTTTATATTTTATATAAAACCTAAAAACAGGTGTGCAAGTCATCTTTAGTCATTTTTAATTATTGTCATCATTTTGATGTGGCTACTCTGGTGCAGTAGCAACTTTTATGGAAATACTCTTTTTCCTTATCTCTTTGCATGAGTTGTCAGAACAGTGACAGACACTTCCTCTTCTCTTGTGCTGGAACTAATCATGAATAAGTAGCTGTAACCACTAGTCCACAAAAACTGTTGTCAACATATGCCCCTTAAATCACAACCCATCCACCACTGCCAAGTCCACAAAGCTGGCTGCTTGCAGAAACGAGCAGGTGCTCAGTCTCCTGACTGACACTGGTATGATTGGGCTCATAACCGCCTGCTATGAGCATAGCCTGCCAATATTAGCCTACATCTTTTTCTCAAATAAAATAAATGAAACTAACAGGTGTTCTTAAAGTTCTTCAAATGATTGCTTTTAGACTTGATCAAAGAATTTCCAAAATTTTGTTTGGGGAAAAAAAGGTTCTTTGAAGGACCTGCCCACAAAAAATTAAAAAATATATAAAAAAAAAATCAGCAAGGCATCTATTCTGAAAACGTTCTGCGGATGAAAATCATTTTTTGAGCAATGCTATATGACCCCTACATCAAAAGCGCCACCAGACTGGTGGCTATAGTACTGGCCTAGAACAGGGAGATTGGGTTCGGGATTCTGGCTTGATGTAAGCAGGGCAGAACTTGTGCAAGAGTTGTCACATTTCCTGCAAGTGCCCTGATTTTCAGGCTACTGTCTTTTCTTATCTAGCCCATTTTTATTAATCAGTTTCTCATGTTTGCTAGAAAAATTCTTCAGACATACCTTTGCCAGATAAAATAAGTTCTAGAGTATCAAAAACTTTTGCAGGAAGAAAAATTTTTCCAAGTTTTAAACTGCAAGGTAAACTATCACCTCAAGTTTATTAAAATTTACTTATATTCTAGTTGTGGTCCCTTTTAGACATAACATTCTAAATAATTGCTGGTTATTGGCATTGCCCAACCACAACTGCCAAATTTCAAAACTAGGGAGCTGTAATCATATATCAGCAGTGTTTAACCTCTCTTCTCTGTTGTATGTTTTCCAAATGCAGCTCCTTTTATTCTCAAGGAAGCATAAATAGTAATCTTCTCTTCACTCATTCTCACCTTTTCCGCTTCACACCTGTTGCACCATGCTAATATTTTTTTCCTCCCTATAAGAAAGTTTGTCCCAAACAAAACCCAAGGCATACCAAATGAAAGCCTAATCTTTGAGGACTGTTTATAGACCATAGAAAGCAAAAAAGAAAAATAGTGCAACTAAATCACATTAATTTGAAAGACAGAAGCATCACCTACATACACAGTGAGGAATAAGGAAAGAAGTGAGACAGGTAATAAATACCCCAGTTTTGTTCTCTTGGTCAACAGAGCTGTGTTTTTCTTGGAAGCATAGAATTTCAAAAGGTAGGCAGCCTTCTTTAGATGTTATGGATTGGTTTTGTTGGTTCCCCCCACCCCCCATTTTTATTTTTCTTCTCTCTTTAGAGTGAAAGAAAATGTACAACTTACAATTTGAAGATGTAATACTCAGCCTTGGTTTTGATACTAGAAATTGGTATATTTGATGAATTTCAAAAAAATAAGAATTCAGTATTAAATCATGGGTTTGACTCTATTTTGGTTCTTAATTACACAATAAAGAGATGAGTTCTAATTTAAATATCAAGATATTTTAGATCCTGTTGCTCATTTTCAACTTGCTATGGAATCAGTTTTGAATTTATGATCTTTATGTGTCCAACTATTATGTCCCTTTTTATTTGTTCACATCACCAGTGTTCCTGGTCTTGTCTAGTCAAACTTCCAACTCTTGCACAACCATATCCCCTTTCACAGGTATGACTCTCTTGACCTTTTCTTCAAACCTTTTTTCCTGACTACATTAAAATCTTTTAGTTAACCCAGTTTTCTTGCATAGCTACCAGTGAATGCCTTATACACAAATCTCCCACTTTAAATAAACTTGCTCTTAAGCTTCACTTCAGTCCTCTATTTACAAGTTTCTTGATTTGGACAGAACCTACAATGGGAGTCCAGAGAGCAATAAGCCCATACTGAAAGTAACTACTTTTGTTATTTATGTTTTGATAAGAGGATGACTATAATTCCCACTCACTTTATCTTTTAGTGATCTCCATACCCTGCCATGTAAGTAAAATGTAAAAAATTAACTATTCCCAACATGAATCTGGGTCTATAGCCAAATCACTAATTCAAAAGGATTCCAAGTTAAAAACAAAAACCAAAAAAAAAAAAACCAAAACACAACCAAAAAATCTCTGCCCCTAACTACAGCTCTATTCACTAGAGTTAAGTAATCCCAGTCCTGTTTCTGCCTTCATATTGGTCTTCCTTCAGTGTAATTACTTTGGAATATTTAAACATTTTATATGGGACTCTATCACCGATTTTTATTCAAGTGCCTTAATTTAAGAATTCAAAACTTCTTAAACAATAGGCATGTGGTAGATATTTAACATTTGTTATCAGCTTTTCCAGTAAATTCACAGTAGATACCTAATGTTTGGTATGTTGGTATTAAACTGTTGCTTTCTTGACAATAACTGCTAACATTTAATACTATTCCTCATCTTTCTCCAGCCATATAAAAATATATACTAGATAACATAGTTATGATATGAAATATTGCAAAACATTTTTAAGTAGTTATGTTCTACTGGGGAGACATTATTTATCAGCCACGTTATTACAGCATCAATTTTACTCTAGTGACAAAGTGTTAATTCAGTTAACTGATGACAATAATTGAAAACTGTAAGGATAACTTTGCTCATGTTCTTATCACAAGTCAAACTTAATAGAAATTCAAATATTCAAATGTGCCATGGTTTAACCCCAGTCAGCAACTAAACATCACACAGCTGCTCACTCACTCCCCCCGCAACAGGTTGAGGGAGACAATCGGAAGGATAAAAGTGAGAAAACTCATGGGTTGAGATAAAGACAGTTTAACATGTAAAGCAAAAGCCACGCACGCAAGCAAAGCAAAACAAGGAATTCATTCACCACTTCCTATCAGCAGGCAGGTGTTCACCATCTCCAGGAAAGCAGGGCTCATTCACGAAATAACTGTTACTTGGGAAGACAAAACACCATCACTTTGAACATCCCCCCCTTCCTTCTTCTTCTTCCCCCAGCTTTTTAGGCTGAGCATGTTATCATATGGTATGGAATATCCCTTTGGTCAGTTGGGGTCAGCTGTCCCAGCTGTTTCCCCTCCCCGCTTCTTGTGCGCTCCCAGCCTATTCACTGGTGGGGTGGGGTGAGAAGCAGAAAAGGCCTTAACTCTGTGTAAGCACTGCTCAGCAATAATGAAAACATCCCTGTATTATCAACACTGTTTTCAGCACAAACCCAAAACATGGCCCCATACTAGCTTCTATGAGGAAAATTATGCCTACCCTAGCCAAAACCAGCACAGAATGATATTCAGTTGTCCAAACAAAATACATTACACTTGACAGCAACAGAAGTAACTGCAAACTGAAGATAGTTTAAATAATCTGTTTTGAGATAGAAGCCTATCCGCAGTGCTATACACCTTGCTCACATACAATATGAAGGCATTTGGCATCAACTTCTTCAGAATTAATAAAATCAAATTAAGTTACTTCATCCCTCTAGTCTACTCAGATTAAGATTTCATTTAAAAAGCAGCTAAGAATACCCCTCCTCCNATTTTGGCAATGAGGTGAGGCTATAATTTTTGCTTTGCCACTGAGCTATAAGCCCACATCTTCACTGTCCTCCTGTTGCTTCCAAGAACTGAGCTCTGTAAGGGCATTTGGGATGATCTGCCTGAGCCAGTAAGTGATAAGAGCTCGGATCATGGGAAGGATGACTGTGCTGGCTGTGGCTGGGATAGAGTTAATTTTCTTCACAGTAGCTAGTATGGGGCTGTGTTTTGGATTTGTGCTGTTGATAACACAGGGATGTTTTTGTTCCTGCTGAGCAGTGCTTACACACAGTCAAGGCCTTCTCTGCTCCTCCCCCCCCCCCATTTTTCTCAAGTCTACTTTACAGATAATAATCATTACCTGATTACAGGTAGGACTGAGTTTACAATTACGGTGAGTTCAAGATTAAAGTATGTTTAGTTCAAATCATGACTAGAATATTTTTCCTCCCCATAGGAGATGTTTCAAAGAGATGAAATGAAACAGCCTGGGACAACTCTAGTTAGTGGCAGCTTTTCAATACACTTGGCCTTGGTAACCAGACAGAAGTTTTTGGAAGGGGAAAGAGTCTGAAATAGTGTGCATCCACTTTCAGAATTTTTGAAGACAGATAAATAAAGCTAACTCAAGCTGTGTGTTACTCTGGCTTTGGGTATTGGAAAGTAACCTGCATGCTCCCTGAGAACTCCTGGTATAAGTGCAGAAGTGACACACATGCATACCATCCCACAAGTATGACTGCATTTCCTTAGGCAGATGGAAAACAAGACAAGACAAATTAGACATTGGAGAGTTGAGCAGAACAGATGCTAAGTAAACTGGAAATCAACAATGCTATCAAACCTGTACTTCCATACAATTGCTCCAAATACCCTTCTGATTTTGAAGCTAAAAGAGTCATACTTTGATCGGGGTATTAACACAGCTAAGGGTATTCATGACCCCTGAAACTACATGTATTCTCTTTTCCAGAGATGTACCAGATATTTGTTAAAAGTCAATAGTCTTAATTAGTTGACAAGCTATGTTTCATTTCACATTTATCAACCTATAACAAGTTTTACATCTTATGTACATGAGATTCCTTCCCCCCAGACCCCAATAATAGAAAGAAAAAGGGACTGGTTATCAAAACTGTGAGGCTTATCCCAACCTCATTCGATTTGAGAGCAAATCTTCTACACTTATGTAACAGCACAGCTAGAAGGTCCATTCAGTCCCAACACTTGACTGAAGATTACATTGTAGAAGAGGAAAAAAGAGCCTCAGAAGTATTTGTCATTTCAAACTGCAGAGAATTCTTCCTAACACATTTAGTTGTGTGTCTATTCAGAAGTATCTGGTGCTAACCTGTCTTTTTCAGTAGAATTTCCTTTATGAAAGGAAAAAAGCCAACCAAACAAAAAACTCAGCTCACTGTCTGCCCTTTGAGGCATTAAAGAATATCCATAGCCAAACAAAGCCATCCCTTTTCACATTCTTTTTGAACGTCCCTTTTGCATCCAGAGTAGGTGCATACTCAATCAACAGAATCCCTGAAGCACAGAATTAATTAAATCTACATGCCCAGAGTAAACATGCAGTGATCAAGAATCATTTCACTCCCAGAATGGGAATACCAGAAAGCCTTCGTGCTGTATGGTCCAATTTATAGCTCTAGTATTACTCTTAAATCATATCATGTAGTCTTTTTCCAGGATTTATCAATCTTGAAATATCACTCTCTGATTTAAATACAATTCAATATCCCTACTCCCCTCCTGGTTAGACACCTTCTTCTAAAGGTCTTGGTGAAGAAACTATTTAATCCTATGTTAAAATATAGGATTAAATAGTGGTAGAGCATATAATTTTGAAAATAATTATTTTCAAAGGACAGAGGAAGAAGAAGAAAAGTTATTTGCAGATGGGTAAAAAAAGAAATCATACTACTTAAACTGAATAGTTTAATCAAACCAAACTTTTAAAATCTCTTCATACACCTCAATCCTTTCACCTTGTCATCCCTCTCTATACTGCATTTTGTTTAGTGTTTGGTTTTTAAACTGTGAAATTCTCCTCAATTATGTTAAAGAGAGGATAAGGTAACAGAGCAGGCCTAATGAATCAAGAAAAATCATTTAAAACATTGAAGTTTGACCTGTAACAATGGCATCCCTGAGGCAGTCCAATTATTATTATTCAGTGTGTACAGCAGAGTTTTTAAAAAATGAGCAAGGTCAAAGTCAGATTTCATAAAAGCCTCAGCTGCAGCTGGAATCTAAAGTGCCTCACCAGATATGATTAAAGCCACCTAAAAAGCATCCATTTCCACAGAGAACAGTTACAAAAGGGAAAATGTAGTATTATTACGGGAGAACTTACATTTTCTTTCCCTCACCCAGAAGCCAACCACAAACACCTGTCTTTAAATTCTATGTGTGTAACTGCAACTTCAGCATAACTTCATTTAAGGAGAGTCTATCATTGTCCTAGATGCTAGATTGCAAACACATTTATAAATAAAACAATATGCTTTCCTGCTGTACATATAGCTCTGTCATATACATTATATACACATGGATTTTGCTGGCATTATGTTTGACAAGACAAAAATAACAGTAGTTAAGGACTTGATTTTTCTTAACAGGAAATTCAGTTACATTCAAAAGCATTTAGTCAGTCTCCTGGAATAAAAATCAGGACAAAAACTAATAGATAGGTAATTATCTACACAGCTTATTGTCACAGAGGCAATAACTGTGTAGCTTAAAGGCCAAGATGTAAATCATTTTGCTCTTTTCATATAGATAAGAGGTATTTTCCCCTTGCTTTTTTGACAGAAAATTATGGTTCCAATCACGGAGGAGTGGATGTGACAGCAAGAAGCGCGCCAAGTATTTTGATAAGATTTTCACTCTTGTAAAGTAGATCTTTGTGTCAGTGGGTCATTTATGTCTTCTCCATAGGACAGCTCTGTATCTATTCCTTTTTTCCAGCCAACCAGCTAGTCTGCAGAGACAAATGTAAATTCAGGATGAGGGAGGAAATCAGCCAGGACACAACTGCAGTAGCTATTTCAGAGCAGACATATGCAGAGAACATCATTGTAACTCATCCTGAGCTCAGACGAGAATCCCCAGGGGAGTGCACATAGCTAACGACATCTAACAATCCCAATCTTTAATATGCTTACCTAATGAAAATATTATTTCTTTAAAAAGTCATTTTTCAAACTGCTATGGTTTTAGTATTGAGCAATTCTGTTAAACACATTCAGTGATATCAGTGTAATTACTAGCTATAGTAATTATAGCTAGCAATAGCGATAGCCCCTTTACTGCAAAGAACTGCAGATAAAAATAATTTTAGATATTTGAACAGCCTACACAAACCCAACTGGTTCAAGTTCACAGAATCATAGAATAGTTTGGATTGGTAGGGACCTTTAAAGGTCATCTAGTCCAACCCCCCTGCCGTGGGCAGGGACATCTTCAACTAGATCTGTTCCCAGGGATGGGACATCTACCACCTCTCTGGGAAACCTGTGCCAGTGTTTCACTACCCTCATGGTAAAAAATTTCTTCTTTATATCTAGTCTAAATCTACCCTCTTTTAGTTTAAAACAATTCCCCCTTGTCTTGTCACAACAGGCCCTGCTAAAAAGTTTGTCCCCATCTTTCTTATAAGCCCCCTTTAAGTACTGATAGGCTGCAATAAGGTATCCCTGAAGCCTTCTCTTCTCCAGGCTGAATAACCCCAACTCTCAGCCTTTCTTCATAGGAGAGGTGTTCCAACCCCCTCATCATTTTCATGGCCCCGCCCTCTGGACCCGCTCCAACAGGTCTTTCTTGTGCTGAGGGCTCCAGAG